>BPLQ01001789.1:0-376247 GCA_021605075.1 Caerostris darwini | reverse complement strand
CCGGGGATAGCATAAGGCTGTGAATAAAATTTCGCTGCAGCGGCGAATATGGCGAGCTTAAATGTTTCATTATGGCGAACATTACAATAAACGCAGCGTGCCAAAGGTGGATAGTCGTATGGGTGTAGACAATGTATCATAATTATTTGTTCTTAATGAATACAATGTCAAGTCAACGAAGGTCGGTGAGTATCAGTGTACCTGGGATGCTGTACCTTTCATTATTCAAATATCGCCACGCAGCCCGTTAATATAAATTACGAACATGTTCCATGGTTATTACCTTTTGCGAACAATAAATTGCCGTTTAAAGTCAGGCAACTGTACGAATTGCCAGAACATCATCGACAATCGCCGGAGCCACGTTTTCACGTCAATTAAACTGAATGGAGCTTACAAAAAGTAAGAACCAATTTTTTTTTCAAAAACTCTTTATTTATTCTTCCAAATTTATTTCATCGCCTTCAAAGTACAGTACACAATGCACTTATGCCAGCATTTTTTCTCCAATCCTCAATGAATACTATAAAGTCATCGGCAGGGATGGCATTCAAAGCGAGCGGCGATTCACGTTGAATCTCTTCAAACTTCTCTACTCAAAACGATGTCCCCCGGAGTGGTCTTTTGAATTTAGGGAACAGCCAGAAGTCGCACGGTGTGAATACGGTGGTTGTGGAACGATATGGGTTTCAGTGTGAGTTAATGCAGTGTGAGCTGGTACATTCCGTGTTTTCGGTACCAATCGAGATTTGACGCGTTTGAGGTCCAAAATTAAATTGACCGATCCTTTTGAAATTCCAACATCATCAGCAAAGTCTCTAATTGTAAATCGACGGTTTGCAAGCCCCAAATCGTTACTTTTTTGGACGTGAGCTTCGTCGGTTGAGATTGATGGTCGACCAGAGGGCTCTTCGTCTTCAACGCGTTTGTTTATACCACTTCTAAACATTTCTTTCCAATATAGGAATGCTCACCGAAGACCTTCTGCAACATTCTATAAGTTTTCGCAAATAAAATGTAATGCAAGTTCTTTGTCCATTTAATTCAGACATTTCAAAAACCGCCGGAATCAGTTTTAGAGTCTCACAAAGCCAAGCATAACTCAAAAACTAATGAATATTTTGATTTAAAACTTAAAAAACCTAAAAAAGAAAAAAAAAATTGAAATTCCTTAACCCCCTGGAATTTTAAATTGAAAATTGGTCTTACTTTTCGGACACAGTATTATATGTGATATCTCCAACAAATGAAGTTAAAAATTAAAAAATAAGCTCCGATTTTCGAGTTTTTGAAATTGACATGAAATATGTGTGGCTCAATCTAACGATTGTCCCATTCAAGATTGATGTTCTGTAATTCATTTTGGATTGCCTGGCTTTCGTAATATAAACAGATTATTGTTTCAATTTCCTCAAAATAATGTATAAGGATATGTTCATGTTTATATTAACAGAATTTCGTGGTAGATCTTGTAATATTTGAATAATTTCTTCTTAATGAAATTTTAGACTTAATCAAATTTTGGTATACTCCTGTGCCCGTTGAACTTGGTAGTTCTTGTAGTATTCTGAACAAATGCTTCAAAAATTTCTTGGATTATTGAGCATTGATATACACCCATACGCATTCGCCCCGCAAAACATGCTAACATACTTTGTTTATTATGAAAATATGTTCGTATAATGAAATTATTTCATCTATGTATATTCATATACAATCAAATCAAATTTTTGGTATATTTCTGTACCCATGTAATCCCAGTATATTCCTGTATCAAACTTTTGGTATATTTCTGTACCCATATAATGCCAGTATATTCCTGTATCAAACTTTTGGTATATTCCCAATTAATCAAATTTTTGATATATTCATGTGCCTATTGAATTTGGTAGTTATAGTATTTTGAACATTTGCTTCATAAATTTCTCGGTTATTGAACATTGATATAGCCCCATAAGTATTCGTTCAGCAAAGCATGCTAGCATACTTTGTTCATATATAAAAGTATGTTCATATCATGAAATTCGTTCATATATATATAATAAATTAAAATTCGGAAATGGATTTCAATTTTTTTTAAAAATTAAAGCAACTTTAAATTATTATTATTGTTATAAAATATAATGTCGATTTAATTTTTAAAATGTTGATTTAAATATTGTTGATATAATTTTAAAAATGTTGATTTAAATATTGTTTATATAATTTTTAAAATGTTGTTTTAAACAATGTTGATTTAATTTTTAAAATGCTGTTTTAAATAATGTTGATTTTAAAAAAATGTTATTTTTAAAATGTTGATATAAAAAATGTTTATTTAAATAATGTTGATTTATTTTTTAAAATATTGACTTAAATAATGTTGAGTTAATTTTTAAAATATTGATTTAAAAATTGTTGAGTTAAATAATGTTGATTTAATTTTAAAATAATTATTATAATTGTTATTATTACACATTCCCCTATGAAATATGCGACTTAAAAAAGACAGTCAAAAATTAAAGCTTGTCCTTTAGACATATCAAGCTAATATTTACAATTTAATTTTTTTTAAATAAGTAATCTCAAAATTCCCATCAGCTTGTTTTTGTAATGTAAAATAGAGGAAGCTGATGGTCAAATACTTTTTACAACTAAAATACATAAATTCAAAAAATATTTTAGTTTAATTCGTACAATTTGAATTGACTTTTATTTAAATTAAGGCTTAATTTTCAAAAATTAATTTTTTGTTAATTTAATTTTATTGCGTATAAAAATGTATAAATTTGTTAATATGTAGTCAGCACAAATGAATAAAAGAAAAGAAGCATTCATTTCATAGTGATATAAGAATGGAGTTTATTTTACAGCAGTATTAACAGATATGCACACACTTGTTCACAAACAAAACATTAGACATAAATAATGGAATCTCAGTAAGTTAATATCATATTTATACAATACAATATAAATTAAGAAAGGTTTGAAAAATGTACACAACAATTGCGGATTTAGTTTAGTTATCTTTTTTTTTTCAACTTAACAGAGATAAACTTTCGATATATCATACACTTTACATTAAAACATTGGTTATGGGATCGAAAAACATCTCAACCATTTGAATATAGTATTTACAATAAAAATATATACGTCTGGGGTAGAGGTCTTAACCTGAGACAACAAATTAATCAATTGGATGGACCGACTCTTGACTCAGTTTCTTAAATATTTAAATTCAATGTTTTTCATTTTTCACGTCAATGTTTTTTATTTTATTTATTTTTTAACTTTACGAATAGCCGTATCATTGCATAGCAGCCATATTGAAAAGTTTATCTTGGCAGAATGCCAAAATAAATAAACTGCAGATGCCATTCTAAGCATGTAAATGTCGTTTTTAAGATTTTTTTATTTAATGTGTAAACCTGATACTAATTATTGTATTGAAATAAAAGAATTTAAATGGAAAAATAAATAAATAAATATCTCTAATAAATAAATAAATAAATTATTAAAAATAGATAAATAAATATCTCTAATAAATAAATAAATAAATTATTAAAAATAGATAAATAAATATCTCTAATTTATAATAACCGAATTTTGAAGCTTAACAGAATTATTATATATTATTAGAATATTTAAATTCAATGTTTTTCCAAGCTTTATTTCATTTATTTTTTTATTTTACGAACAGCTGCATTATTGCATAACAGCCATATTGAAAAGTTCATCTTGGCAGAATGCCAAAATAAACTGCCGATGCCATTCTAAGCATATAAATGTCGTTTTTAAGATTTTTTTTATTTAATGAGCGAACCTGATATTAGTTATTGCATTGAAATAAAGGAATTTAAATGTAAAAATAAAATAACCATTGACTCAGTTTCTTATATATTCAAATTCAATGTTTTTTCAAGTTTTATTTCACTTTTTTTTAACTTTACGAATAGCCGAATCATTGCATAGCAGGCATATTGAAAAGTTTATCTTGGCAGAATGCCAAAATATCCGAATTTATCCCTAAGTATTTCTCACAAATTATATTAGTTTTGTTTAAAATTTTTAACCATCCATCAATTAAAAAACTTAATTCTTTGAAATATTTTTAATTTTAATAATGCTAGTTGCATTTGAATACATTTCTTTTCAATTAGCATAAAAATATACGTATAAAAAAACTGGTATCATAATGGTTTAATTATTTTAAATTTTCTCAGAAGTTGTATTTTTTATTTGCAATTAAAAATTTGAACTGAAAAACCCATAATTAGAAACACTATTTATAAACTTTTTTAAATGAAGTAGTCAATTTTACTAAGTATTCATCTAATAATCAGAAGAACAAAAGAACTTTATCATCAGAAGAAGTTCATCAGAAAAACTTTTAAGAACTTAACTATTTAAAATGATCTTTAACTAAATGTCGTAAAGTATAATCATTCGAATAAAAGATAATAATTAAAAGAGTTAAAAATGTTTTAGTTGAAAAACTATCTATTCAGTACTGAAAATAATTTAGATTAGAGTCCTTTTTTGATTAAGAGTAAACATTCTTTTTTATTTTGAGACTTTTTTTGGACTTAAAAGTGATTTAAAGTAAATTAAGAACCCTTTTTGATTTATGTAAAGCACGTTTTTTTTTAAGATTGTTATGAAATCTTTTTTTTTTTTAATTTAAAAATTTTTTTTTTACTTTTCACATACTTTTGAAATGATTTGATTTGAAAGACATATAAAAAATGAGTGAAGTTAAAGTGAGCACAGAGATTAAATTAAAAATGTAAGAAGTAGATGCTTACTGTTTTGCTTAGAAAAAAATAATTATCTTTATAATTATTTGAAAAAAATTTTTCGAAGCAATTAAATTTTTTTTTGAAAAATAATTTCGAATACTAAATGCCGTAAAGAATAATCATTCGAATAAAAGCTAATAATTAAAATAGTTAAACATTTTAAGTATCCAGCCACCAGAAAAATAAATATTTATTTATATATAAAGGTTTGACTTTATGAATAACCGTATTATTGCATAACGGCCATATTGAAAAGTTTATCTTGGCAGAATGCCAAAATAAATAAACTGCCGATGCCATTCTAAGCATATGAATGCTGTTTTTAAAATCTTTTTCTGTTTAATGTGCAAACCTGATATATTATAATTTTAAATTAGCTGAAATTTATAAATAAACATAAGCTTATAAGATTTGAACACTTTTTGATAAATTGTATGCAGTTGCTTTTTCCTACTATTAGTTCACACTCTCCCTATATATATATCTTGTTCAAATATTGAATCGTTAATAAAATACTTTTTATTTATCCACTCAAGTTCAAATACAATTTTTGAAACTTGTAGTGGATGACACTTGATGTTAATAAAGTTTTTTTCAAATATTAATTCATTAATTAAACTTAATTATTAATTTTAGTTTTTTTTTAGATTTAAGTTAAGTATGTAATAATAGATGGCGCCAGATGTAAGAGGAAAATTTCAACTTTATTTGTAAAGAACTTTTCTGCAATATAGTGAAAAAAAAAAGTAGGAAATTAAAAAAAAATTAAACTAATTTTTTAAAAATTAAATTAATTTTTTAAAAATTAAATTTTTTTATATATTATTCTATTTATTGTGCGAACCTGATACTAATAATTTCACTGAAATAAAAGAACTTAAATGGAAAAAATAAAATAATAAAAATTTATAAATAATAAGCTTATCAGTTTTGAACATTTTTGATAAATTTTATGCATTTACTTTAGTATATTAGTTTATAATTCGAATTTTCACTTCGTCAAGAGACAGTCTCGTAATATTTATGTAAAAAGTATTTTTTTTCCAAGGGGGGACCAGGGGGCTATTTATGTAAAATATTGGCATGAATCAGATTGTAGCTTAAAGAAATGTTCACAAAATGCAACAATGCGATTTGTTTTGTCTTTGTCCATCAGACTGTTTTGAAAGATCTTAATCAAACATGGATTAAGAAGTCCAAAGTAGAGAGACCGTTTTAGGAGACAATGTTTTCACTTTTCTAATTTAGCCTTTCACCTAACACATCATCATTAATTGTATATTTGGAAAAGATTAACATTAAAGTAATGACAAGCCATAAAATGAGAAAAAAATTCATTTGAATTGAAACATAAGAATTTTTTTTTCTTCATTTATAAACATTATATGTTATAGGAAAAAGCATTTACATTCTCTTCAAACATACTCAAACGTGATAACATATTGAGCTTTATGTTTATTTTTGACAAAATAAACATAAGCTCCAATATGTTATAAAAATGAGAAAATAAACATAAGCAATATCAAGTTGAAATTCAAAGAATATGTGGATATTTTTATCAGAAAAATGCAGGTTAAGAATAGCATAGACCAAAATGAATATAAATTTAGCAATCTGGTGCATTTGTACTTATTTTAATAAATTTGATTTGATTTTTAAAGTGCATTTTGTAGGATTAATTTCTGAACCAATTAGGAATATTGAAAGTAAAAGCTTTAAGTAAACTTTAAAGTAAACAAAGAAAGTGAGATTTTTTTGTTATTAATTATTAACTAAGGGAGAAAAAATTTGTAGCATCAACAAGGAATTTTTTTACTAAGTTATTGTTTTTATTTTATTAATAATTACATACACTATGCAATTTAGACTATAGGAATTAAAAGTAAATGGTTTTGTAGTTAAATGATTTTTTTTTTTTTCCTGAAATAAATAAAACTTCCAATAACTTGGTAACTATAATATTTGAAATAGGTTGAACAAATCACATAGTATTTTTTGTAAACATTTCTTCCTCTCAACACATGCTGTCTGATTGTACGCACATATCTATTTGTTTTCAAAGTCAGCTTAAAATACATCTATCTTTCAAGGTGCCTCAAATATGAAACTGATTCGTTTCCTCATCTCATCAGCATTAAGTTGCTGATTAATTCAAATCTAATCTTTCTCAAAATAATTAGAAAGTGTAGATTTTTTATTGATCAAAACAAAATAAAATATTTTCAAAAAATTTATAAATTATACCATGTTTATTAGACGTTTTTAAATATTTGATTTATTAATTATCAGCAAAAAGGTACAGCAATAATAAAAAAAAAAGAAACTTTTTACAAAATATAAAATGCAATGATAAATGATAAATGATTTTGTTGCATTGAATTTCAAAACATTTTTGAAAGATTAACATTTTGTTAAATATATAAACGCATATTTAAAATTTAGATTTAATATTTTTAATTATTCTGTTAATAAAATTGAAATTAAAAAAAAATTCTTCAAAACAAAATTAGAAGAGAAACAATTGTCGAATGAATTTTTCTAATTAATACAAAAATTATTTTAAAATACTTTATACAAAAATATTTTTATACCTCAAAATTTATAATTAATAATTAATATTGTTATAGCTTATTAATTATTATTGTTATAGCTTATACATAGTGTATAATAAATTTATAACTTACAATAGAATCGCATATTCTTAATGCACAATGGAATATTATTAAAAATTTTAACATATTTATACTTTGAAGTCAATCACTAAAAAAAAAAGTATAATGTAATAATTAATTAACTTTCCTTTTCAATTTTTTAGAAATATTAATAATACCAAAATTAAATTTTTTTATCCATTATTAATTAATTATTAATTAAATTAAGACAATGTTAGTTAAATTTATCAACTTTTATTAACCTATATAAATAATCAAATATATTAAATTGATAAGAAGAACTTATTATTCATATTACTCAAAATTTTACTTCCAAGTAAAAGAATCATTTTGTGATATCATAATCATTTTGTGATATCATAATCATATTGTGATCTCATAATCCGGCTTCTCCTTTTATTTACAAGAAGTCTGTCTCAGTTTGAGGCACCTTTTTATTTCCTATTTATTTAATCATGCACATTTTTAAAGAGTTTTGGAAGGGGGTCTGGTTGGTCACAGCGAATTACAACCGTTTCGAAAACAGGAAACGGTTTGAAGTTGTAGTATTGACAACCCGTGTAGTCTAAATATCCAGAAAAAAAGTAAACACTCACAAATATACATAAGGATTTACACAAACACATAGAATATTGACACAACAGCTGCATCTTGTGAAGGCTGCGAATGGAGGTTATTCGTTTCAAACAAAGGAATAAAAGAAAATAAATACACAAATCATGTTCATCACAAAAGAAAATACACAATGAAAATACATTAATCGAAATTCAATACACAAATCATGTAATAGAAATCTTTAACATAAGGAAATATTCATTACAGAATCTGGCAACAGAAACCATTAACATAAAAAAGAAAATCAAAACATAGGAAAATCATTAACATATTATCAGTACAGAAATTCTATAACAGAAATCGTTAACGTATTGTCGTTATAGAAATACTATAACAGGAATAATTAACATATTACCATAGTAACAGAAAACTATTTACACATGTTAATTACCGAAATCATTAACATATAAAAAAATAAAAATTATGATATAGAAATAATTAGCATATTATCATTAAAGAAATCTTCTAACATAAATAATTAATATGTTAACATAACAAAATTTCTGTAAAATAAATCACTAACATATTATAATTACATAAATCCTACAAAATAAATCACCAACGTATATTACAGAAATGCTACAATAGAAATTATAAACATATTGATATTACAGAAATCATTAACATATTGATATTACATAAATACATAAATTAATCATTGAAATTAACTTAATTACATTTACTAAAGAATAATTAGAATTAAAATTACGAACTACACCATCTTAATAACACATCAAGACCTTGGGCAATGTACTAGACGTTGGGCCATTGTACAATTATAAATTTAATTAATTTTCCTAAATATTATGACAGTATGTTTTTTTTTTTTAATTTTTAGAAATTAATTTAAAAAGAAAATATTTTGAATCTCATAATATCAAATATTCAATTTCAAAGTTATTATTATTTTTTTTCAATTATAAATTGAAAAAAAAATTTTTTTTTAAAATTTCGCCTATTTATTTCTTTTGTTTGGATTTATTAACGATAATATTAATCGAATGAAAATTAAGAAAACAATAAATTTGTTTTAATAAATTTAATATAAATTATACAATTAAAGTTCAGCATTTTATTACAATACTTCGTATAAATTAAAAATGAACTTTTTAACTAGTGCCCAAAATGTCCAATGGTTAAGTAGATAGCTAAATAACATCTCTAAAAAACAATATTCATCCATATTTCTATACAATACACAGACAATAACAATAAAAATAAATTCATTAATTATAAAAACTGATATAAAAATATAAGTTTTAAATCAACATAAACATTTTATATTATTTTTACAGTTCTTTTAAACGAAGATATCAAAATACAGATTCAATAATAAACATAATTTTAATGAGGTTTTAAACTTAATTTCAAAAGCACCTTTACAATTTCACATAAAGTTTGCTTTGATTTGTGCTTTTTAATTTAAAAATAGCATTTGATTTGCACATGAATGAGCAAGACCCATATTTTAATGCATCACATAATATTGTTGAATATTATAACTACTAATAAAATATATAAATTTAAAATTTTACAACTACATTTAATTTTTTTCTCGATTTTTATTTATTCAATCAATAAAAGTTGGAATTCTACTAATATTAATAATGAGGAAATGTAAATTATTTTAAATTAAAATTTAATTAATTTAAATTTTTAATTAATTAAAAAGGTTAATTTTTTAATTTAATTTAATTTAAATTTGATATTTTAGTTAATTAATAATTAAATTGTTTTGCTATTAAAATTTAAAGAAAAATTTAGAATTAAAATTAATTTATATTTATTAGTTAATTAAAAAAAAATATAATTACAAATTTTGCAATTAAATTTGCTTAAAAATACTAAATAAAGTTCATTAAAAATCAAAAAGAATTAATTTTTGAATGAATTAATTAAAAATCAAAAGAATTAACTTTTGAATTAATTAATAAATAACCAAAAGAATTAATTTTTTAAATTTTAATTAAAGAATTAATTTTTTACATTAATTAAAATTAATTTATCAATCAATGAAAAATTTGGGCAAAATTAATTTCATAACATAAAAGCATAAAAATTTCATAGATTTACTAGAAGTTATTATAATCTGGCATATAATTTATGACTTCGGTAATTATTTTTCATAAATAATAATGTTTCAAATAAAGAAGTCATTGATTATCCAACATACAACTACAACTAACATTGAAGATATTATTATAATATATAATCTTAGATACTTAATGGGGGTTTGATATTCGTCAGAGGAATTTAAAAAACAATTCAATTCAATTAATTTATTATGAGTTTTAATAATTTAAAATAATGATGACAATGAATTAAATGATGAGTTAATATTTAAAATAATATTAATTATTAGCCAAAGCATGCAAAGTGAGTGCTAGACCCGATTAATTAATTAAAAATAATTAAAATAATTTTTTCAAAAATGTTTAAGGTACTTTCTTAATTGTCTAACAAATTTACATCAAGACATATTAACTGAAAAATTGTACACTTAATAATAAACGAAGGCAAAATTTTTCGAAAAATTTAATTAAAAAAAATAATTAATTTCAAAACTTAATTTTTTAAAATTTTTGTTAGAAATTTTGAAAATTATAAGTTGAAAAATAAATTTGTTTAATGTTTAAGCTTTTTTTAATTCTTTTATTTGATATTTATTTATTAATATGATAGTTTTTAAATGTAAATATACAATACATTTAACCAATAAGAAAAACAATTCTGTATTTTTGTGCTATTTTTTTGATAAAATATTTTTTTTTTAGATTGTTAGGTGTACTGATATAACAGTGCAAAAATAGTTCAAATTGCAATTTAAATTTGTTTGCAATTTATTTTGTCATTCAAACACCTTAAAAAGTCAAAATACCACAAATATATTACTGATGTATCCAATTTTTTATGAACTGTTGATATATATAAGTAACAATTTTAAAGTAATTCATACTAAAATATATAAGTTACAATTTGTAAAAAGATAGTGTATATGTCATTGCTTTAAATTTAATATAGTTGTGAAAATAACTAATTTTATATAATTAATATATGAGTTATTGTTTATATAAAATATTAGAAATTAAAAAGAGCTGCAATTGCTTTTTTTTTATATAAGAAAAAAAATATCATATAATTCTGATTATTCCACTTTCTATGGAAATTGATTATTATTTATTTATTTATTTTGTTTTTGCTGAAAAATATCAGCATTAAAATATATCGACAAAAAGATAAACTAAAATGAACATAAAAAAATAAACTAAACCAAATAAAATACTGACATTAATTGGTTAAGTATTCCTAATTCAGTTTAAAAATATTTTTTAATTAATTATTTAAAAAAAATAATTAAAAAAAAACTAATGTTTGTTAATAACTATTTTATTATAATTAAAAAATACTTCCTTACGCTACTGATAGAGGAGCCCCAAATAAATCAGTAGCTTTTTCAGAAGCAAATAATAAATTTACTTCATTTAAAAAAATTAAAATTATTTAAAAATAGAATTTTTTTTTACAGTGTTAAAAATTAATTAAAGGAGATACCAATTAAAAATATTCTTTTTATAAATACTTTTAATGTTACATAATAATTTTTAAAAACATTTATATATATTTTTAATCAGCTTTCCTTCATAATAGAATTAAACTTTCATAATATGTAATTAATATAAATAAACTTTTATAAGTTACAATTATAATAATTAAAAAAATTAAATATTGTTGCTAGTTTGAAAATTATGTATTCATTAAGTTTTAGAAAAAATGAATTAAAATGCGTAATTTTATAAATTTCAGTTTATAATTTATTATAAATTCTGGACACTAAACAAAATGTTTATTAAATTGCAATTATAATTATTTAATTAAAATATGTGTTACTTTTTTGTTAAAAATAATAATTTTTAATAGGTTTATCATTTTTAAAAACTGAAAAGAAGTACACATTATATGTTACATGTAAACTACTTGAATTAAAAACTTAAAAAATATATCTACACAATGTAATAGAAAAAAGACAAAACATTTATACTGTGGTGACAGTAGCAATATTAAAATATACAACAGCTCAAGAATTTCATTTCAGTAAAGTATGTTGACAGCTAAAACCAGAATACTTCAAATACAGTTATATGAATTTTTTTTTCACCCATTAAAAGTTAACAGAGGATATTTATCACAAATAATTGAACAACATTAAAAGTTTGTCAAACGAACAAATTGCTTAACATATCATGAAAACATGACAATTTCAAATAGGTGTCAAATTTGTAAACAATCACAGCTCTTTAATACAATTAACAAGATAAACAGTAAATTTAATATTTTTTTCTATTTACATCAGCAATGTATAACATGTAAGCAAATTAAAATGAAAAACTTAAGTATATTCCAATATTTTTTTTTGTTTAAATTATTTGTATTTAGAAAGAAGAAGGCTCAAAATGGTGTATTTAACATTGAAAGCTTTTGGAGTTAACATGAAATAAAGTACTGTGCGGATATACAGTTGGAATGGCTTTGAAGTATACAACAATCATTAATGCTATAATACAGTGATTTCCAATTCGATTTAAGGCGAATATGAATATGAAGTAGATTACTTCAGTATCATAAGATATAATTATTAAGTATATTCATCGTAATTTAATATTTATAAATAATAAAAATCCAGATTTTCATTGTAAAAATACAACGAAAAACTTTTCAATTTAATCTGATGCAAATGAAAATAATTTAATTAATAATTAATAATTCAATATAATTTTTTAATAATTAATTATTTAATATAATTCTTAAATAACTATTAATTTAATATGTCTTTATTAATTAATAATTTAAAAGATTAATCAATAATTATTTAAATTATTATTTATTAATTAATAATTTAAAATAATTAATTTTCTTTAAATTAATTAATAATTAAATTATTAGGTATTAATTAATAATTAAAAATAATTCTTAATTCTTAATTAATAATTTAAAATAATTTAATCACTTGCTTTTTCTCAATTTAGATATGGTAAAAAATATATGAAAAATATTGTTGAAATTACTTTAGGTAAAATAAAAAAAAAATAAAATCTCGTATTAATTTATAGACTAACCTTGAAAATATGAAGGTCGAGATACAAGTGAGCATGCGCGTCACAAATTGGAAATCGCTGTAATAAGGCTTTAAGGAAGGAATGTTGGTTGTTAAGATTACAACGGCTATACAGGAAAAAAAAGAGGAATTTCCAGGAGTTATCCTGGAAATGGGCTTTAAAAACCCATCCAAATATCACAGATAAGGTGAAATAAAAGCAATTAGAATGGCATCAGGGGTTTAGCAAAATATAGCAATTTTTTAGCAGGTGGAAAAGGAAATTTAGCACCATATTGAACTGCAGCTGGCAACAATTTCTAATGAAAACAAGCAATCAGTAAACATAGGAAACTGAATGCAGCATTTGAGTCAAATGAAAACAAGAAACACATTATTATTTTAGAGTTAAAAATCTGCTATGATTTTTAATTTCATTATTATGCGCTTTCACAGCATTGCTGGTGTACCGGAAAATATGAATTATTCACCATATTTTTTGTTTGTTTGTAGAACAAAGTCCTTCATAAGTTTAAATTTAATTATCTTAAAGTGTGTATTGACTACAATAAGTACACTTATATGATAAAGTAAATTATCATTGAAGAAGATAATGAGTCATATAACTGAAGATTGTGTGCAAGCAGTTCTTTGGCAGTATAAAACCGTACTTTTCAGAAATAAATTCCTTTTTTGCTTTTTACAAAGTACTTATTTTCCCTTTGGAATATATTCTCATACCTTTCTGTGGATAAAAATAATTTTTTTATTACAATTTTAAAATGTTTTCAATAATTTTTTCGCAAAAAGTATGAAATGCCCTGGACTGGTTAATTGTAGAACAATGTAGAAGTTCTTAATCAAATTATACGGAGCAAATTTTTAATACAATATAAAAATGGTAACAAACAAAAAGACTAGTAAGATATTATTCTAATAAATATTACATAAAAATATTACATTATTATTCGCAAAAATTTAATATTAAGTAAAAAATAAATTATTTAAATCAATTTAATTCATTTTATAATGATAATTACATATGGTTTGCTGCTGAAAGGTTACTTAATTGCTCAGAATTTTTTTTTTTTACAAATTTAAATTTCAAAGGAATTTTCTTTCTTTATTAATAATTATGTAGGAAACTTTAACACTGTTTTATTTAATAAAGATTGTTTTTCACAATTTTTTTTTTTTTGTTAATGCTGTATTATTTACTATAATTGATGCTATATTATTTTTTGTGCCATCGTTGTAAAAATTTACATCCAAAAGAAGTTTAAGATTGTTTTCATTGTATATGCAATATAAAAATTTCGGTAAGGGATTATTAGTATTTTTTTATATTAATAATGTTTAAAAAAAGCTTGTTCGTAACAGACAAAAAAAATTAACTCTAAATTACTAAAAAATTGTTAAAAAACTTTATCTTTAAATTATCCTATCACATCTAAACTAATAATAAAAATTAATACCACTCAATTTTTCTAAAGTGAGCAAATATCTTAAAAAACAAAATCTTAAGATTCATGGATTAAAATAAAGGCTGACTTTGATTTACATGTAACGCAATCTTTTAAATTTTATCTCTAAAATTTAAAATTTTCTTAAAAATAAATTATACAATTACAACAATAAAAGTAATTTTAATATGCGAATTGATATCAACAAATACAAATTTCATTGGATGACACAAGTTATAATCTTAAATTAATAATATTATAATCAGTTATTTAAAGTTATTTTCATATGCAATGTAATTTTGATTGTCTTTAATTATGAAAGATTATTACTATTAAATAAAATTACAAAAAATAATTATTTTCATAATATTTTTGAAATTTTTTTTTAATTTTTAAAAATTGTTTAATTTTTTTTTTCATTTTTATTTTTTGAAAAAAATTCATAATTATAGTTTTTAAAACATTTGAATAAATATAAAGGCAGCAATAATAGTGAAAAATAATCTTTGACGTCGAATTTTATTTATAAACTGAAACTAGAATCATTTTAAAAATAATTTTATCCTCACATTTTATTTGTGAAACCAAAAAAAAAAAAAAATCATTAGAGACGGAAAAAAAAAAAAAAAAAAAAAAAAAATCTATACATATATCTTTTCTAACGTAAGTTTCATCTTACCATGTATTTATGCTTTTCTTGAGAAACATTTCTACTATCTGGCGTGTATTGTCAATATTTGCTTCGAAGCTTCACGGCATTCCTCGTCAATAAAATAATAAACTCCAGCAAAAAACAACAACAACACGAAAAATGAACCCATCTACAAACCAAGAACTGTTAGCACACAACTTCTTGTTGATGCAATTGAAACTGCTAATAAAAACATAGAAACTTATTTAAAAAAAAATGAGAATGAAAATAGAACAAACAGGTGGACATAAAATAGAAAGATAACAAAAAAAGAAAAGAAAATGGAATGATGAATGATATTAATGATTTTACAGAGAAGAAAAACGTTTTCAAAAATCGAATGGGTTTATTCCAATATCTTTTGGTTTAGGGGGCAGAGGTGTTTTCGATTGGGGGGCTTGTAAATATAGGTAATTTTATGCTGTCTTTGGGTGGGTTCATTCTTCAGATCCAAAGGGGTGTTTGGCTGTTGGTTTTTCAGTAGCGTCCTCTCGCCCATCGAAGTAGAGCATCTGCCAAAACGTCCAGGTGGGCTTTTGTCTGGAAAGAAAAACCTTCATTAAAATAATAAAAAGCGACTTTAAAATAATAAAAAGCAACAAGTCAAGAAGCTCAGTGACATTAAAATAATAAAGTGACATTAACATAAAAAGTTGCATTAAAATAATAGAAAGCAACAAGTAGACAAGCTTAGTGACATTAAAATAATAGAAAGCTACAAGTCAACAAGGTTGATGATATTAAAATAATAAAAAGTGACATTAAAATAATAAAAAGCAACAAGTCAATAAGGTGAAGGACATTAAAATAATAAAAAGTGACATTAAAATAATAAAAAGCGACATTAAAAGAATAAAAAGTGGCATTAAAATAATAGAAAGCAACAAGTCAATAAGGTGAGTGACATTAAAATAATAAAAAGCAACAACTCAACAAACTTAGTGACGTTAAAATAATAAAAAACAACAAATCAATCGCCAAATTAATTTCAATTACCAAATTAATTATAGAGTTCTGTAAAATGTATAACAGCAACAATAACAAAAAAAAAAAAAAAAAAAAAAAAATTCCAATCAAATTTTATAAAATTATTTCTGATAATTCATGAAACAGGACATAAATTTAATTATAGTAAATACATTAATAAAAAAAACAATAATTATATTAAGATTATAAATGATTTTAATTATAGTAAATATATCTATAAGAACTCTGATGATTTTTTAATAACAATAAAAAATTTGTATTTTTAGTAACCATTATTATTATTTTTTTAAACTACAAAATAACATTTGTGTAAATTTTTATGTTCAATAAAAGAATTCCGAATTATATTCGAAAATACATTATATTTTGATAAATTAATAAGTAAAAGAGCTTTTATTGTCTTTATACACTTTTTTTCATTTTCAACCCAACATTAATACTGTCGATAAAATTATGTTTTTTTAAGTCTCGCAAATATTTCTAGAATCCCAAGATGCCAGATTAAGGTTCAAACGATACACTCAAGGTCATTTGATAAAATTCAGGAGTAGCAATTGTAACATTTTTCATACAAATAACATGTTATGATTCTTTTAGTATTAATAGAATAATATCATAGAAATTCATAACATCATAACTTGAAAAAAATATATTTAACCTTCAAAATGAATATTTTTATTATTTTTTTTAAAAAAGAACGTTACCAGTAGCAGCAAACGATATTCATGCAAAAAGAACATTAAGCCGACTTTATTATTATTGATGCACTATCATTTTCCACCATCTATTTGAGTAATCGACATAATCGTTTATTATGATGATGAGGTGTTGTTTACGATGTCAAAGCACATGCTTTCTAGATGCATTGTAGGCGTTGTCCGTATTTCTGTACACTACTTTATGACCTGTTTGAGTACATTAACCGCTTCTTATACATTTATGTACCATCTAAAGGTTCATGTATTAAGTAAACATGCAATATTTGTTGTCGTTTGTGGTAATGATACCTCTTGACGAGTTTGACTTCATATTTGTTGCAAGGACGGTAACGATTTAAGAGACAAGATCTATAACTGTTAAAATGGTGCATTGGTTCTTCACAAAGTAATTGTTTAGAGAAAAAGCAATTACATTGTAAATGTGTCTTCGAAATAAAGTAAATCAATCTTTAATATAAAATTGAGAAAAAAAATATTTACCAAGAACATTTTAAGAGAAAAATTTGATTCGAAACATTTTGAGACGAAAAAGTAATGAACTATTTTTTAAAACAAATTAATTTTATTTTATATAAACCTACTAATGTCTCATATTAAAGTCATTTTTTTAATAATGCACAACGTTTGAGCATCTTTATGCTTGGACGATGAATCCAGGGAGCTGGAAAAATATTTTTTTATCAATACAATAACTAGGTTTGGTTTGGTTTATCATCCTATGGCCACTTTTTGCATACTTTAGGCTAATTAAACCGGGACCTACAGTTAACGTGAATTTCGAATCGCTAACAAGCATCCATACTACCGCCAAGATTCGAGCCTAAAGCTAGTGGTACCAAAGGAAAGAGCGCTAGTCAATCAGCCATCAGGCCAGTCACAACTAGCTGAATAAATGTTATTGAAATTTGTTCATTCTAATGTTATTGCGTTTATATACAGCTTTCTTATATATTCTTCCGTAAGCAATGGTTTTGTTTTCTGTATACATGTAATTGAATAAATTTCAGCATAACTACAAAAAAAAAAAAATAAACTTTAGAAATAACAATAAGCAACAAAAACAAAACCTCCTTACCATTCATTGTTGTAAATATCACATTAAATCTATATTCTTCAGCAAATATTAATATTCGTTACAGTAATAATTGAGATTGAAAGAAATATCAAAAAGTAATAAAAAGCTTCCTCAACTTCTTTAATATAAATATCACAATAAACTTAACTATATATTCTTCAGCAAACATCAAAATCAACATACATTCTTCATAAAAACCCATATATTCTTCAGCAGCATCGCTTCAGTAATAATTGAAATTAAATTAAATATCAAAAAATAATAAAAAAGTATCCTCAACTTCATTAATGCAAAAATGACTTTCAACTTATTTATATATTTTTAAGAAATGAACGATATTCATTTCATTGTACTCATAATAGAACCTTAGATAAAACAAGAAGCAATAAAAAACATCTCTTACATTCTACATTTCATTGTTGTAAATATACTATTCAATTTAGTGTTGCAAATATAATTTCAGCATTTTAATATAATTTATTTGCAATAGCAATAAATTTATTGTCGCAAATAAATTATATTTTATTGTTGTAAATATCACATTAAATCTATATTCTTCAGAAAACCTCAAGATTCGTTTCAGTAAAATTGTAATTGAAAGAGATACCAAAAAGTAATATAAAGTCTCCTCAACTTATGTAGATATCACAATCAAGTTAATCATATATTCTTCAGCAAATATCAAGATTCGTTTCAGTACAATTGTAATAGAAAGAAATACCAAAAAATAAAAAAAAGGCACCTCAACTACATTAATGCAAATATAACATTCAATTTAATCATATATTCTTAAGCAAAAAACGATATTCATTTCATTATACCCATAACAGAAGCTCAGAAAAAACAAGAAGCAATAAAAAAAAACATCTCCTTCCTACTTCCTACATTTCATTGTTACAAATATAATATTCAACTTATATTCTTCAACAAACATCAAGATTTAATTCAGTAAAATTGTATTTGAAAGAAATATCAAAAATAATAAAAGTCTCCTCCATTACATTAATGCAAAAATATCACATTCAATTTAATTATATATCCTTAAGAAAACAACAATATTCATTTCAGTGTACCTATAATAGAACCTTAGAAATTCCAAAAGTAGTAAAAAAAATTTCTCACTTCATTGTTGCCATTTGAATATTCAACTTAATTATATATTCTTCAGCCAACAACAATATTCATATCTGTATAGCCCTGATAGAATCTCCGAAATACTAAAAGTACATTCAACTTACGAATCTAAAATAATTCACTGCTGCAAGTATTTGTATCCAATCCAATATAGCTGTTATAAAATGCTTCTAATTAACAAAAAACGAAGACGAAATCTAGCTATCACACTTCACTGCTTAAAATATGACCATTTGCTTAACATTCAAAATCTACACAACAATATTGATATCTACCTCAATACAGCAGCGCGAAGTTTCTAAGACATCATGAAAAAAATAATAATAACTTCAAAAGATTCTTCTCTATTTTCGCTTATTAATATAATGCCATTCATTTGTATTTTAAAATGTATAGATTGCATTGATTTTCAATAAGCTGTCACAAAATTTTCTTTGAAAGGCTTTACGTCTTCTTTACAGTTTTCTTAGAAATTCTGAAAAGCAATAAAGAGATCATAATTCAAACAACATTGAATTGCTCTAAAAGTGACGCTGGGAGCCTTCTCTTTTAAAGTGATATGAGTCAGTTTTTGAAAAAGTTAGTTAAAGTACCAAAATACATTAGAATGTGTTATCATTTTTCAAATATGAGCACATTGGTCCCCAAAGTGTGTTACGCGTATCCCAGGAGATAATTAAAATGATACTTGGGGTACGCCAAAGACATAAGCACATGAGTGTATGGACATATATCACGTGAGTGCAAGGTTCTCTCATGGGACGTTATGTCTGTTTTAGTAACATCTGGTGAGTTTAACACAATCAAAAGCGCTACTTTCTTAGAAATTCTGAAAAGCAATAAAGAGATCACAATTCAAACATCATTGAATTGCCTTAAAGTGACGTAGGGAGCCTTTTCTTTTAAAGTGATATGAGTCACTTTTTGGAAAAAATTAGTTAAGATACCAAATATAGAAAAGTTGAATATGTTGTTATCATTTTTCCAATAAGAGCACATTGGTCCTCAAAGTATATTACGCGTATCCCAGAGGATACTTATGGTACGCCAAAGAAGTAAGCACATAAGTGTATGATCGTGTATCACGTGAGTCCAAGCCTCTCTCATAGGTCGTTGTGTCTGGTTTCAGTAGAATCTGGAGAGCTTAACATCATAAATGCGTCAAAGGCGCAGGCGCACGAACACATGGGAAGCAAAGAGCCTACCTCAAAGATACCTCTGAACATTCAAGAAGAAACTGCTATCTTCGTGTGCATACACTTTAAAGCCTGTTCGTGTATGATTTGTGTCTCCAGATGCTAATGTCTGGTTTCACGTCCCAGCCGTGTAGTGAGAGATTCTGCAATATTCCGGACAGTTCTGCTATTTTGAGCCATATTAGTATTTTGGCATCCAATTAGCTATCGCCAAATAGCGATAGTTACTTCAATTTGGTACTTCATTAAAATTGGAGAAAATTTTTTTTCTTTTTTTCGGCAAGCATTTTTTGTCACATATGATCATTTTTACTTAGTTGCTGCTTCGCGTGGTTAATTTTTTTTTTTTGTGTTACTTTGAAAATAGAGCTCGAAATCCCCAATCGAAAATAAAGCTTAAATGAAGTTTAATAAAAAAATATCTTCGAACTTTTATAAAACTTCGTGAACTTAATTTTATAACATTCTAGAGAGTGACTTGTTATTAATATTTCTAAATTTATAGCTTTGATTTGAATAAGAAGATTGTAATTCCTTTCAAAATCTTATAAAATTTCTCATATAACAATTTGTGCATTAATATCGCCTAGACATTATAATGTATTGTGTAATTAAAAGCATGTAGTTTATTTTGTATTTTATTAACTTTTTTATTATAGCATATTTATTAAAATTCCAATAAAAGTATAATTTATTTCTAATGCGTTTTCAAATGTTCTCCAAATTTTGAAAACTTTTTTAAGAATTTTGACACGGCTTAATTATTTTTTTGAATTTAAAAATTATTTTATTACAAACTGCTTTAATTTAATATAAATATGTACTAAATAGAAATTTAAAATTAGTATAATGTTCAACGAATGTCTTTTCTGAACATCCTATTGATGCTTTTAATTAGATATTGATTTCCTTTTTATATTTGCAACAATGAAGTAATTAGTATGTAAAAACTTCATAAGAAAACATCTGCTAAAATGTTTTAATTCAGTGATTATCAAACTTTGGGGAAAGTTTATCCAAAAGATTAAATAAACTAGTTAAAACCATTAAAGAAATTAAAGTTAAATAATATGGAAAACCATTTTGATTACAAGTTTAAGATAATGGAAACTGAGACATTTTTAATAACTACTCTTCGTTTAACTGAAAAATCCCTTGTATGAAATCTAAAAGCCTTAAATTCCTTTCATTTCCTTATTCATTCCATTCATTTTATTATTTATTTCCTTATTCATCTTTTT
Source organism: Caerostris darwini (assembly GCA_021605075.1). Taxonomy (NCBI): domain Eukaryota; kingdom Metazoa; phylum Arthropoda; class Arachnida; order Araneae; family Araneidae; genus Caerostris; species Caerostris darwini. Next base: position 354,584 of record BPLQ01001789.1, on the reverse strand, counting down.
GTGTTACTTCAAAAGTAGAGCTCGAAATGCCCAATCGAAAATAGAACTGAAATTATAAGTTTATTTAAAAAAATTACATTTCCTGATTAATTTCTTTCATTTCCTTATTCATTCCTTTTATTTTCTAATTTATTTCCTATTTCATTCCTACATTTCCTGATTAATCCTTTACATTTTTTTATTTATTTCCTTTCATTTTCTTATTTATTTCCTTATTCCTTATTTTCATTTCCTTATTCATTCCTTTCATTTCCTTATTTATTTAGAGTGATCATCAATACTTGAGTAATGTGAATTTGAAAGTTAAGAACAAATGCTTTTAATATTGTGATAAAGTAAAACTGTGATTATGCACCACTTTTACAAAGTAAATTTTCTTAAAAAAAGGTAAATTAACTCTAATATATGATACATGACATTTAAATATTTATTTATTATTTACCTTTAAAATATTTATTTATTTTTACTTTAAAAATATTTATTTAATTAGTTATTATTAAAAGCATTTTTTTTCATGCTTATGGTGTGAATAAAAAAAAGTATACCTCATTCTACTGATAGTAAAAATTAAAATTATGCTCAATGATGAAAAAGATCCAAGCAGTGCATTCATTACATTATTAAAAGAGGGTGTTCAAATTTAAATCAGACTTTTAAAAACCCAAATGGACTTACACCACTCTAAGAGTAATATCTAATATCTCGACATCAATATTTGTTTTATCTTGATGTAAACACCACAAAGGCTTCTTAGAGATTTTAAAAAGGTACTAAAATTTTCGTTTGGAAAGCAGTATTACCTCTCAACTCTTCTCTTAGCACAGAATCAACACGTGTCAAAGCAACACGTCTTTATTCCTATAACCACGATCGATACAGAAAGCAATTAATCAAAAAGGAACGGCGTCAAATAGAAAGGAAAAAAGGAAAAAGCAAAATGGAGATCCTTGGCGAGATGATGATAGCAATCTCTTCCTAATTACGAAGACCGGCGTCATCTAATTTGGATACATAAAGCCATTTGGCGAACTCAGAATCCGCCACGTTTGGCGACTTTTCCCCTCGTAAAAATGAAACTCTGACTAAGATAGTGGTCGCAAAATTTGAGCATCTTTATAAAAGCAAATATTATAATACCCTACATTTTGAATTTGTTTCTATAAAATGATATGCTTTGGTTATTTTTAATCAATTTTTATTGTAATGTATTAGATCAGGGGTGGCCAACCCGCGGCCCTCCTTGAACATTTTCAGGCCCTAAGACAGTGGTTCCCAAAATTCGAGCATTTTTATAAAAGTAAATATCATAGTGCCATACATTTTGAATTTATTTCTAAATGAGATATGTTTTGGATATTTTTAATCAATTTTTATTGTAGTGTATTAGATCAGGGGTGGCCAACCCGCGGCCCACCTTGAACATTTTTCTCGTCCTAAGACAGTGGTTCTCAAAAATTCGAGCATCTTTATAAAAGAAAATGTTATAGCATCCTACATTTTGAATTTATTTCTATATAGGATATGTTTTGAGCAGTTTTTAATAAATTTTTATTGTAATGTATTAGATCAGGGAAGGCCAACCCGCGGCCCTCCTTGAACATTTTTTCGGCCCGTGAGATTTATCACACTTTTACAAAATATATTTATTTTATAATGGATGAAATAATAAAAAACAATGTATTAAAAAATGCATTATTTGGGCATCCATATATTCAAAAATTAACCGTCGAAATTATGAGAAAATATTAAATTTGATTTTAAAATAATTTTCTTGCGAATATATGAGTATTAAGTATAATGTGAATATCTGAGTTCACAGAATAATTAAGTTATATTCTGTAAACTCATGATGAGTGGGCATCTTGGAACATCTAATATAACAGGTTGTAATATGAATATAAAAATGTCTGTAGTGAGTGTAAATCTAATATGGGGATATATAATTTTATATGCGGTCCTTGGAGTTATGATACATTTCCAAAGTAGCCCGAAGATCATTTGGGTCGGCTACTTTTGTATTAGATTGTCAATTTAATTTTTCATTAAAACGTAAGTTATTCAAAGTATTAAATTTAAAAGAAACAAATGGAACGTTAATTAATGTATTGTCCTTATAGTCATTGGATATCTGCCCTTGAAAGTCTGTTTTTCAGCAACAGTTTGACGGAACAGTAGTAGTATACATATTTGGAACTCAAAGTAGTATACATATTTGGAACTCAAAGTGGTATACATATTTGGATACATATGGAGTATTAATATTATACATATACATATTTGGATACATTTGGATTGGTGTACATATTTGGAACTCAAAATTTACTCATTTACAACAACAATGGACTCATGGAAAAATTTCTTCATTTTTATCATGTGTGAACATGATGTTGTCCTGGTTAGGGGTTCGTGACGTTATCCGAAAAAGAGGGTCAAGCAAATAAAACTCCATTAAAAATTTTGGCGGAAATTGGTACTTTAGCCCCCTTAACTCTTGAAATGATTCTTGAATAAAGTTAATCCTCAGGAATTTTCTGGAGAATTTGGCTTTTGTTTGAAGTGCTTTGTAGTATAATTTTGAATAACTTTTCATGTTTTGAGTTGGGATTTTAAACATTTGTATTTCCAAGGGCTATAAGTATTCGTAGTGCGTTGATCAATTCCTTCTTTTTGAAGTTTCATATTTAGCACTTTTGGCATTTTCCGGTGCCTATTGAGCTGTATAGTGCTTCTTATTGTATTTGGAATACTACATTCTTCATTTATTCCAAGAATGTTCAAACTAGAATTTTCAAACTTTGATATATTATTTTGACTTTTGAATGTGACAACGTTTCTTGTATAATTTGGAATACTTCATTCTTCATTTACGACGCCATTTGTCTTACTTTTGTATATTCTTTTAGAGATTCTTGAACAATTTATTTTTCATGAAGTTCTTGATCTAGTCAACATTACTATATTCATGTGGTTATTGAATTTGGTCATTCTTATAGTATTGCTTATTCTTATAGTATTTAGTATTCTTGCATCAATTGCTTCATATATCTCTTGCATTATTAAACATTGTTATATTCTTCCGTCCTCGAATGTTCACACATGATAAGTTGAAATTTGCCGAGCAGATTTTAGGTGTTTTTTTTTTTTTTAAATTTTGTATCATATTTTATTTTATTTGGGACATGTTGATTTTTATTTTCAAGATCCCCCTCCAACTATTAAATAAATTCTTACCTTTTGGAATCTCTCTAATTTCCAGTTTGAGAAACACCAGCATAGAGATTGGCGACTAGTTGGCGAGCCAAGAACTCGCCACGCTTGGCGAGTCGCCCTCTCTCCTTGTAATGAAACACTGATTAAGTAATGAGGCCAGCGAATAGCTAGCCCAGGTAATGCTCGGGCCCCAGAGGTCATTAGTCCTAATGGATGTATAATAACGGGGGCTCGTGCCCCCCCACTGGGGAATCGAAATCATCTCGAGGCTATTTTCTAAGTCCACGGGCAGTTTGCATTTAAACTATCGCAGCATTATGTGAGAAAGTTAGGGTCCTTCCTCATAAGATAATTGGAAATAGTTTCGTTGATACCCTGGGATGCTCTGAAATGACATTAAAGGCTTGATTTAATATTGTGTCTTAAATGGATTGAGGTCTCGGATAACTTTATCAGGAAAATTGTGGAGGTGGGCATTTACTGAAGGACTATTTTTGAAAAGTTTGGGGAATTCTCATTTATATTAGCGATTTTGAGGGTATTCAGAGAAATGAGAAGGAAAAATTCATGATTGAGTTTTTTAAATTAAAAACGTAAAAACCTTTCATGTATAACAAATATATAACATGATTTATATATATAAAATATATAACATGATTTATATGTATAAAATATATAACATGATTTATATATAACAAATATATAACACGAGGTTTAACCTGTACTTCCTGATTTTTTATATATAGATTGAAGAGAAAGAGAAATGTGTGATATTTTTTTTTAATTAAAAACATTGCTATTTTTCTTGTATAAAAATGTAGAACACGAGATTTATACGTTGATTTTTCCCATTTATATTCTTTTATTATAAGTACATGCAAACAAGTTAGTAAAAAGTCCTAAATGATCATATGGAAAATGGTGGAGGTGGGCATTTACTGAAGGACTATTTTTGAAAAGTTTGGGGAATTCTCATTTATATCAGGGATCTTAAGGATATTCAGATAAATGAGAATTCCCAAGAAATGAGAAAGCAAAAATAATGATTGGTTTTTTTAATTAAAAGTAAACATTTTTCATGTATGAAAATGTATAACATGAGGTTTAACCTGTACTTTTTGATTTTTATATAAGTATATTTAGACTGAAGGGAAAGTGAAATTTGTGATATTTTTTTTAATTAAAAACATTACTATTTTTTGTGCATAAAAAATCCCCACCACGAGGTTTTTTTGCATTGATTTTTTCATTTATATCATTGTTTTTATGACTATATGCAAACAGGTTAGAAAAAAGTCCTAAATGATCATATGGAAAATTGTGGAGGTGGGCATTTACTGAAGGACTATTTTTGAAAAGTTTGGGGAATTCTCATTTATATCAGGGATTTTAAGCGTATTCAGAGAAATGAGAAAGAAAAATTCATGATTGGCTTATTTTTAATTAAAAACGTAAACACTTTTTATGTATAACAAATATATAGCACGAGGTTTAACCTGTACTTCCTGATTTTTTTATGTAAGTATATTTATTAGACTGAAGAGAAAGAAAAATTTGTGATATTTTAAAAAAATTACAAACATTATTATTTTTATATGTCTTAAAATGTATAGCACGAGGTTGATGCTTTGATTTTTCATTATATAAGTATATGCAAATAGGTTGGAAAAAAGTCCTAAATGATAATTTAAAATTAATATCTTTTAATTATAATTATTATTAGCTTTAAATTATCTTTTAATAAATAATTATTAGCTTTTCATGTATAACAAATGTACAACACGAGTTTCACATGCGGATTTCTTATTTATATTAATGCTTTTATAAATATATTTAGAAAGAACAAAAAGAGAAAATTATGCTTATTTGTTTTAGTTAATAATATAAATACTTTTCGTGCTCAATAAATTATATTATATAAGCATTATAATTGCAAAATGCCTTTAAAAATAAAATATAATATACAAAAAAAAGTTTACTAGAAAAGATTTTCCAAATGCTGTTTTCAGATACTGGGTACATTCTTTAATGGAAAAGATTCATAGCAGATTCAAAATTAACCAGATTACATCACTTAAGAACCTATTGCACCATATCCATAATGTGACATAAATTTTAAATTAATAGTGTCAAAAGCATTTGCGGGAACTGACTTTAAAAATGAAACGGGTGGTACTTCAGTGGATACCTGGCCACTGTGGCATTTTTGGGAACGAACAAGCAGATTGTCTAGCAAAAAGAGGATCAAAACTACTTCAAACGAGATCCTCGTCACTGTCCCTCCATTCTATAAAACTTTATATCAAAGAAATAATGACTAAAAACCACAAGCTACAAATTCATGATGAGATCAAGTCAAAGCGTTAGAGAGCTGAAGATCTTTTAGCAATACCCAGCAATCTTCGACGGCATGCTGTCGCCCAGTTCCGAATTCTGACTGGCCATGACTGCCTAGCAGAACATCTCCATCGCATTAAAATATTTTCGAATCCTGGCTGCCCCCTATGTGGTTCAACAGACCCAATGAACAGAGACCACCTCCAACGATGTGCGGTACTTGGCGGCGACTCGGAGACAGCGCTTTACTGGCGTGCGAGAGAACTTTTAAGGCAATGACTTCGGTCATCTGTGCATTTTCTGGACATTTATTCTTTTGTATTTTTTTCCCTTGTTATTTTTGTTATTATTACTATTTTTATTCTTCTTGTACTTGCCTTGCCATTGGAAATAAAAAAAAAAAATTTAAATTAATTACCTTTGCGATGGCAGATGGATGTTATAGCATACCCTTCAAAATCAGTTGGAAAGAATTTTCTTCTTAGAGAATCATCAGGTGCAAACGTAGATCCTCTTCCTCGTGGTGCACACCGGGCAACGTCATAGACGGCAAAGTGATCTATAATTTTTGGCATGCGGTCCAGACCTCTTACGATTTCTCGAAATTCTTTTCGAGTCTTACAGTGGAATACCTGTGGTATGTCCCAGTCATTATTCTGAAGCCATTAAGAACTGCCAATCTATTATGAGGTCTCTTTCTTGCCAAATTAATAATATTTGCCTGCAGTGGATACCAACCCGCTGTGGCATAGAGTGTAACGAAAGGGCTGACCTGCTGGCAAAATAAGAGTCAGCGATCATTCAAACTTTTGATGATGAAGTCCTTTCCAACAATTTGAGATTATTCATTAAATCAACCCTCAAGAACCACCTAGATAAAGTGCTTTTGGAGAGAAATTCCCAAAAGTCTTGGTGGAACAGAATTTCAAATCTTTTTGACTGGCTTAGGATGAAGGCAGTTGAGCAGTTTCGTCTCGTATTGGCCACAATTGCGTTGCTAGGCATTTACAAAGTATGAAGATCCTTGCTGCAGGCTTTGTAATCTTCGAGAACTTATGGGCTGAGCTCACATTTTCTATTTTCTATTGTTTTGTTCTGTTCGGAATGTCTAAAGTTGTGACTTTTGTACCCTCTCTGGCTCTCGGTACAATAGGTATCGGATTCGATGGATGTTTGTAGTGGTTCGGAATCAATTTTTAGCTGTAGATCCTGGTCTCATATGACTGTAGAGCGTCACAGAGCCCAATCAGACTTATTCTCCCCTACATTATTCCAACATACTATTAGGGGCTCTAGGCAAAGTGATGTGGTGTGGTGCAGTAGTAATAGTAGTAGTGTCTTTTGTACTCGCCATTGGAATTAAAAAAAATCATCGTGTCAATCTCAGGATGGACAACAGAAATTTGATGGCCGATCTTAAACCAAGATTCGAAAATTCCCCATGCTATTCATAAGGCTGTTACAAGCTTTTTTTTAAATTAACAAATCATATTAAGAATTCCATTATCAGAACGATTAAGTTAGATATTCCAGAACGAATTTTTAATTATTTTCAATCGAAAATAATCGATGATGTATTCTTGAACTTTCACTAATCTTGTTTCCTTTTAAAGACCGTCGAAGAAATTTTTAGCTACTTTTTAAGAATTCCCGCCATGGAATAAAGTGGAAGAATTTAGTACATGCTTGGAAGACAAAAGTTCTCGGAATACCCCAGCGTTAACAAACCATCCTCTTCTTTTAAAGAGCGTCATTTCGAATTCAAACAGCGAGTTCCGAAGCAAATTTAAGCACCCAAACCAACAACAACAACAACAACTGCAACAAAAACAAAATGCTTACAATGATGGCAGATAAGAGGGGAAGATCAAGTCTTCCGGAACAAGTTGCCTTCGATTCTTTCGCAGTTAAACGCAAATTGTGCTTCCCGAAATAGCCCACAGAAGCTAAAAGCCTAAAAGAGGAATGAAAAATATATTCTGGAAGATTTAGGGACTCGAATTCATTGATATGCAAGAACCATTGCGTTCGGAAACGTAACGAGTTGGAAGACTAAACAGAGACAACAAAAAAAAGTGCAGCTGCTTCTTCCGACCTGATGTCTGGAATTCTCGATGTCTTTCGACTGGTTCCCGTTTTTATAAATACAATTTACCCTTACCATGTTTAGGTGTTCATATAAATTTGGCAGAAGGTTTGGAATGGCAGTATTGCAAGGTAGTAGTTGTAAATAATTTTAAATAGTTTTTTTCATTAATTCATACGTTAAAAGAAAAAGTTTGAAATAAAAAAAATTAATAAAATTAAAAGAATTAATGTTTTGGTAATATGAGCACTTAATATGCTTTACTGAATTACTATTTCAGTTCATGATCATTAATTTGTCAGAAATCTTCCCCTTTAGATACAAGAATAATAATTTTCCTACAGTATCGCAAAAAATTTATGTCTAATAACACAGGACGAGGTCTGTTGGCCAAAACACTAAGTACTAAGTACTTAATAGTATTAGGCTCTCGGTACTACAAGTTTTTGGATCGAATTTCGTCGGCGCCATGGAAGTTTTCAGTGGTTCGGAATTCAGTCTAAACGGTAGGTCCATGTCTAATATGACTTAAGGATGTTGGGTTACTACTACAACACAGCACATCACTGTGTTTAGAGCTGAGTTGCCTCTTAACAATTTGCAAATGGTGTGGGCGAGAAGTCTGATGGGTTATGTGACGCTCTACGGTCATATGAGACCGGGACCTACGATTTAAAATGGATCTCGAACCATTACAGGAGGTCTTTATATCTTTCTACAAACAGGAGGACTTTCTAGCTCGTTCTAGCGTTGGCTAGAGAACTGTACCCGTTTCCTTTTTTAGACACGAGTAATTTCGATTCCAGTTGTTCCGAAGATCAATGTACTAAAATTGGATTAATTCCAAATACTAAAAACTCATAATTTTTAATCGCAAATTTATCAGTAGCCCATTTTCCTGTTTCACGTTTTGCACATTGCTTTCAACTTTATTTTCCTCCACCTTTTTAAAAATGGGGATAAAAAAAAATCCTATTAGGCAACAAGAAGACTTTGGAATTCGTCATGGGTTGTTTGAATCGTATTAGCGAAAAACTAGTTCATTCTTGATGTCATGTCTTCAATTCTTGATGTGAAGCCAGTTCAGCAATTAATGCAACTAGATCATTTCAGTCCTAGGAAGAAGATCAAATAGCAACTGTTGACATGGTTCTTGGCTCAATTATAACATCTGAATAAGGACATAGATTTGAAAACCCTGACTGCTTGGATTGCATTTTCTGTTTTAAGAAGCTATTATATTTGCTATAACAATGTAAGTAAGTCAATGTACCAATGTAAGCAAGGTAAGCAAGTAATAAGCATAGCAACGTAAACAAGATCGTTATTACAATGCAAGCAAGCATTAAAAGAGTTTTTTTGTTTTCTAACCAGTGAACGAGTTTTAGCCTTTTTGTTGTTATATGATTAATATGATTTTAATGACATGGTTTACACGACTATTACATCTAAAATGGATCAGGAAATGGTCCTCTCGGTTGAACAATATACAGTCTTAGATGCATATAAATTAATGAAAATTGCTTGCCATTTTAGGTGAAACGCAAATATAAAAAAACTTATGACTAAACTATAATCAAAACCTTTTTAGTATCCACGAAAATTGCCTATTATCATTTGATAATGAAGAAAAAAAAAACATGCTAAATAAGTATTTACAAATAAAAAAAAGTTTTGAAACAAACAAAAATTTAATTTTCTCAACAACACATCATTTAATTTTTTTATAAATATATTTTTAATTTCTTAAAAATAAATTTGTTTCAAAATGTTTTTTAATTTGTAAATAGTTATTTAGCTTTTTTTTTTTTTCACAACTTATCAAATGATAATTGGCAATTTTATGTGCATACTAAAAAAGTTTCATTTATAATTTTATATTTCATAAGACTGTTTGTTTCCGTTTTCAAAGCAAATTCTGAACATTTAATAATAATCCTTAAAACCTGAACAAATCCAGAGAAACAAAGAAGAGGCAAGTAATTGCTTACGAATGCAGAGAGTTCAAGTTCCAAATCAAATGTGGCATTAAAAATTAAAACCAAAAGGCTAAAACCATAAAAGGATCAGATCACTCAGAAAGAGGCTAGAGCTTAATTAATTCAGGTGGAGTTCCAAATGCGGGAGATGAACTATGCACACGCACACACACAGAACAAGACTTAAATATATTTTCAATTACTTCCTCACCTGCCGCTGCTCTTTATTTACGCAAACATCACCTGCCTTAATGAGTTCTGAGCATAATAATGCGTTTAAAAGACTTCAGACGCTGTTTATTAATTTTGAAAGAACAGCTCTTAGGCAGCTCCAAGTGCTTCTGAGTGACTCAGACAATGCTCGGATTTCGAGTCAACAATGTTTTGCACTCCATTGCCCTTTGTAAAGGCAAGATTCGCTTTGGATATGCAGCGGAGAGATTAAAATGGTGAGTTCTGCATTCATAGAGTGCCGTTTCTGAAGTTTGTTTATTGTTTTTAAAATGCTACTGAATTTGGGTAAGGGAGTTTAATTTTAGAATGGTTGTTTGTTTATGATTTAATTATTGCTTAGAGTAAGATATAGAAAACTAGTAGTACATGACCCGTTCTTGATCATTCTCATAAAACCAAAATTTTTCACTATTTGGGAAACTGAGTGAACTTCTGAGGGACTCAGACAATACTTGGATTTCGAGTCAACAATGTTTTGCACTCCATGGCACTTTGTGAGGGAAGATTCGCTTTGGACATTCAGCGGAAGAGATTAAAATGGTGATATCTGTTTCTCTTTCTCTCTCTCTTTGAGAGTGCCGTTTGGGAAGTTTGTTTATTGTTTTTAAAATGCTACTGAATTTGGGTAAGGGAGTTTAATTTTAGAATGGTTGTTTGTTTATGATTTAATTATTGCTTAGAGTAAGATATAGAAAACTAGTAGTACATGACCCGTTCTTGATCATTCTCATAAAACCAAAATTTTTCTTTATTCGGGAACTGAGTGAACTTCTGAGTCAGACGATGCACGGATTTCGAGTCAACAATGTTTTGCACTACATTGCACTTTGTGAGGGAAGATTCGCATTGGATATGCAGCGGAAGAGATTAAAATGGTGATATCTGTTTCTGTCTGTCTCTCTCTCTCTTTCTCTCTTTGAGAGTGCCGTTTGTGAACTTTGTTTATTGTTTTTAAAATGCTACTGAATTTGGGTAAGGGAGTTTAATTTTAGAATGGTTGTTTGTTTATGATTTAATTATTGCTTAGAGTAAGATATAGAAAACTAGTAGTACATGACCCGTTCTTGATCATTCTCATAAAACCAAAATTTTTCACTATTTGGGAAACTGAGTGAACTTCTGAGGGACTCAGACAATACTTGACCAACAATGTTTTGCACTCCATGGCACTTTGTGATTCTCATTCAAAAAGAGATTAAAATGGTGATATCCTCTTTCTCTCTCTCTTTGAAAAAGTTTTCAAATGCTACTTTTGGGTAAGGGAGTTTAATTTTTAGAATGGTTGTTTGTTTATGATTTAATTATTGCTTAGAGTAAGATATAGAAAACTAGTAGTACATGACCCGTTCTTGATCATTCTCATAAAACCAAAATTTTTCACTATTTGGGAAACTGAGTGAACTTCTGAGGGACTCAGACAATACTTGGATTTCGAGTCAACAATGTTTTGCACTCCATGGCACTTTGTGAGGGAAGATTCGCTTTGGACATTCAGCGGAAGAGATTAAAATGGTGATATCTGTTTCTCTTTCTCTCTCTCTTTGAGAGTGCCGTTTGGGAAGTTTGTTTATTGCTTTTAAAATGCTACTGAATTTGAGGAAGGGAGTTTAATTTTGGAATGGTTGTTTGTTTATGATTTAATTATTGCTTGGAGTAAATTATTTAAAACTAGCAAATTTAAATTGTCCTTGATCACCTACATAAACATAAAACAAAACTTTTTCAGTGTTGGGGAACTGAGTGAAATTCTGAGTGACTCAGATAATGGTTGGATTTCGACTCAACAGTTTTGCACTCCATTGCACTTTGTGAGGTATTGGACATTCAGCGGAAGAGATTAAAATGGTGATATCTATTTTCCCTCTGTCTCTCTCATTGAGAGTGGCCGTTTATGGAGTTTGTTTATTGTTTTAAAATGCTACTGAATTTGGGGAAAAGAGTGTTATCTCAAAATAATTGGTTGTTTATCATACACAGACTTTAAATGATTCAGACAATGCTTGGATGAGTCAACAATGTTTTGCACACCTTGTGAGGGAAGATTCGCATTGGACATGCTGAGGAAAAGATTAAAATGGTGATATTTATTTTCTCTCTGTCTCTCTCTCTCTTTGTGAGTTGCCATTTTGCGAAATTTGTTCATTGTTTTTAAAATGCTACTGAATTTGGGGGAAGACAGTTTAATTTTAAAATGATTGGTTGTTTATGATTTAATTATTGCTTGGAGTAAAATGCATAAAACTAACCCATATGACCTGTCCTTGCTCATCTACACTCATGTCCATAAATTAAGGATAACTCAGAATCACACAGAAATTGAACTCTAAAATAAAAATTTCACCTGTAGAATTATCACACACATCTTGAAGAAGAATATGCAAATTACAGGAAACCACCAGACGGCGCGGATAGTACGTCACAATGACGAGAGTGTAAGAGAGGGGTATATAAGGAATGGTGGCAAAGAAGTAAAATTGTTCACAAGCGCTTTAAAAGCCTTTCAGTATGTATAAGTAGTATCAGTATGTTTCAGTATGTATCAGTATGTATCATAGTTATGGCACAAAGGAAGCATTTGGATGATTTTTTACGTTGTAGAATTATCGGACGACTGGAATGTGGACGTACCCAGCTGGAAGTATCCGAGGAACTTGGAATCGCCCAGGCTCACCGGACTTGAATTCAATAGAGCATGTATGGGATATGCTTAGCCGACGAATTGCAGCCCGTCAACCCCCTCCCACCTGTCAACCGGAACTTCGGAGGGCATTGCTTGATGGTGGTGTAATATTCCCCAAGATCAGATTGATAATTTGATACTCAGCATGCCTAGGCGTTGTAAGGCCTGTATTGCATCGTCCGGGAGACATACTCCATATTAACCATCATACTAACCATGTTATACTGTTTTTTGTAAATAGGTTCTTTTTTGAAAATAGGTAAATAGGCAATTTTTATTAATTATGTCAAACATATAGCATCTTTTTTGCTCTTTACCTTTTGTTTAATAAATAGACTTTACAAATAAGTCAAATTTGTTTTGCTTCTGTCTCTTTCTTTGCCTGAACTTCATTATCCTTAATTTATGGACATGAGTGTATATTGCAAACATTTAATATTTCATAATTTGTAAAGAAAAGAATAATGTTGAATTATAAAAAGGAATTTTGAAACAAATAAAATAAAAAGTCTCAGGCTATTATTCGCTAAGTTAAACATATTTGAAGCACTAGTTCTTTTATAGTATATCGAGTAAAAAAAAATCTAAATTTTACGATTAAAGCCATATGAATATCTTATTGGATGACTGGGGTTAGAATCCTCTGGTGGCAATACTGTAGTAGCTGGAGACTCGATGTTGTTTGCGAAAACATAGTAAATATCGACAAGTATCGACACTCAGGCTGTTTGGTTGTGTTTTACGGGTTTCATATCAGAAGGCATGCTAAGGAAGGGCAGTTTCCTCTGGAAGGTACTGTTCTACCCTTGTCACCCATCGGTGGGCTGTTCGTAGTGTATACGAGGTATATCGATGTATCAACCTCCCAACCTCACCTTTATAACAGGTAGATGGCTGTTGAATACTATTCAATATCGCGGTTATTTTTAGTGATCTTTCAAGATAGCAGCAATAGTATCATCATAGTTATAAATTTTGTCGAGTTGCGTTAGATTGGAGAGCAGAAGTAGAAGCTGCGGTAGAAGTTGAGGTAGTTGGATTCTTTTGCTGTCTAGTTTATACTTATTTGTTTTTAATGATTTGCCTTATAATCATTAAATTTCTTTTTTTAAAATTACATATAAAAGCTTTTATTTGAAATTCTAGGAAAGCAAATTTCCAATAAGATTTATTGCTTTCCAATAGAAACGATCGTTCAAGATTTTTCATTTTTTTCTCCGCATTTAACCTTCCTTCCCTAGGGCTGTGTTTCTACCAGTTAGAAAAGGAAGATAGTTGTCTCGTATTTGCTTATCGTTTAAGAGAAAATCCAGGAAACTTCCACCAATTTGAAATACCTAAAACTTCAAACAATTCTTCAAGTATCCGATTGGCTGATATCCTACATTGCGATAGATTTTAGTATCTAGTGGGAGCATATCTCTTTTTCAGATCTATCTCACTCAAAGAATTTTTTAAATTAATGAATCATATGATGGAAAATTTACTGTGAATATTTCAATGTTCCTATAGATAAATATACTCAATTTAAATTATAAGTTACATGCGTTATTAATATCATTAGATGCACAACATAATGGCAATAGAAATTTCTGTAAGTTTGCTAAATAAACGCATAGTGTTCATTACAAAAAATTTTCTAAGTCAAAATTTTCAAAGCTGAGATCATAGATTTAAATTACTTATTTTCAGTTTTAATTTAATGAAATAATGTGTAACTATTAGAATTAAATTTAAATGTAACTAATTGCGTTTTTCTAATGAATTAAAGCGTTAAATTATAATCATATATATATATATGTTGACAGTAGAAATATATTACATACTGCACTATCAGTTATTATTTTGACCAATAGATGGCGCTGTGATTAGAGCAAAGAGGTTTGTTTCATTTTCCAAAAAAATGAATGGAGAAAATAAATAAGGAAGAAAGAAAAGAAATAGTGCATTTTGGTTACATTTTCTAAGTTATTTTTCTTTTATTTTGTAGCACACGCATTTACAAATTTTCCTTCTTTCGCTTACTTGTCATCCTGCAATTTTTATAAATCGAATTAAAAGTAGTTTAAATCCTCAAGTCAAATTTAAATAAGTAAAAATGTTAACAAGCAAATGTCTAGACAGATATCAAATTATTAATATAACCTATATCAAAAGTTAAAAAAAAAGTAAAGTACACATAAGGTTTAATAATGTTTTGTTTCAATTAAATATACTCGCATCTGGTTTATTCTTACAATTGATCGAATGGATACGCTTGTTTTCCAGAAAATTGATTTTATTCTCAATTGGAGTTAAATGAAATAAAATTTGTTGGAAAATTCTCAAAGGTAAAAATTTATTTCAAAAACCACTAAAAAAAAAAAAAAAAAAAAAAAAAAAACCGTTGTGTTTGTATCAAATTTTAGCTTTTTTGTAACATATTAACGAATTATCAAAAATTGCTCGTGAAAGAATCTGTTATGATTGATTATGCCATTTCACAGAAATATTTTGTTTCTAATTAAGAAAAACATCTATTGTTAGAAAATTTCTGAGCCTGCACAAATAACTAAATATATATAATTTATTAAAAAATCACGATTTGGTTTGGTTTGTCGCTCTACGGTCATTTTTGCACACTTTGGCCTAATTAGATCGGAATCTATAATTTAACGTGGATTCTGAACCATTAACAAACATCCATGCCACCGCCAGGATTCGAACGTGAAACCTGTGGTACTAAAGGCCAAAGATCAGAGCTGAAAATGCACGAAGATAAAATTAAATTATAAAAAATTGGAAGGACCACTTTAGTAACAAATCTATAAAAAAGATCGGATAATATTAACCAATCAGTAATATTTAATATATATTGTTTTAAATATTTTATAATCAAATCATCAAACACTGATGGTAA
Organism: Caerostris darwini; assembly: GCA_021605075.1. Lineage (NCBI taxonomy): Eukaryota > Metazoa > Arthropoda > Arachnida > Araneae > Araneidae > Caerostris > Caerostris darwini. Next base: position 339,159 of record BPLQ01001789.1, on the reverse strand, counting down.
AAATTGATTAATTGACAAATAAATATTACAAAAAAATACCACTAATAATCAAATGTTTTACCCTTGTAAGCCTGTAAATAAATATAAAAAAACCCACCTATACTATACTATATATATATAAACCTATACTATATATATATATATAGTCAGCACCCATCAATGGCTATTCGTAGTCTAAATGAAGCTTACTGATGTTCAACCTTCCCATCTGTAGCTAGTAAGGGCTACATAGGCCTAGGTATCAGGGTGAAGAGTGTTAAAAAGAAAATATAAGGACAGGCAAGATAAATTGAAATGTCCTCGGTATCTGGTTAGAATCCCTATAAAATCATCCCTAAGATGTCCATCCTTATTTCTTCTTCTTTATCATCGGACCTACAGCCCCATGGCATGGTGAACCAAAGCTGTCTATCTACTGGCAGATTTCGAGACAGGAGATGTTTTTCATTTTACAAGATGGAATTTTCAGCCCTACGCCAACGCAACGCTCTACAGACTTATTAGACCAGGACCTACGGTTTAAAGTAGATTCCGAACCATTACAAATATCCATGGCATCGCCGGAACTCGAATCCGAAGCCTTTGGCCCCCAGGTCTAGTCACTTGGCCATCAGACCCCATATATATATATATATATATATGGTTAAATAAATTATAAATAATTACAGATTCACAACCTTTAAACCTAAGTAGGATCTCTAAGAACCAAATCATTTTGTTCCTATAACTGATTGATGTATCAGAGGTTAATTTTTTTTTGTGTAACACATCCTGCAAAAGTAATAAAAAATGACAATGATAATAATAATAATAATCATCATCATCAAATCCTTATACGAACAAAACTGATTGATCTATAATAACATTTTACAGAAAATTGTTTTTCCCGCTAAGCTTAAACAGACAGCTGGATAAAGTAAAACTACAAACACCCAGCGTGCAGAGGGGGAGAAAAAAAAAAGAAAAGAAAGTCCACAACAAAAATAAATCAGCTGCGTTATTTTTCTTTTCATGTCAAGGGCATGTATCATTTATCAGTCACATGTGAAGCCGGAGTGTCATCTTGAATCGTTGCCCGTAAGTGGCCTTCCAGCACATCAAGTACCATCACCCAACATCAAGTGCCTTCACAAGACATCAAGTGCAATTGATGTGTGTACCAGCTAAGCTTTCAATAAGCAATAAATGATTCTCTGCGGATGATTTTCATGAAAGGACGCTGTTGAATCATTAAAACACAGTTTTAAGGGTTTACTTTAACTAAAACACAGACATTTTTTGATTGCTTTTTTTATCATTTCGAAATAGGTTAGGACAGTAGCCATTTATATCGATAAACATGTATTGATTATATTTACTTAAGAAAATAATATGATTTTAAAATCAATATAGCTGTGCTTATTTTGATTAACATTTTCACTATTTGCAAAAATTTCTGGTGGATATAAATGGTAATTTTGGAAATTAGCATATAAAGAAACGCACATAAATGTTCATTATTTTTAAAATATAGAAAATTTTTTTTTTATCAAGATTTGTATAACCAACAATTTAATTGTTATAATTGTAAACGGAAAAAATGATTTTAAGATTATTTTATTTTAGAACAATTGTTATTAATGTTTTAAAGTAAAGTAATCTTAAAATCATTTTATTATTATTATTTTCTTATTTGTTATTGTTTTAAAAATTAATATTGTTGTTGATTATTTTACTTTTTTCAAAATTGTTTTATCTGTGTTTTCAATAAGAGATTTTTTTTGGCATATTATTATTATAGCTAACGTGCAGGAGGACCGAGGTTCGAATTTTCTGGCGGCATTCTTATAATCTTCTTCTTTTTCATTGGCACAACAGCCCCATGGTGGACTACGTATGCTTGCTGGTGAATTTCAAGACAGGGGTTGTTTTCTTTTTTACGGGGTAGGGTTGTCAGCCCTAAGTCCTATAGTCATATTAGACCGGGACCTAAGGCTTAAAGCGGATACCAAACCACTACAATCATTCATGTCACCACCGGAAGTAGAACCCGAAATCTGTGACACCGAGCGCCATAGCGCTAGTCACTCAGCCATCAGGATCCTCCTTCTATAATTGCTGTGGGCAAATGCAATGCGATTCATGATGCACCTTCGCTAACGCTGAATCTGCTACATATCTGTCCTTAAGTGGTAAATGAATTAAAATCAGTATAATCGATATTTGAAAACAACAGCAATTTCTGAACTTTTATTTTATAATAGATGCATATTTTTTCCAAACAAAATTAAATTCATTTTTTATTTGTTATAAAAAAATTTCAATCAATAAATGACAGAAATTCATTAAAAAAATAAATTTATTATCACTTATCAACAACTTTTATTTCGTATTAATAACAATAATAAAGTGCATCCTTAATCGATATTCTTATAAAATTAGAAGTAAAAATGAATTGTTATTTTCAAAATTTCAAAAATTTCTTTTTTTGCAACATCATTTTTTCTATAAATGTAAACTGTTTATATCATGTTAGCTTCTTTAATTGAAATTCAGCATCTGTGTAAACTTGTATACGAAACCTTTACTTTAATGAAGCTAGTATTACATTTTAAAAGAAATCCTCTTTGTATAGTAGGTCAAAGAAAATAAATAAGAATGAAGGAAAATAAATAATTTCAATTTGAAAAAAATATTTTATGGCATTTATTTAAATTGCTATAACAAATTTGTGTTCATCTGATATTTAATCATCCTTTTTAAGAAAATATTTTAGTCATTTAAATTTACGATATGTCATTCTATCTTTTAAATAAAATTTCTTACTGTCGCTTTTAGTTATCTATTTAAAATATATTATAAATGGAAACATTTTTGCTGTTTTATAAAATGTAATCTATAAAAGCAATTTTATAAAATGCAAATATTTACTCTAATGACTTTGATAAACTTTATCCAATTTGTAAAATAAAACTATTTTTGTCTAAAATTATATTTGTAAAATAAAAACCAATTTTTATGTAAGATTTTCGCATTCTAATTTGGGGGAATCTTAATCGATAAATGCGTTTAAACGTTAAACTCTAATTATCCTTAATAAAATGAAAATGCTAAAATAAATGTAATAGTTCGTGTTGCTATTTAAATTCAAATTACAATACCGGGTTACAACGGAAACCAACCATATTCAGACCATATACTGTTTCTTTTAAGTGTGATTAATATGGCTGAAAGTGGGATTCGCTTAGATGCAACTTCATTATGACAAAAATTTCGGAAAAAAAATTTATAGATACTTTATTCGGAAATTTCAGTTCTTTATTTATTCAAAATTTATTCTTTTAATTAGAAAAAAAAATTTAATAGAATTTTATATCTTATGTATAAAATTCAATTACAATCTAAATCTATTCAATACTTTGAGCACCTCAATGCTTTAAGGTTTTCAGAGTTGGACTTGTAGACTGGATAATTCAATCCAGAACCTGAATAAAGGTTGAGCCAAAAGTTCCCATGACAACAGCAGTCAGGATATGTTAAATATCTAAGGCCTAAAGCTTTTTATTAAGATCTCAAAAGTTGTAGGGTTTTCAGAGTTGGATTTGTAAACTGGGGAGCTCAGTTCAGAACTTGCACTGAGCTCCTCAGTAATGTGTGTTAATGTTATACCTTACGTATAAAATTGAAATAATCTAAATTACTTCAACACTTAGAAGATCTCAAGTGTTCTATGGTTTTCAGAGTTACAAACTGGGGAGCTTAGTTCATAACCTGAATAAAGTTCGTACCAAAAGTTCCCTTGACTGCAACAGTCAGGATATGTTAAATATCTAAGCCTTAAAGGTTTTTTACTAGGTTTCATTAACAGGGTGAAAGTGGTATCCTCTAAGATACCACCTTCTTACCCAGAATAAAACATTAATAGCAGAATTTTATACCTTACGTAAAAAAGTAAAATCTATAGTCTAAATTTCGGCAATACTTGGCAAGTTTCAAGTGGTTTAGGTGTTTGAATTCCATACCAGGGAGCTCAATTCAGAACCTGAAGAGTAGAATCGAACCACAAGTTCTCATGAGTACACCAGGCAGGGACGGTATACATCTAGGCCTTGAAATATTTCCTTTAAGTTTAGTTTATAGGGCTGAAATTAGAAGCCATTTAGATGCCACATTCTTATTAAGGTGGCATCAAAGTTAAGTAAAATAGCAGACTAATATATTACTTTGTGTAGTACATAACAGGATTCATTCTGGGCAGTGTTAAATCGGTTCTACAATTGTCCTACCAGCTAACCTCACTTGTCCATCATGTTATGGGAGCGATATTAAAAAAAATAACAAATGAATTCTTTGGGATATAAGTAGTTAATAAAGCTTGATATAAATAAAGGGTAACATATGTATGACTTCACTATAACTGCACTTCATAGGATACTGCTAATATCTAGAACTAATATCTAGTTTACATATATAATTAATATCTCCCATTAAGTCTGATTAAATGGCTGAAAGTCAAACGGTATCTTTTTAATTGAGTTCCATTAAAGTGGAGTAATACAGGCCATAGTACCTTCATAGTACCTCATTTTGTGGATTCCACAGTGTGTGGTGCATCCTGTGAAATGCTCAATCTTCAATATAATTTTCTAATAAGTGATAAATGAACTTACTCGCACTTCAGGTTATATTTCGATATTAAAAACAACAAAAACAACAATATTCTGTGTGATTAAAAATAGTTAATAAAGCTTAATATAAATAAAAGGTAACATATGAATGACTTCACCATAACTGCTCTTCGTAGGATACTCAATATGTAGATAGTTTCTTCCATTAGGCCTGATTAAAAGGGCTGAAAGTTGGAGTTTTTTGATGGCACCTTTTTAATTGGGCTCCATTAAAGTGGAGTAATATAGCTGGATCTTATAATACCTCATTTTGTAGAGTCCATAGTGTGGTTCACCCTGTGGCATACAGAATCTGATATATAACTTTGTAATTACTGATGAATGACCTTACACGTCCTCTAGGTCATTTGTAGATATTAAAAACAACAAAGGCAAGAACATTCTGTGGTCAATACCGCCAGACATAAATGAAAAGTAACTTATGAATGAAAATAAGGGAAGTTTATGAATGGGCGAAGGAGTGGGTTGTGAATGGGGTGTAGTACCGTTTTGTAAAACATGCATGACATCCTGTCCTCGTCCTCGGCGGCCGCGCAGTCTATAAATCCGTCACACAGCATGTGGTCGTCTATGCACCGGTAGCGGCCCATTCTGTCGGGGGTGGGGCAGGCGAACCTCTCCAGGCCGTCGTCCGAAGGGGCGCACTCTGCAGAAAGAAGAAAAAAAAAAAATTACTCTAATTTACTTCTCTGAGTTTTATATGAACCATTCATTTTATTGGAAAAATAAAAGGAAAATTCAAATGCTTTCTCTTTACTATTTAATGCATATATTCAACATGATAAAATTTAGTGTGGTTTGAATAATACTTGAAAGTTTTTGTCACTGAATGTTTATTCTTATTGGAATCGCATCATTACACGAGTGATACAATTATGTAATGGTGACTCCATTATTCATGAATTACTCCATTATTGAAAAATTACTCCATTATTGATGAATTACTCCATTATTGATGAATTACTCTATTATGGATGAATTACTGAATTATTGATAAAATAATTCAGAAATCCTCTATTATTTAATGGGGTATACATTCAACATGGTAATATTTAGTATGGTTTCAAAAATACTTGATAGGCTTTGTCATCGAATGTTCATTTTTATTCGAATTACATCATTATATCATTGATAGAATCATGTAATGATTGATGAAAATTATTGATGATAAATTATTGATGAATTACTATATTATTCTTAAATAATGGGATTATTGATAAAATAATTCAGTAATTTAAATACAATTTATCAATAATAAAACAAAGGATGATTACTTCATTATTTTTGAATTATTCCATTGTTCTTAAATTAATGAATTATTGATTAAATAATTTAATTACAATTCATCAATAATAAAATAAGGGATGATTACTTCGTTATTAACGAATTACTTTATTATTCTTCAATTACTGATTATTCTTCAATTGTTGATAAAATAATTCATAAATTTAGTTACAGTTTATCAATAATAAAATAATAAATGCTTACTCCTTTATTTTATCATTGATGATCTGTAATAAATGTTTTTATGTATGACAAAATTCTTTATTGATAATTAATTTTTTACTTAATTACATTATTTTTTTTATTGTTTTTTTCTTGATACATTTTTCTATTATGATATTTTAGAAAGAAAGACAATCTTCTTCAATCCTATAATATTCACACACACACAAACTAAAAAAAAATCATGGAGTATGTTGATGGTTAGTATTTTGAAATTAACCTTTTAAAGTATGAATACATATACATGAAGTTTTCAAATATATATTTATGAAGTTTTTCAATTTAAAGTGAACTTAACTGTAAGTTCCTGTGCCTGCTCTTGAATTTGATTCAAGAACAAGACTAGTGTAAATAATAGATGTGGAAGGATAAACTAGATGTGAACCTTCCAGAGAACAATCCAATATATTTCTACTCTTGCATATTAAGCTGGCAATGCAATAATCTGTTAAGTGTTATCTGTATAAAATTATCAACAAGCCTATAAGAGGAGGGATGAAAGTGAATACAAGGATTTTGAAGCAATGATTAAAAGCTTAAACCATTTAAGTACTTCCATGGATTAAAATATACTTAAAATAGATGTCAACCCTCTAGATTCCGTTCCTGTAGACTCGTACTGAGATGGCATCAAAATGTATTAAAATTATTCACAATGATCTATGTAAATTTCCCGGGCATATGGAATTTCAATTTTTTTTTCTTTGTTAGGTTATTGGCATTGTCCTTGACATCTGTGAAAAATTTCACGTCAAAATATTCATTAGTGTTTGAGTTACCCTTGGCTTTGTGAGACGCTAAAAGTGATTCCGGCGATTTTTGAAATGTCTGAATTAATTGAGCAAATAACTTGCATTAAATTTTGTTTGCGGAATGAATATTCATGTGCGGAAACGTATAGAATGTTGCAGAAGGCATAACTGGAGATGAGACTTGGATTTATGTTTGCGACCCAGAAACAACCGAACAAATGAGCGAATATCGTGACAAAGGTGAAGCAAGACTGAAAAGAGCATGCGAAAGTCGCTCAAAAATCAAGGTCATGTTGACTGTTTTCTTCGATTACCGTGGTGTGGTGCATTATGAATTCCGTTCGTCGGGCCAAACTCTCAACAAGAAATGTTATTTGATTGTTATGCGTCGTTTACGTGAAGCTATTCGCAAAAAGAGTGCCCATTTATGGAAAGACAACTCTTGGTTTTTTGCATCACGATAATGCGCCATTTCACACTGCATTGATTCTTCGTGGCTTTTTCGCCAAAAATGAAACCCATATCGTTCCACAACCACCGTATTCACCTGATTTAGTACCGTGCGATTTCTGGTTATTTCCTAAACTCAAAAGATCCCCCCGAGGACACCGTTTTAAGTCGATTAAAAAGATTCAAATATGCGCGCATTTTGAAGGCCATCCCGGCCAATGACTTTTTAGCATGCATTGAGGATTGGGAAAAAAAGTTCGGCATAAGTACATTTGGCCGGAGGGGATTACTTTGAAGGTGATGAAATGAATTTGGAAGATTAAATAAAGAGTTTTGGAAAAAAAATAAAAATTGGTCTTACTTTTTGGGCACAGTAGTAAGCCTCTAAAACCCACACGAATGAAAAATTCGCATTGAAGAATTTAAATAGAAACAATTTTATCCACAAATATTTTTCTATTGTTCATTATTTTTCATATCTCAAGATTATAAGAATAAACAACATAGAAATTTCTTCTCCTTTTTAGATTTTATGCAGCAAATCATATCTAAACCACTAAAATAATACCAGCCTGAAACCCTAAAAAAAGATATTTCATTCTTAAAATCAGATCACGGGATTTTTGGTTTGGTCTGGGAGCACTGAGCTTACTTAATCCTCGCCTGAAGAAACCAAAAAAAAAAAAAAAAAAAAAAATTCTCTACAGAAAAAAAAAAAAAACATCAACAACAAAAAATACCACAGAGATTTCTTGAAAAATATCAAATACACGTCGAGGTAGCTTGATCTTTAAACCCCAAGATATACGTTTATCGCATTATCTGGATGAAAAAAAAATATCCCATTTTCTTTTCAAAATAACATCATTTCGAAGACCTTTGATAGCTTTCGATATCCTCATTGCTTTAAGACTGTTGCGGTGCATGCCGGGAGTTTTCTTTGTTCACGCCTCGATGTATTTGAAGTTTTACTTTCTGCTGTTGTTGTTGTTAATGGTATTTCACCTTTTGTTTTAAAGAAGAGATAAATTTTGAATTAGAAAGGAGACGGTTATAAGCTTGCTGTCTCTTACCAAATAAATGTTTTTCTCTTGGAATAAAGAAATATTATTCATGATTAAATACAATGCTTTCAAAAAGCATTAAATTGTTTTGTAATCTTATTTTTTAAAAATCGAATTAAAGTTTCGAAACAAATTTTTTTTTGTAAGTTTGATTTATTTTGGAATTTTAAAAAACTAATCATGTTTTTTAACAAAAGTTTCCAATTGATTATAAAAAAACTTCATCAAATCGATCCAAAAAATAGGCTATTCATATTAATATAGACTAATTATTGAACATAGACTTTTCATATTAATATAAATTAATTATTAAACGACTGTCCATATTAAAATAGATTAATTAACAAAATAACATCATTTCGAAGACCTTTGATAGCTTTCGATATCCTCATTGCTTTAAGACTGTTGCAGTGCATGCCGGGAGTTTTCTTTGTTCACGCCTCGATGTATTTGAAGTTTTTCTTTTTCTGTTGTTGTTGTTGTTAATGGTATTTCACCTTTTGTTTTGAAGAAGAGATAAATTTTGAATTAGAATGGAGACAGATATAAGCTTGCTGTCTTTTACCAAATAAATGTTTTTAATTTTTTTTTTCTTTTGGAATAAAGAAATATTATTCATGCTTAAATAAATACAATGTTTCAAGAATCATTAAATTATTGTATAATCTTATTTTTTGTAAAGATTCGAATTAAAGTTTTGAAACGAAGTAGGAAAAAGAAACTTTTTTTGTCAGTTTGATTTATTTTGGAATTTAAAAAATATATAATCATGTTTTCTAACAAAACTTCTCAATTAATTATAAAAAACTTCATCAAATCGATCCCAAACATATGCTATTCATATTAATATAGACTAATAATTGAATATAGATTTTTCATATTAATATAGACTAATAATCGAATACTTGGCCAAATAGTAATGCGCACAGCTATATTAAAAAAGGGTTTCAGTAGAATTACTCCATTCAGAAAATAGAGGACTCCATGACTATTGTGACAATATGTATAGACGTCTTGTGTCAACAATCAGGATATCTAGAAGGAGTTTTCAACACACAATTGAGTTAAATCAATCTTTAAAAGTACTTCCAAAATTCAATGTCCGTTAATGGAATAAGTGCGACAAATCTAAAGTATCCTTGTATCCTGAGTAATGTTGAATCTGCTACGCATATGACACTCACATGGCGAGTGATCTCAGGTCAGAGGCCCTAACATTTGAAAATAACAAAGTAATGAAAAGTAATTTGTAAATAGCAAATAATTCTAAAAACTATACATTTCAGAATTTTTTATTACTATTTTTGAAAAATGACAGTAACTCGAAAAAAATTATGAAAAAATTAAAATATTGAAATTTTTTTTTATCAGTGATGATTAAAAATATCGATCAATATTAAAAATATAATCCTCACAAAAGTCAGGTTTCAGAGCATAATTTTTTTAAAATAAAACATTCATAATGAGTATATAAATATTATTTATAAAATTAATTAGATAGTAATAAATTGGCTTATTTTTATTATTATAATACAAATAATAAATTTGCTTATTTTTGCTTATTTTGCTTATTGTTTTTCCATTTCATTTAGCTGCAATGACTGTTTTCCACCTTTAAAATTTCCTGTTATTTATTTATTTACTATTATTTTTGAAAATTATTATTCTTTCAGTTTCATTTCATTTAAATGATTAGTTTTAGGAAAAAAAGCATATATTTTTCAGATTTTTTTTTAAAATTTGAAAGACAAAATTTCAGCCTACACAGTTTTCAAAACCATGAAAAATGAACCCTCGAAAAATGGAAATTTTTTCGCATTATCAAAAATATACCTTAATTTCGTCAATAATTTATTACGAATTGCGCCAAAGTTCGCGACTCCTTAATTATTGGCGATGATCTGGCGACATTTTTTTCATTGGCGCAAAATTGGGCTCTACTAGCACTGAAAATTTATTTTATAGATTTCTATATGATGACCCTTGAAAAGTGGAAATCTTTCCATTAAAGGCCTTATCAAAATATGCTTACTTTTGACAAGAACGTATTACTAACTATGCTAAAGATCGTGACTCCTTAATTATTAACGATGATCTGGTGACAATTTATTCATATTGTTAGTAGAATTTCATTTAATTCGAATGTTTAGTTTTAGAAAGAAAATCATATATTTTTCAGATTCGTACGATTTTTTTCTCAAATTTTAATGAAAAAATTTCAGCCAACGCAGTTTTTCAAAACCAATCACTAGTTCTTTTTATTTTTATTTTATTAGTTCTTTTTAAATTAGATTCTATTTTTAAATTAGTTTTTATTTTTATAAATTTAGTTTCTATTTTTATTTTTTAGTTCTTTTTACTTTTAATTTATTACGAATTGCGCCAAAGACAGCTATTTCTTAATTATTGGTGATGATATGGCGACATTTTTTTCTTTTGCGCAAAATTGGGCTCTGCTAGCACTGAAAATTCTACTTTGTACAATTCTATATGATAACCCTTGAAAAAATCATTTCATTTAAATGTTTAGTTTTAGAAAAAAAATCATATATTTTTCAGATTTGTGAAAAAAAAATCATTTATTTTTAAGATTTGTGCAATTTTTTTTTTCAAAAATTTTAATGAAAAAATTTCAGCCAACACAGTTTTTGAAAACCAATCTCTAGTTCTTTTTATTTATTCTTGGTAAAAGAGATGCATGTTTTCAAACCAATCCACAAGATCACCCAACTTGAACCCTTTCGAAAAAGGGGAACGTCTTGTTTCTATGGCAGAAAGCTACACACTTTGTTATTTTGGCAAGCTACTTATAGGAACACATAAAGTATCTACAGGGCCATATTAGGAAATGTCAGAAAAAAAAATACTAAATAAAAATTCCGTTTTTATTTTCTCATTTCCCGAAAAGAACTATTTAATTCTATTTTTATTTATTTGTTTTTGATTTTATTTGGAGCGAAGAAAATTATTTTTTTTCTCCACAACTAAAACTGTATCTAGACTGAAATCCCTTGGTAACACAGGGAAAAAAAAAACTTGTTTCTATGGCAACAGATACTAGAACTGAGTTGTTATTTTCGCAGATCCTTTCATCTTTTTTTGCATATTGAGAATTTCTAAAAATAAAGGGTAGATGAAACGTCTTGTGTTATTTTGAAAAAAAGTAAATAAATAAATATAAATCCGTAAGTTTTGCAATATTTGAAACAGAAGATTTCAAAATTTTTTATCTTTATTTACAATGGATTCTTGATGGATAACATTTATGTAAGATAACCCTTGAAAAATGGAAATTTTTCCGCATTATCAAAAATATATCTTAATTTCGCCAATAATTTATTACGAATTTCGCCAAAGATCGCGACTCCTTAATTATTGGCGATGATCTGGCGATATTTTTTTCATTGGCGCAAAATTTAGCTCTACTACCACTGAAAAATTTATTTTGTACATTTCTATATGATAACCCTTGAAAAGTGGAAATTTTTCCATTAGAGGCCTTATCAAAATATGCTTAATTTTGACAAGAACTTATTACTAACTATGCCAAAGATCGTGACTCCTTAATTATTGGCGATGATCTGGCGACAATTTATTCATATTTTTAGTAGAATTTCATTTCATTCATATGTTTAGTTTTAGAAAAAAAATCATATATTTTTCAGATTTGTGCGATTTTTTTTCTCAAATTTTAATGAAAAAATTTCAGCCAACATAGTCTTTCAAAACCAATCTCTAGTTCTTTTTATTTATTTTTGGTAAAAGATATGCTTTTTTTCAAACAATCCACAAGATTACCCAACTTGAACCCTTTCGAAAAAGGGGAACGTCTTGTTTCTATGGCAGAAAGCTACACACTTTGTTATTTTGGCAAGCTACTTATAGGAACATATAGAGTATCTACAGGGCCATATTAGGAAATGTCAGAAAAAAAAATACTAAATAAAAATTCCGCTTTTATTTTCTCATTTCCCGAAAGAACTATTTCATTTTATTTTTATTTATTTGTTTTTGATTTTATTTGGAGCGAAGAAATTTATTTTTTTCTCCACAACTAAAACTGTATCTAGACTGAAATCCTTTGGTAACACAGGGAAAAAAAAACTTGTTTCTATGGCAACAGATATTAGAACAGAGTTGTTATTTTCGCAGATCCTTTCATCTTTTTTTGCATATTGAGAATTTCTAAAAATAAAGGGCAGATGAAAGATCTTGTCTTATTTTGAAATAAAAAAAATATATAAATAAATATAAATCCATAAGTTTTGCAATATTTGAAAGAGAAGGTTTCAAAATTTTTTATCTTATTTACAGTGGATTCTTGATGGATATCATTCCTATATCATAACCCTCGAAAAATAAAAATTTTTACACCTTATCAAAAATATATCTTAATTTCGCCAATAATTTATCACGAATTGCGTCAAAGATCGCGCAACTCCTTAATTATTGGCGATGATCTGGCGACATTTTTTCATTGGTGAAAAATTGGACTCTACTGGCACTAAAAAATTTATTTTGTACATTTCTACAAGATAACCCTTAAAAAGTGAAAAAATTTCCATTAAAAGCCTTATCAAAATATGCTTAATTTTGACAAGAACTTATTACTAACTGTGCCAAAGATAGTGGCTCCTTAATTATTGACGATGATCGGGCGACAATTTATTCATATTGTTAGTAGAATTTCATTTAATTCGAATGTTTAGTTTTAGAAAGAAAATCATATATTTTTCAGATTTGTACGATTTTTTTCTCAAATTTTAATGAAAAAATTTCAGCCAACGCAGTTTTTCAAAATCAATCACTAGTTCTTTTTATTTTTATTTTATTAGTTCTTTTTAAATTAGATTCTATTTTTAAATTAGTTTTTATTTTTATAAATTTAGTTTCTATTTTTATTTTTTAGTTCTTTTTACTTTTAATTTATTACGAATTGCGCCAAAGATAGCTATTCCTTAATTTATTGGCGATGATCCGGCGACATTTTTTTCTTTGGCCCAAAATTGGGCTCTACTAGCACTGAAAAATCTATTTTGTACATTTCTATATGATAACCCTTGAAAAAATCATTTCCTTTAGTTTTAGAAAAAAATCATATATTTTTCAGATTTGTGCGATTTTTTTTCTCAAATTTTAATGAAAAAATTTCAGCCAACACAGTTTTTCAAAACCAATCTCTCTTTCCTTTATTTATTCTTGGTAAAAGAGGTGCATGTTTTCAACCCAATCCACAAGATCACCCAACTTGAACCCCTTTCGAAAAAGGGGAACGTCTTGTTTCTATGGCAGAAAGCTACACACTTTGTTATTTTGGCAAGCTACTTATAGGAACATATAAAGTATCTACAGGGCCATATTAGGAAATGTCAGAGAAAAAAATACTAAATAAAAATTCCGTTTTTATTTTCTCATTTCCACAAAAGAACTATATCATTCTATTTTTATTTATTTGTTTTTGATTTTATTTGGAGCGAAGAAATTTATTTTTTTCCTCCACAACTAAAACTGTAACTAGACTGAAATCCTTTGGAAACGCAGGAAAAAAAAAACTTGTTTCTATGGCAACAGATATTAGAACAGAGTAGTTATTTTCTCAGATCCTTTCGTCTTTTTTTGCGTATTGAGAATTTCTAAAAATAAAGGGCAGATGAAAGGTCTTGACTTATTTTGAAATAAAAAAAAATAAATAAATATAAATCCATAAGTTTTGCAATATATGAAAGAGAAGATTTCAAATTTTTTATCTTATTTACAATGGATTCTTGATGGATAACATTTCTGTATGACAACCCTTGAAAAATGGAAATTTTTCCGCACTATCAAAAATATACCTTAATTTCGCCAATAATTTACTACGAACTTCGCCAAAGATCGCGACTGCTTAATTATTGGCGATGATCTGGCGACATTTTTTTCATTGGCGCAAAATTGGGCTCTACTAGCACTGAAAATTTATTTTATATATTTCAATATGATGACCCTTGAAAAGTGGAAATCTTTCCATTAAAGGCCTTATCAAAATATGCTTAATTTTGACAAGAACTTATTACTAACTGTGCCAAAAATAGTGACTCCTTAATTATTGGCGATGATCGGGCGACAATTTATTCATATTGTTAGTAGAATTTTCTTTCATTCAAATGTTCAGTTTTAGAAAAAAATCATATATTTTTTTCAGATTTGTGCGATTTTTTTCTCAAATTTTAATGAAAAAACTTCATCCAACACAGTTTTTGAAAACCAATCTCTAGTTCTTTTTATTTTTATTTTATTAGTTCTTTTTACTTTTAATTTATTACGAATTGCGCCAAAGATAGCTATTCCTTAATTATTGGCGATGATCTGCTGTACTAGCACTGAAAAATCTATTTTGTACAATTCTATATGATAACCCTTGAAAAAATCATTTCATTTAAATGTTTAATTTTAGAAAAAAAATCATATATTTTTCTGATTTGCGAAAAAAGATCATTTATTTTTAAGATTTGTGCGATTTTTTTTTCTCAAATTTTAATGAAAAAATTTCAGCCAACACAGTTTTTCAAACCAAATCTCTAGTTCTTTTTATTTATTTTTGGTAAAATATATGCATGTTTTCAAACCAATCCCCAAGATCACCCAGCTTTGAACCCCTTCCGAAAAAGGGGAACGTCTTGTTTCTATGGAAAAAGCTACACACTTTGTTATTTTGGCAAGCTACTTATAGGAACATATAGAGTATCTACAGGGCCATATTAGGAAATATCAGAAAAAAAAAACTAAATAAAAATTCCACTTTTATTTTCTCATTTCCTGAAAAGAACTATTTCATTCTATTTTTATTTATTTGTTTTTGATTTTATTTGGAGCGAAGAAATTTTTTTTTTTGCTCCACAACTAAAACTGTATCTAGACTGAAATCCTTTGGAAACGCAGGAAAAAAAACTTGTTTCTATGGCAACAGATACTAGAACAGAGTTGCTATTTTCGCAGATCCTTTCATCTTTTTTTGCATATTGAGAATTTCTAAAAATAAAGGGGAGATGAAATGTCTTGTCTTATTTTGAAACAAAAAAAAATGTAAATAAATATAAATCCACAAGTTTTGCAATATTTGAAAGAGGAGATTTCAAATTTTTTTATCTTATTTACAATAGATTCTTGATGGATATCATTTTTATATGATAACTCTTGAAAAGTGGAAATTTTCCCTTTAGTAGGGCCTTATCAAAATTCAATCATTAATTTCGCCAAGACTTTATTACGAATTTCGCCAAAGATCGTGACTCCTTAATTGTTGGCGATGATTTAGCAACATTTTTCCTTTGGCGCGAAATTCGGCTGTACTAGTTCTAAAAAGTGTTATTCGTACAAATTTCTTTGTGTTGCAGATACAATTTAAATCAATCTTTTGGATATGCTGCAAATTTTTGGAACGATACTTGGAAATAAGAAGGAAATTGTTTTCTTTATCTTTCGAATATGATAGAGTTTCTTACGCTATACGCTTATACATGTATAACATTTCTATATGATAACCTTTTAAAGTGGAAATTTTTGCGTTAGTAGGGTCTTATCAAAAATATGCTTAATTTCGCCAATAATTTATTACTAATTGAGCCAAAAATCGTAACTCCTTAATTATTGGCGACATTTTTTCCTTTGGGCGACATTGGGCTCTATTAGCACTGAAGAGTGTTATTTTGTACAGACTTCTTAGGGTTGTAGGGAAAATCTAAGTCAATCGTTTACATATGCTGTAAATGTTTGGAATGATACTTGGAAATAAGAAGGAAATCGCTTTCTTTATCTTTCGAATATGATAGAGTTGCACAATATTATGTTGAGTGGGCTTATACGCTATTAAATTCTGTGTTTGAATAATGCTAGACTTGATGAATTGGCATAGTTTCATAGTCACCGCAATCACCGAAATGTGTACTAATGGATTTCATGTTGACAGGTCTTTTTGAATATCGTATCTGCGGAAAAATAAATTAATAGTTTAAAAAAACTAAAAAACACGATTTTAGAGTGAATCAAACTAAAAAGTAAAAAATAATTGTTAACAAAGGAATAAAATTACTGACTAGAAAAGGAATGTCACTGTTCTAAAAGCGTGGGGTGCTCGATATCAATCGTAATAATTTTTCACTAGTTTCATTCCGAAATGCAGAGTTAGTTTAAAAATGTCATACAAAGCACCCCGCGCTTTTAGAACAGTGACATTCATTTTCTCGTCAGTAATTTTATTCTTATGTTTACAATTATTTTTTACTTTTTAGTTTGATTAACTCTAAAAGCGTGTTTTTCAGTTTTTTTAAACTATTAATTTATTTTTTACTTTTTAGTTTGATTAACTCGAAAAGCGTATTTTTTTAAACTATTAATTTTATTTTTTACTTTTTAGTTTGATTAATTCTAAAAGCATGTTTTTTTTAGTTTTTTTAAACTGTTAATTTATTTTTTTACTTTTTAGTTTGATTAACTCTAAAAGCGTGTTTTTTTAGTGTTTTTAAACTATAATATTTAAATGAGGTCCCGGTACGGGGAACTGGTTCTTACAATAATTTAATTGTGAGTAAAACAAAGGCTAAATGCGAATATGCCGAGCCAGCCAGGATTCGAACACGGAATCTCCTAATCTGGCGCGTTTTCCGTTGTGCCGCTCTCCCACGTAGGTTTGAATATCTGAAAGATGTCTGTAAATGTTTCTTTGCAGCTTATATAGTGTGTATGAGGAGAAGCAGTTCTCCAGGGGAAAAATTAAGCGCCGATGAAGTTGACTTTTCAAAGGCTGTGTGTTTTAATCACTAATCCTGGCTATCCTGATCATGATGAGATAATAAACTTATCAAAATATTTTAGTGTCGTCGGTCCTTGATAAGTCTACAACGTTTAAATTAAATCGGATCGCTTAAAATAGGGCAAAATCGAGCCCAAAGAGTCACTTAGATACATACACACATACATGCAGGTGAAACTAATAAAAGCGTTATTAAAAATATGAATTGAACGACTTAAAAGAACGAATCGCAAATGCCATATTTCATATTGACCCAGCCATTTTGCAAAAGACAATAAGATAGTTGTATTACTCAAGTTCACGAAGTACTTTGTATAATGTTAAAAAAAACTTTTGAATTTTAAGCTACAAATTGTAACATGTATTTTCCTTCATAAATAATTGGGATGATTATTAAAAAAAAAACAAATAAAAAAATATTTAACTTTCAAAATTCAAACTCGGAGCACAGAAACTCTCCTACCCGCTCAAAAATTCTCCCTCAACTGATTTCCTCTACATTCATAAGAATATTTATAGCAGCCAGCGTAGATGTTAAAGTTAAAATTAACATCTATTCTTAAATTAACATTAATCAGATTTGGTAGACATTTTTAAAACTAACATTTTTATACCACATGAATTTTTAATACTTTAAAAATAAATAACCCCTTATAATTTAATTGATTGTTATTTTGTTGCACGCTAAGATAAAGAAAACTGTTAATCTAACCTTTTAAAAAATGTACCAATTTTTCCAAAGCTTGATTATAACATTTTTTTAAAGGAATTATAAAGTGAAACGAAATGCATCAAGTTCTGAAAATAATTAGAGAGGAAATTTCGAGGAAAATAAATAAAAATAAAATAAAATGAAACAGTGAAATATCACAACTAAGAATTTACATTAAAAAGATTTAAAGAAAAAGCAGACGACGTTAAAGCACACAATTAACTGGATACGAAACCTATTTGCTTTGTTTTGAATTTATTGCAATGTTTTATTTTAAATTGCGAAATTAATTAATGGCACTGAAGGAACGACTTGAGAGAAAAGTAGCTATATGTTTTTAACGCAAAAAAGTTTTGTATTAAAATGCAAATCAGCATCTAATGAATTTGAAGCACTTTTCTAGAGAGAAAAAAAAAAAGCCATGCTCTTGAATGAGTGAAAAAATGCGTCGTAAACCAATTAAGACTTAAATAACTTTTACTTAATTAATCAAAGCTTACGTAATTTTTTTTTTTTTTTTTTTTTTGCTGAACAGAAAAATCAATTGAAAGAAATGTTGTCTATGATCTTAGTCTATTGTTTAACAAATATATATAAAAATATTTAAAAATTCTTTTAATAATATTCATTAAAAGATAATTTTTACAACAATTATTATTTTAGAACTGTAAAACAAATAAAATTGTTGAGAGTATATATATATATATATATATATATATATATATATATATATATATATATATATATATATATATATATATATATATATATATATATATATATATATATATATATATTTTTATATATATATATATATATATATATATATATATATATATATGTATGTAGGGCCTGATTTTTCTGAGTGGCTAGAGCTCTGGCGCTCGGTACCACAGGTTTCGGGTTCGAGTCCACTTTAAACCGTAGGTCCCGGTCCTAATAGGATCGTAGAGCGTTGCGGGGGTATTGTTACTTCGCGTCCTTGGCTTATCTTCAAATTACACGCACCCGCTGGGTAATGCAAAGTGAGTAACGTCTGTGCAGCGTTTACCTTAAGGCATCGAAGACCAAGCTGTCTAAGTGTTTGCCAGCTGCATTAGAAAAACAATATGTATGATTATTATATGTACATATATATACACATTTTCTACTGCAACTATCACATTTCAAGCTATTGTATTTTATTGTGTATATGCATAGAAATGTACAATTAGTTTTTGACATGATTTTACCTTGCTTTTGAAAATGCAATAAAAACTGAAATGGAAAAAATAAGCTACAATAAAATTAATAATGTGAAACTAATTATAAAATTCTTTTCTATTACCAGACATGTAATAGAAAAATACAGTAATTATACCTACGTACTGTCTTCGTAAAATAAAAAAAAAATCAAACTCCTTGTCCTTTAAAAAAAAAAAAAAAAAAAAAAGATAATGGAACTGCGAACATATCTCTCGCCTACCAAGAAAACGTGCTTGATGGCTTTTCATGGTAAGGAAAAAATCTAATGAAGAATTTTCATGGTGAGAATCAACAAACGTAATTATTAATATTCATGGTAATGATCAACAAATGAAATTAGGGCTATTCATGGTAAGAATCAACAAATTAAATCTGGGCTGTGCATGGTAAAGATCAAGAAATTGACAAGGAATAAAATGACATATATGACAGCATATGTATATGACTATGGAATATATGGAATTTTTCGAGATTACTCCCATACGACAAGCAAATATGAGCAGTTGCATGAAAATTCTATGTTCATCATGGAGACTGTTCATGGTAAGGACAAAAAATCTAGTGAGGAACGTTCCTGGTAAAGATCAACAAATATAGTTGGGGATGTTCATGGAACAAATATACAGAAAAAAAAATCCCACCGGTATTTGGCATTTTTGAGATCAAGGTTTCTATTTCCGTTCTCTAACTTTTTATCCAAGTAAAGAATTGCTGTTTTGTGCGCTGATCTTTAAAAAGACACCGAAATCCATTTCAAATCACAATTTGTTTCAAAAAGCCAAGATAATTGTTTGTCATTTGCAAAAATTTATTGCTTGTCTTTGCTTATTCTTGGCGATTTTGTTTATTGCCGCATTGAATTCTTGGCGACATTTGTAGATCGAATAAAAGCAAACAATAAACTGCAAATGAATTTGCATTTGTGCAAAAATAGAATATTTTGGAAACAAGTTGAAATGTTATACTAATATATACCATTTATTATCGGTTGAAGGTTTTTCTGCATTTGTTTTCAAAACAAATCAGTCCGAAAATTCAGTAGACAGATTTTGTGCTTATGAATTCTAACTTTATTATAAAACAGGGAAATTGAAATAATTTTATGAAGCTTATACAATTGAAATATTAATTTTATAATTGCTAAAACTAGAACCTTTTTTTTATAATGAGAGGTATTTGCTGTACCAACATTTGCCCAAGAACTTGTTAATCAAACACTCATTTGATCATCAATTTTATTATTATGTAAAGAATGTAATCAAAGAGGAAATCTTATTGTTTGTTTATTATTTCTACTGAATGTTTTGCTTTTTATTTTAAATAAAAAAGCAAATATATTTTAAGAAATTAATCTAAGAAAAGTTGAGTATGAAATGTAAAATTTTGTCTTACTACTATTTATCTTAAATATTATCATGCTCTAATTATGTAACAAAAGGATTTAGAGTTATGATTATATATTTTTGTAATGCATTATAGTAATTTATTCTCAATTAATAGTTAATGTATTCACCGATAGATGGCACTGTTAAACACAAAAGAATAATTTTCACTGTAAAGATAAATACTTGTAAATTGTAAACATTATTATAAAAGGACCTGAATGGCCGAGTGGCTGGCGCTCGGTACTACAGGTTTCGGGTTCGAGTCCCAGCGGTGCCATGGATGTTCGTAGTGGCTCGGAATCCACTTTAAACCGTAGGTCCCGGTGTAACACGATCGTAGAGCGTTGTGGAGATTGACATATTAAAAATAAGGAAAAACTCACTGTTCATATATATAGTGATTAGGGGATTATAGTCTTTGTTGCTTCACATCCCCATATACCATTTCATTCACCATCATTATAAAATAAAGTTAGTTTATTTACCTGTTCTATAATTTTTTAATTTTGTTTATTTTTCTTTACTTTCACGTGTTTTATTTTTAAAAACGAGGGATTAAAAGCCACAATAAGATTCAATAAGTATATTTTTAAAAATAGAAGAATAGAAATAATTTTTTTATTAAAGTTTTAAATAAATACATTTATTTAATGATGCTTTAATATTAATGAATACTTTTGTTCCTTTAAAAATATGTCGTTGATATTTAAATGTATCATTTGCAAAAGATAGATTTTTTAAATATTTTAAATCGAGTAAAATTATAATTGAATGTAGCGAACAAAACTTTAAATAAATACATTTATTTTAAAAATGATAATTCATCAGCATTTTTAAAATGCAATTGGCAATGGAAAAAGAATTTACTTTTCCTTTGCAAATGTTATTTAAAAATCATTTGCGATAGATTTTTTAAATATTTTAAATCGAGTAAAATTATAATTGAATGTAACGAACAAAACTCGTTAAAATAAAGCAGCATTAACATTTTAAAAATGATAATTCATCAAACTTTTTATTCATTTTTAAAATGCAATTGGCAATGGAAAAAGGAAACATTTACATACCTAAAATCTATCCTTTGCAAATGACTTATTAAAAATACCAACAATCATTTGCAAAAGATAGATTTTTTAAATATTTTAAATCGAGTAAAATTATGATTGAATGTAACGAACAAAACTCGTTAAAATAAAGCAGCAATAACATTTTAAAAATGATAATTCATCAGCAGACTACTTTTTATTCATTTTTAAAATGCAATTGGCAATGGAAAAAGGAAACATTTACATACCTAAAATCTATCCTTTGCAAATGACTTATTAAAAATACCAACAATGAAAAATCTTAATTTTAAGGCACTTTAAATGATATTGATTAAAAAAAGCAAACGCCAAAATAAAGTAGCAGTAAATGTTATTCATTTTATTTATAACAGAATTTAATTGTCACAAAATAACGAAAATTGTTATTGAAATTATCATATATATACAATGATTTAATATCGTATTGAAAGTTGTTGTCCTTATTTATTTCCTTTCTCTGATAAATTCTTGAAAAGATTTTCTTCAAAGTTTTATAATTTGAATATTTCTTGATAGAGGCGATTATGCATTAACTTTAAATGCTAATTACTGATTATCTCCAGTTAGAAAAGTAAACAGTAACTGCAACTGGAAACTTGTCATTAATGCTTATTCATGAAAGAAATGTGACGTCATAATAAGAAATGGCGTCACATTTCACATAACACAAACTCTTAACATAACTCTTTCGAAAATTCCAATTCGTAAAATTTAATCTAACACTTGAAAATGTTACGTTTTAATTACATTAATATAAAATATTTTTTTAATTTTTGTATATATGGCTATGCTATAATAGGGAACTGAATGGCCGAGTAGCTAGCGCTCTGGCGGTGTCATGGTTTGTTTGTAGTGGTTCGGAATCCACTTTAAACCGTAGGTCCCGATCTAATAGGACCGTAGAGCGTTGCGGGGGCATTGTTACTTCGCGTCCGTTTCTTATCTTCAAGTTACATGCGCCCTCTGTGTAATGCAAAGTGAGTAACGTCTATGCAGCGCTTTCCTTAAGGCATCCAAGACCAAGTGTTTAAGTGTTTGCCAGCTGCATTAGAAAAAAATATATATGTATATGTACTGGAAACTGGATGTATGTATATATATGAGGAAGAATGACCAGCACTCTAGCGCTCGGTGCCACAGGTTTCGGGTTCGAGTCCCGGCGGTGCCATGGATGTTTGTAGTGATTCGGAATCCTCTTTAAATCGTAGGTCCCAGTCTAATACGACTTTAGAGAGTTGGAAGTAGTCTGGCAACCCTATCCCGTAAAAAGGAAAACATCTGTCTTGAAACCTGCGTATAGGCAGACGACCTTGGCCCACCATGGGGCTATTGCACAACTGATGATGATATAGAAAAAGAAAGTTAGGTAGATACATAGACGTTTTTTTTTCTCAGAAAAATAAATATTGAACAATATAGAAATTTTTAATACACACTAAAGCAGTTAAAATCATCCGGATAATATACATGAAATGCAAAGCTCAGTTTCAGTTGTATAAATTACTTTGTGATAACTTTTTAAATTCCTTCTATTAGCTCACACTCTCCCTATTTATATCTTGTTCAAATTTTCAATCGTTCATAAAATACTTTTTATTCATCCACTCAAATTCAAATGCATTTTTTTTAACTTGCAGTGGATGACACTGGATGTTAATACAGTTTTTCCAAATATTAATTCCTTAATTAAATTTAATTAATTAATATTGGGTTTTTTTTAGCTTTAAGTTGCATATGTCTACCAATAGAGGGCGCCATATATGCTTAAAAAATGAATGAACATTATTTATAAATGACTTTCTGCAATATAGGGAAAAAAAAAGAAGGAATTGACTTTAAATTTTTTTTTTTTATATTACTTGTTTTTAGTTATCATATGAAACAGTAAGAAATTTGATGCATAATATTTTTCAATTTACTTCCCATTTTTTGATGGACGAAATTAGTTATTCGAAACATTAACGACTTGTTATTATTATTCAAGCTACAAGTTCTGCTTTATCGGAATTTGATTAATTTAGTTATGGTGCACCACTTTGCATATGACTTGTGCTATTTCTGATGCATTAACTCACGGGAATTTCGTGCTATGGAGACTAATTGGGAAAAGCATACCTGAGTTGTTATTGAATTAACAGCTGTGATGCTGTTAATCTAATAAAGTCAGGTATTTTACCATTAAACGAAATTAATATAATTACACTAACTTAAATATGTTAACAATTATTTAATTAATAATTAAAAAGAAATATAGACTAGGGACATTGTTTAAAAAGTATAAAAAGTTTATTGGATATTTTATTTGATTTAATTTCATCTTATGATATGCGAGAATTAGTGTAAATGAATTTAAAGCTTTCATATTTTGTAATTAATTTAAAACATCAAAATTAAACAAGGCTGGAGCAACTTGGAGTTTAACGCCATAGGTTAAGAACAACAACAACAACAACAAAAAAGTTGCTTGGTTCGAAACTGGACAAGCGTAACTAAACAGATCATTTCCGCGTACATGCAGTGAATGGGAGTGGTATATATTAAATCCGAGATGCCATCATTGGCCAACCGCGATTTTAAACCCGAGATGTCACCATTGGTCATCAACGATGTTAAATCCGAGATGCCATCATTGAAAATCAACGATGTTAATCCCTAGATGCCATCATTCATCAGCAACATTGTTAAACTAGATATGTCATCATTGGTCATCAACATTGTTAAACCAGAGATGTCATCATTGACCATCAACGATGTTAAAAAGAGATGCCATCATTGATCATCAACGATGTTAATCCCTAGATGCCATCATTGATCATCAACGATGTTACACCCTAGATGTCATCATTGATCATCAAAGATGTTAAACACGAGATGCCATCATTCATCATCAACATTGTTAAACCAGAGATGTCACCATTGGACATCAACGATGTTAAATCCGAGATGTCACCATTGGCCATCAACGATGTTAAACCCGAGATGTCATCATTGGTCATCAACAATGTTAATCCCTAGATGCCATCATTGATCATTAACGATGTTACACCAGACATGTCATCATTGGACATCAATTATGTTAAATCCGAGATGCCATCATTCATCATCAATATTGTTAAACCAGAGATGCCTTCATTGGCCATCCACGATGTTAAACACGAGATGCCATCATTGATCATTAACGATGTTACACCAGACATGTCATCATTGGACATCAATGATGTTAAATCCGAGATGCCATCATTCATCATCAATATTGTTAAACCAGAGATGCATTTCATTGGCCATCCACGATGTTAAACACACGAGATGCCATCATTGATCATTAACGATGTTACACCAGACATGTCATCATTGGACATCAATGATGTTAAATCCGAGATGCCATCATTCATCATCAATATTGTTAAACCAGAGATGCTTTCATTGGCCATCCACGATGTTAAACACGAGATGCCATCATTGATCATTAACGATGTTACACCAGACATGTCATCATTGGACATCAATGATGTTAAATCCGAGATGCCATCATTCATCATCAATATTGTTAAACCATGCCTTCAGGCCATCCACGATGTTAAACACGAGATACCATCATTGATTAACGATGTTACACCAGACATGTCATCATTGGACATCAATGATGTTAAATCGATGCCATCATTCATCATCAATATTGTTAAACCAGAGATGCCATCATTTAAACACGAGATGCCATCATTGATCATTAACGATGTTACACCAGACATGTCATCATTGGACATCAATGATGTTAAATCCGAGATGCCATCATTCATCATCAATATTGTTAAACCAGAGATGCCTTCATTGGCCATCCACGATGTTAAACACGAGATGACATCATTCATCATCAACTATGTTAAAACTGGGATATCATGATTGGTCATCTACGTTTCAAATCGCATTAACACAATTTACTAACGTGGTATCCGTACAACTGTTTTCTCGTGGTGAAGGAAAAGTTAAGTCCTCTAGGAAAAGTTAAATCTGCTATGTTTTTGACATTCTAGTTACTAATAACCACACTCAATGCTTTCAGTAGTTCAGAAACTGTAAGAAGAGAGTAATTTTTAACTAAAGTAATAATTTTCAATTTATGGGAAATGACTAAAAGTAATAAAGAAGAACATTTTGATTTATACAAATTTCGATTATTCTGAATTTTAAAATTTCTAATGATTACATTTTGATAAGTAGGATATTTTCCATTTTACATGGGGTGGCGACTTGGATTAAGGATGGGACTCTGTAGGTTAGTAGTTTACATATAATTGTCCACCACCTTTTCACTTCTTTTATATTTTTTCCTTTTTTTCAATTCCTTCTATTAGCTCACACTCTCCCTATATATATCCTGTTCAAATTTTCAATCGTTCTTAAAATATTTTTTATTCATCCATTCATGTTCAAATACATTTTTTTTAACTTGTACTGGAGGACACTTGATGTTAATACAGTTTTTTCAAGTACTAATTTATTCATTAAATTTAATTAATTAATTAACTTTTTTTAGATTTAAGTTGCATATATCTACCAATAGATGGCGCCAGATAAACTTTAAAAAAATGAATGAAAATTATTTATAAAGGACTTTCTGCAATATAGTGAAAAAAAAAGGAGGAATTGACTTTAAATTTTTTTTTTATATTACTTACTTTAAAGTTTTATTAAGGCATTTAATCTATAAATATTATAATAAAATTTTAGATGTTTAATCAATATTAATTATTTTATAAACTCTTACGAATGGATTAACTAAGGTAAATGTTTGTGAAGAATTAATTTTATTTTTGTTAATAGTTATCAATTTTATAAGTATTTAATCTTTAATGAAGTCTTATGTTAATTAATGTTATGACAAAGAATTAGCGATACTTTTAAATAAGATCCAACAGTTTTGGGAAATATATTAATTAAAATTCATTCGATGATTATTTCAAAATGAGATTTTCTACAGAGTAACGATATTTTATTCATATAATTTATAATCTTTGTTAAAAGATTATTAGCACGTTTAAGAACTTCAGTTAAATTCTTTGCAATTTATGTTTTAGCTAAAAGCTTTAAACATAAAGAACTCTGGAGGAAAAATATTAAAAATAAGAAAGATATTTGATGAAATGCTTTTAAAAGAACGTCCTAATTATATCCTAATAAGCTAGAGTGATAATCTTCGGAATATTTCAAAACGTATCCCCTCATTATAGTTTCAAAACTCTTCTCTAAAAATAACGATTTTAAAATCCTATTTTTCTTGTCCTTAGCAGAAGTACAACAAACCCTGCAGAATAGCAGGTGCATGTCCAGATAACACGCGTTATGAAAAATACTTACTTTGCTTAAAATTGCTTTAAAATTGTATTACAGAAATATAACAAGGTATGTTATTATAACTTGTTAGTAGGATGCCTGTATTTTAATCAGAAAAAAGTATAATAGCCCTTTCTTTTCCATTTTTGTTACCTGCATTGGAGTATCATTATTATTTTTTTTGGTGTTTCCAAGATGTGAAATAAGTTTTCGCAATGGAAAAGTATTTTGTTCTTCAATTTCCTCCTTCCAAGATTGAAACTAGCAGTAATAGCTCGAGTAAGATTCATTTTTGTAAACATTCTTTCTTTTTTCTTTCTTTTTATTAATATATAATTGTTTTAAAAGTATATAAGTTTTAAAGAAATCTTTCATTAATTGTTATTATGACAAAGAATTAACCCTGTTATTAATCATTTAAATAAGATCCAGCAGTTTTGGGAAATGCATTAATTATAA
Source organism: Caerostris darwini (assembly GCA_021605075.1). NCBI lineage: Eukaryota > Metazoa > Arthropoda > Arachnida > Araneae > Araneidae > Caerostris > Caerostris darwini. Next base: position 311,715 of record BPLQ01001789.1, on the reverse strand, counting down.
TTAGTTCGATGATTATTTCAAAAAGAGATTTTTCTACAGGATAACGATATTTTATTCATGTGATTTATAATCTTGTTTAGAGATTCATTATTAGCATATTTCAAGTTTAAGAACTTTAGTTACACTTTTTGCAATTTATGTTTTAGCTAAAAGCTTTAAATATAAACATTTTTTTTTTATCTCTTTGAAGCTTAAATTCTGGAGGAAAATTTTTTAAAAATAAGGAAGATATTCGATAAAGTGCTTTTAAAAGAACGTCCTAATTATATCCTAATAAGATGGAGTGATAATCTTCGGAATATTTCAAAACGTATCTCCTCATTATAGTTTCAAAACTCTTCTCTAAAAATAACGATTTTAAAATCTTATTTTTCTTGGCATTAGCAGATGTACAGCAAGCTACACAGAAATGCAGGTGCACGTTAAGATAGCACGCATTATAAAAAAAATATTCACATTGCTTAAAATTGCTTTAAAATTGTGTTCTAGAAATATAACAAGGTCTGTTATTATAATTTGTTAGCAGAATGCATGCATTTTATTCAGTAAAATGTATAATCCATTTTTTCCATCTTTGTTACCTGGATTGGTGTATTATTATATTTTTTTTGATGTTTCCAGAATGTAAAATAAATTTTCGCGGTGGAGAAGTATTTCGTTCTTCAATTTCTTCAATTTCCTCCTTCCACGATTGAAACTAGCAGTAAAAGCTCGAGTAAGATACATTTTTTAAACATTCTTTCCTTTTTTTCATTCTCTTTTTATTAATAGATATTTGTTTTAAAAGTATTTAAGTTTTAAAGAAGTCTTTCTTTAATTAATATTATAACAAAAGAATTAACTCTGTTATTATCCTTTCAAATAATATCCAGTAAATTTTGGGAAATGTGGTGATTATAATTAGTCAGATGATTATTACAAAAAGCGTTGAATTTTCTGCAGGATAACGATATTTTATTCATATAATTTATAATCGTTAATAAAGATATATTATTATTAACATATTTCAAGTTTAAGAACTTTAGTTACATTCTTTGCAGTTTATGTTTTAGCTAAAAACTTTAAACATAAACAATATTTTTATCTCTTTAAAGAATAAACTTCGGTGGAAAAATATTAAAAATAGGGAAAATATTTGATAAAATGCTTTTAAAAGAACGTCCTAATTATATCCTAATAAGCTGGAGTAATAATCTTCGGAATATTTCAAAACATATCTCCTCATTATAGTTTCAAAACGCTTCTCTAAAAATAACGATTTTAAAATCTTATTTTTCTTGTCATTAGCAGATGCACAACAAACCTTGCAGAAAAGCAGGTGCATGTTAAGATAACACGCATTATAAAAAAAATATTCACATGCTTAAAATTGCTTTAAAATTGTGTTCCAGAAATATAACAAGGTATGTTAGTATAATTTGTTAGTAGGATGCATGTTTTTATTCAGAAGAAATATAACCATTACTTTTCCCTTTTTGTTACCTGGATTGGTGTATTATTAATATTTTTTTGGTGTTTTCAAGATGTAAAATAAGTTTTCGCAATGGAAAAGTATTTCGTTCTTCAATTTCCTCCTTCCATAATTGAAACAAGCAGTAAAAGCTCGAGTAAGATACATTTTTTTAAACATTCTTTCTTTCTTTCATTTTCTTTTTATTAATAAATATTTGTTCTAAAAGTATTTAAGTTTTAATGAAGCTTTTTATTAATCAATATTATGACAAATAATTAACCCTGTTATTATCCTTTTAAATAATATCGAGCAATTTTGGGAAATGTGGTAATTATAATTAGTCGGATGATTATTTCAAAAAGAGTTTCATTTTCTACAGGATAACGATATTTTATTCATATAATTTAAAAAATGTGAAAAGATTCATTATTAGCCTATTTCAAGTTTAAGAACTTTAGAACTTGAACTTTAGTTCATATTCTTTGCAATTAATGCTTTAGCTAAAAGCTTTAAACATAAACAATTCCGGAGAAAAAATATTAAAAATAGGGAAAATATTTGATAAAGTGCTTTTAAAAGAACGTCCTAATTATATCATAATAAGATGCAGTGATAATCTTCGGAATATTTCAAAACGTATCTCCTCATTATAGTTTCAAAACGCTTCTCTAAAAATAACGATTTTAAAATCTTATTTTTCTTATCATTAGCAGATGCACAACAAACCTAGCAGAAAAGCAGGTGCATGTTAAGATAACACGCATTATAAAAAAAATATTCACATGCTTAAAATTGCTTTAAAATTGTGTTCCAGAAATATAACAAGGTATGTTATTATAATTTGTTAGTAGGATGCATGTTTTTATTCAGAAGAAATATAACCATTACTTTTCCCTTTTTGTTACCTGGATTGGTGTATTATTATTATTATTTTTGGTATTTTCCAAATGTAAAATAAATTTTCTCAATAGAGAAGTATTTCGTTCTTCAATTTCCTCCTTCCAGGATTGAAACTAGCAGTGAAAGCTCGAGTAAGATACATTTTTGTAAGCATTCTTTCGTATTTTAATTTTAATTTTCTTTTTATTAATAGATATTTGTTTTAAAAGTATTTAAGTAAGTTTTAGTAAGTTTTAAATAAGTCTTTCCTTAATTAATATTTTGAAAAATAATTAACCCTGTTATTATCCTTTTAAATAAGATCCATCAGTTTTGGGAAATGTATTAATTATAATTAGTCCGATGATTATTTCAAAAAGAGTTTTTTCTACAGGATAACGACATTTTATTCATATAATTTACAATCTTTGTTAAAAGATTCATTATTAACATATTTCAAGTTTAAGAACTTTAGTTACTTTCTTTGCAATTTATGTTTTAGCTAAAATTTTTAAACATAAACAACATAACCCATATTATAAATAAGAAAGATATTCGATAAACTGCTTTTAAAAGAATGTCCTAATTATATCCTAATAAGCTGCAGTGATAATCGTTGGAATATTTCAAAACGTATCTCCTCATTATAGTTTCAAAACTCTTCTCTAAAAATAATGATTTTAAAATCTTATTTTTCTTGTCATTAGCAGATGTATAGAAAAGCAGGTGAATATTAAGATAACACGCATTGTAAAAAAATATTTACGTTGCTTAAAATTGCTTTAAAATTGTATTCCAGAAATATAACAAGGTATGTTATTATAATTTGTTAGCAAGAGCATGCACTTTATTCAGAAAAAGCATAACCATTTTTTTTCCTTTTTTGTTACCTGGATTGGTGTATTATTATAATTTTTTTTGCTGTTTCCAAGATGTAAAATAAATGTTCGCAATGGAGAAGTATTTCGTTCTTCAATTTCTTCAATTTCCTCCTTCCACGATTGAAACTAGCAGTAAAACCTTGAGTAAGATTCGTTTTTGTAAACATTCTTTACTTTTTTTGAAGCGTATTCAGAAAATGATTTTGATAGAAATATTAATAGAAAGCGAAAAATACTTAAAAAAGAATTTTTTTAATAAAAATTTTTGCTCTCAGGCTCGAAGAAAAGAATTCAATTGCTACAAGAATTTTCAAGAAAATTTACTAACACTTTCATCTCATTTTAGAACGAACGGGAGCGTGTTTTATCAAATGATTGAAATATTTCGTGGCAATAAATAGTTAAAATGCATGTGAACATTTGATTATTTACTTTCTCCTACCTTTCATTAGATTATTTTCTTCAAATTTATTTTCTTCAATGCAGTTATTTTCTTTTAAAAAGTAATATTTTACTTGCAATACGTTTTGAGTGAAATACAAATTGAATTTTTATAAAGAAATGCATTTCTAAAATATTCTTTACACTTCTAAATTCAAAGAACTATTTTAATGCAGTTTCAAATTCTTGCATGAAGAATATTGATTCAATAAAAAATTTTGATGCATGTGATTTTCTAGACTTTTATAGCAATAAAAATAAAAAGATAATAAATGCTATTTCTAAACTTATTCATATTTTTTCTTTTAATGAATTTAAATTTAAAAAGAATGTATGATTTACCTAATTTTACATTTATATATTGAAATAATTTCCGTAATTTTAATATTTAATAATATTCAAATGATTAATAAAATAAAAACTGTAATTGCAATTTAAGTTTTTATTTAGATTTCTATATCTAATGTGGTACTACTTAATTTACTATAAAAAAACTTTTGAGTTTATGCGTATGCGTGTTTGTACACCTTACAACTATAGCACTGAGTAGCACAATGTCTGGAGTAATTTTTGTTCTGGTACTAAACCAAATATCACGAAAAAATCATATGTCGTTTTTGAGTTAAAAATAAAGCAGCAATATTATTCTTAAAACAAAATATTATTTTTGCATTTAGTTTAAGAATTGCGTATTTACACTTACAATTGCTGAAATTTTAAAAAGAGAACTTCATTTTTAGATGTTACAAGGAATTATATGTGTGGTATTAACATTAACTTTTAATAATAAGTAATTTTTTCTCTCTATATATATTATATTTTTATCCAAAAAATATAAACATAATCCTAAAAACTCTGATTAATTCCTTTTAAACAAAGTAAAAAAATTTTTTTGATATAGTAAAACAGCAATTAAAGTGTTATGTTGTTTCTTTTTCATGTTATTAACTTAAAATATATTGCAAACATTGTATATTTTTTAATTTATCTTTATTCCCACTAGGATTCAATGTATACATAAATTCAAGGTACTTTTATTTATAATTTTGTAAAATTAATATTTAATTTATTATTTTTTTTATTACAATGTTTTTATTAGATTTTCTGCTTCAAAATTTTAGAGGACTGTTAAAATAATTGTTTGCACATAAGTAGAGCTGATCTTTTAATTTTGTGGTCATTTGCTATGGAAATTAAAACACTAAAAAATCAGAAAGTAAATTTTTATTACATGAAATAATTGAAAAGAACAGCACTTTCATGTATTAAAAATATAAAAATTTTATGGGTTTCGAATGCTGGTGACTTTGATGTAGAAACTCCCTCTAGAACAGCATTCACATTGTGGTACTATTATTTAGTATGAACAAACATCCCTAGATAATTTAATTAACAATTTAATTATTAATTATTAATTTAATAACTTAATTAACAAAATTTGGTTCCACCCTCCTGGTCTCTTTTACAAGCTCCATGGTTCGGTTTTTTTGACAAATTACAGTTAGGATTTTTCTGACAAAATACATCATATACCTATTTTACATTTATATATTGAAATAATTTCCATAATTTTAGTATTTAATAATATTCAAATGATTAATAATATAAAAATAGTATAGTAGTTCCAATCTAATTTATGTACATATTCCTGCATATAATTTGCCACTATTCAATTTACTATAATAACATTTGAGTTTATGCGCATGTGTGTCTGTATACTTTACAACTATAGCACTGAGTAATACAATTTCTCGTTCATTATTCTTTTTATTCTTATCTGGCACTAAACCAATAATCACGAGAGAAATCATATGTCGTTTTTATAAGATGTCATATATACATATATATATATATATATATATATATATATATATATTCTGTTGTGATATAAGCCTATACGCTCTTACAGTCATAGAAGATATCCATGGCACCGCCGAGTTATGTGGCACCGAGCGCCAGAGCGCTATACTCGGCCATTCAGGTCCCAAATTTGCCAACGGCGCAGTTTTTCCCAGGTGGTCACCCACCCAAGTACTGACCGCGCCCAATGATGCATATATATATATATATATATATATATATAATCATATGTCGTGTTTTAGATATAAATATATAATATATAATACATCGATTTTGTATTTTGAACCGGATTATCTAGATTTCAAAGCTCAACTGCATAATCTAAAAAAAACTTATCTAATTAACGCAAGCAATGATAACAAATTGCAAGTCGAGCTTTAGTAAAATCGCCAAATTGAGGATTTCCTCGACTGGATAGTTTCCGTCTGACACTTTCTTTTTTTTTCCTTGAGGATAAAGGACCTGCAGTCCTATAGTAAATCTCATCCATCAATTTGGATCACCAAATTTTTCCGAAAACGACATCAAACACACTTCGAAAAGATTACGAGACGCAAAAGAAACGACAAACTTAACGTGTCTTCATAATCCATTAACTAAGTCTATTTTAATTTCGCGCCAAACAAGGCTCTGGCACACAGAAAAAAGAGCTAAAAGCCTCGTTAACATGGATTAATAAATATTTCGAAGAATAACGCCTACGTTCCATCTTGTGGCCGAAGCAAAGAAGATTCTTTCTTTCTGCCATGTTTGTTCTCCCCACACAATGTTCCTCTCACAATTTCCGGATCCATGCCTCCCAATTCCCAAGTGTCTAACGACACAGCAGGAAAAATGTGATCATCTCGAAATATCTGTCACCGGTAAAGGATCATCCATCAAGTATTCTAAATGTCAGAGGATGGTGGTGAAAGGTACCCTCTCCTCAAAGTAGGATAAATGACACGCCGAGGTCCTAAAATAGTATCAGGATCTTCAACTGGACGAACCTTTTTTCCCTGGGAAAATGCACATCGGTGGGTTTCTTTCCGCGCTCAACAAGGCGTCTTGGAAGATTATTTTATGGGGCTCGAAGTATGTATCTGTGTGAAGCATTCATAGCATCCTATTTAAAGAACGTATAGAGATGATGCACGGCGGTTTAAATTTCCCGTGCATCATATTTATTCTTCTAAGAAATTTGTAAAGACACAAAAAACTATAACTATCGATCATACCAATAGATGTCACAAGACACAATGTAAGGTTTTGTTTAGATGAAATGTAAATAATGCCAATTTATCGAGATACGCGACAACATACCACATAAAAGATTAAGGAATTCAATGAAAAGGAGGTTTCAATATTTTTATAGTTTAGAATCATTTTGGAACACACACACACAAATATATATATATGTGTGTGTGTGTGAGTGTGCGTGTGGCTGAGTCTTGAACAATTTCTTTTTTTAAAGTGTCTGAAAGGGGAAACACCTCAAAGGTTTTGTATTGAGAATGCTATGAAGGTCACGCTATACAATTTGAGCGTAGCGAATCCTGTTGCGACCTTTGTTGAGCAAAAGAGTTGTGTTTTTAATCCATTCTTTGTCAATCCTCAAATATGCGTGTGTGTATCTATCTGGATATATCTTTCTATTTTAATATCTTTTTTAAAGTGTTTGAACGTGAAGCTCCTTAGAGGTTTTGTATTGCGAATGTTATAACGGCCATATTATACATTTTGCGTGTAGCGAATCCTGTTGTGGCTTGTTGTTGTATCAAATTGCTTCTGGTACATTCCTTGTCAGTCCTCCTTTATTTTTTGTGTTTACTTTTTTATGTATATATATGCGTGTCCCAGATTATTATTATTATTATTATATGCTCAGATGTTACCACTGAGGTTTTTATTTATAATTTATGTTGCATAATGTGTACACATGCACAATGCCAACCTTTACATTATTGATCTTCAACTGGACGAACTTTTTCCTGGGAAAATGCACATCGGTGGGTTTCTTTCCACGCTCAACAAGGCGTCTTGGAAGATTATTTTATGTTGCTCGAAGTATGTATCTATATGAAGTATACATATCATTCTATTTAAAGAACGTATAGGGATGATGCACAGAGGTTTAAATTTCTAAAATCTTTTAAGATTCCCTTGTATCATATTTATTCTTCTAAGAAATTTGTAAAGACAACTATCAATCATACCAATAGATGATACAAGACACAATATAAGGTTTTGTTTAGATGAAATGTAAATAACGCCAATTTATCGATATTCCCCACGACATACCATATAAAAGATTAATGAATTCAATGGACAATGGTAAATTTTCGTTTAGTTTTAGAGTTATTTTGGAATACACCCCCACACGTATATGTATATGTGTGTGGTGTGTTTTTGTAAGTCTTTGTGTTATCTATAACATTGTGGATCTTCAACTGGACGAACTTTTTTCCCTAGGAAAATGCACATCGGTGGGTTTCTTGAAAAAACTATAACTATCGATCATACCAATAGATGTCACAAGACACAATGTAAGGTTTTGTTTAGATGAAATGTAAATAATGCCAATTTATCGATATTCCCCACGATACACCAAATAAAAGATTAATGAATTCAACGAAGAACGGTCAAGCATTTTATAGATTTAAACTTAGTTTGGAACATACACATACACACACACACATATATATAATATATATATATATAAAGTATACATACATATTTGCGAGTTTTGAAAAAAAAAATTAAAGTACCTGACTTTGAAACACCTGAGGGGTTTTGTATTGCGAATATTAGTAAGGTCATGTTATACAATTTGTGTTTAGCGAATTCTGCTGGGGCTAGTTGTTGTATCCTGAAATTCCTTGTTAAAGTTCCATTATGTATATATAAATATATACATAACGTGTTTGGATGTCTGACTGTGAAAAACCTCAGGAGTTTTGTATTGTTAATATTATGAAAGTCATGTTATACAATTTGTGTGTAGTTAATGTGTTTGTGTAATGTGTTTGTGTGTGTTAATATTATGAAAGTCATGGTATACAATTTGTGTGTAGTTAATGTGTTTGTGTGTGTTAATATTATGAAAGTCATGGTATACAATTTGTGTGTAGTTAATGTGTTTGTTGTGTTAATATTATGAAAGTCATGGTATACAATTTGTGTGTAGTTAATTGTTTGTGTAATGTGTTTGTGTGTGTTAATATTTGAAAGTCATGGTATACAATTTGTTTTTAATGTGTTTGTGTAATGTGTTTGTGTATATTAATATTATAAATAATACAATTTGTGTGTAGTTAATGTGTTTGTGTAATGTGTTTGTGTGTGTTAAAAAAAGTCATGGTATACAATTTGTGTGTAGTTAATGTGTTTGTGTGTGTTAATATTATGAAAGTCATGGTATACAATTTGTTTAGTTAATGTGTTTGTGTAATGTGTTTGTGTGTGTTAATATTATGAAAGTCATGTTATACAATTTGTGTGTAGTTAATGTGTTTGTGTGTGTTAATATTATGAAAGTCATGGTATACAATTTGTGTGTAGTTAATGTGTTTGTGTAATGTGTTTGTGTGTGTTAATATTATGAAAGTCATGGTATACAATTTGTGTGTAGTTAATGTGTTTGTGTAATGTGTTTGTGTGTGTTAATATCATGAAAGTCATGTTATACAATTTGTGTGTAGTTAATGTGTTTGTGTAATGTGTTTGTGTGTGTTAATATTATGAAAGTCATGTTATACAATTTGTGTGTAGCGAATTCTTTTGTAGTTTTGCTGTGCAAAAGGGTGGTTTTTTTAGTCCATTCCTTTCCAGTCATCCTTTATATTCAGTATATACACATAACGTGTTTAAATGTATGAATGTGTAACACCTGAGGGATTTTGTGTTGCGAATATTATGATGGTCATGTATACATTTTGCGTGTAAAGAAATCCTGTTGTGGCTAGTTGTTGTATCCTGCTGTTTCTAATCTATGCAGTCCAGTCACATTAATGTGACCACCTGTCAAAAGCCAGAATATAAACTCTTGTATATTCTGGCTTTAAGTGGAGTGTGGAATGTGGTATTAAGTGGAATTCTTTATATACACTCCACTGCAATGTGCTGCCATCTGCCTTTTGTGATTGGTTATTTCACGTTGACGTCGAAAGTAGGTGGTGGTCACATTAATGTGACTGGACTGTGTGTGTGTGTATATATATATACAGTCGAACCAAAGATTTCTTTTTCTGTGTCCACTTGTTGGACGGGCTACATTGAAGGGCGGGAAATCATTCATTTTTTTTTCTGTAGGAAGAAGGCAGAGGGATAATCCCACATGTTATCTTTGAAGTTTTTTTATTTATAATTTAAGTGCATCAATGTGTGTGCAGTGTGCCATGCCTCATATTGTAGACCCTGTATAACTTTGAAGCTGTCATACATCTGCAATTATAGAGGCGAATAGAATTTTTTTTTAAAAGGTTACTATTCGAAAACAACGATTAGTCAAATTACAAGAAATAATATATAACTTTTAATATATACCAATATAAAATCAGCGGCACATCTCTTATATATTTTCCGTTTATTATTTTACATTACCATGATGGAAAATAAAATCTAAATATGTTCAAAAATTGATGATTAATTCCAAAAAAGTGGTCTTCCTGTTTTTCAGCAAATAAAATAAGAATAATAAGTGTTTTAATTAAAAAGAACATATAAACGTTTATACAGCATATAACAACAAATTTTTTTTCCTAAATCTGCAATATCGATGTCTTCCCCTTTTTCTTCTTAAGTTATTTATTTTTCATAAAAATTCTTTATAGCAGTGTTGTCTATTTTTTATTCATTGTAAGGTTACGTTAAATAATGGTATCAACTTCCATATTATGTTATGACAAGCCTTCAACCATTCCAATACTTTCGATAGTCTTTAAACTATTCATTCAACATTTTTGATAGTCGTTCATCTATTCATTCAACAATTTTGACAGTCGTTCAAATATTCATTCGGCATTTTTTATAGTCTTTCAATTATTCATTCAAACGCCCAATGCATGCTGGCACATTACATACTTCACATAAAAGAGTTTAAAGGAAAAATGCAGAAATGTAATGCCGAGTTTAGTTTCACGTCCTATACAAAGGGAACTCCCAAAAAATTGAAATGCCACATCGATAACTTTAAATTTTTTAAAGATTTAATGTCGGTCTACAATGAATCAGGGTTTTCGAAAAAGGATTATTCGAGGTTTTGTTGCGATACTCTTTTAGAGTGAATTGCTTTATCTTTGTTCTTCTTTGGAGTACATAATGAAGAGATTATTGTACAAACAGAAGATTTATGTTCGTGTGTAAATTACCGCATAAAAATAACTAAATAATGAAATTGAATTAAATTTAATTGGCTAGGTTGATATACAGGTTATCCATACAATTTTGGATTTAATATAAGAAAAAAATGCATGCCATCATTCTTGAGGGAAAAAAAGAATTCGAAGCAATTTTATAAGATAAAGCACAGGAAAGAAATTTAATAAAATGCACATGAGAGAGATTTAAATAAACCAATAAGAAACTTTGAAAGTGGTCAAGGAAATGAAAATACCACCTCCCGAAAACAATGCTCATATATTTTATGGGTAAAAAAACCTATAGAATACTAAAATAGACTACTAGAACAGTATAGAATTAAAACACTATAGAATTAAAACACTATAAACTACTAGAACAGTATAGAATTAAAACACTATAAAATACTTGAACACTATAGAATACTATAGAATTAAAATAATATAAAATACTAGAACTCTATAGAATTAAAACACTATAGTCTACAAGAAATACTATAACACTATAGAATAAAAACACTATAAAATACTATAACACTATAGAATAAAAACACTATAAAATTCTATAATACTATAGAATTAAAATACTATAGACGACTAAAATACTATAGAATACTGGCATATTATAGAAATAAAACACTATCGAACACTATAGAATTTAAACACTATAGAATTAAAACACTACAAAATACCAGAAAACTATATAATTAAGACACTATAGAATTAAAACGCTATAGAACACCAAAAACAATATAGAATTAAAACACCATAGAATACTAGAACATTATAGAATTAAAATACTATATATTAAAACACTATAGAATTAAAAGTTATGTACTAGAAAAATATAGAATTAGAACATTATAGAACACTAGGAAATTTTAGAATTAAAACATAAATACTAAAATACTATAGAATACTATAAAAAGCATTATAGAATAATAAAACTATAGAATTAAAAGCTACACACTAGAACAATATAGAATTAAAACATTATAGGATACTAGAACATTTTAAAATTAAAGCATGAATACTAAAACACTATAGAATACTATAAAAAGCATTATAGAATACTGTAAAAAGCATTATAGAATACTATAAAAAGCATTATAGAATACTATAAAAAGCATTATAGAATACTAAAACACTATAGAGCTCCAAACGATTGTATTAAAAAGGATGCGAAAGAAATTGGATAAAAAAGCACACCAAAGAAATTTAATTAAATGCACGTGAAACAAATTTAATAAATCATTAAGAAACCCTGAAAGTGGTCAAGGAAACGAAAACTTCCAACTCCCAAAAACAATACTCATATATTTTATAAATAAAAAGAATACCATCGAATGCTAAAACATTATAGATTACTATACTAAAGCATTATAGAAACCATACTAAAGCCCTATAAAATAATATACTAAAGCACTATAGAATTTCAAACGATTTTATATAAAAGAAATTGGAAATTGGAAGAAATTTAATAAACCAATAAGAAACTTTGAAAGTGGCCAAAGAAACGAAATATTCCACCTGCAGAAAACAAAACCCATATATTTTAAGGATAAAAAAAACGATATCAAGTAGATATCTATAAACGAAGCTATTTATTTATACATACATTCACAAATTTGGATGAAATTTAGTTGCCATAACAAACTCGACACCCCATACACATACCTAGAAATGGCAGCTGGAACTTTCTGAGATCCCAACCATGATAAACGGCCAAGCACTTCGACGATTCCCTAAACAAGCTGCTGGACTTATGTTTTCACACCACTCTGAATAAATAATCTCCGGCTTGTTTTACCCTGAGTGATGGCAGAGTAGAAATCTCCCCTTTTGCAAAATCCCACGCCGACCCAAGTCTGATTATCATCATAAATTAACGGTTAACTGCAACAGAAATTCAGACACCGACAAGAGGAATTGCAGGTAAGCTAAAACCTTTTTGGGTAGACGCTGAAATTCTGCTGCAACAATAGTCGGGTTTAATTAAGAAAGTAATTTATTACAAAGGCTTTCGCCGTTTTCTTTGCTGGCTTGATGGTAAAGCAGGTGAGCTGATGTTTAATTCATCAGACGATTGCACCAAGGCTGTTTCTTGAATCGCGTAAATGAAAGCGTTTTAAGTTATGATGCATAGAAAGGTGAAAACGTTATTTAACAATATATTAAATGTAATTTATGAATGTGTATGAGTAATTTTTGTGGTGTTTATGTATAAATATTTATGTTTGACTTGTTTTTTATACAGGTATCCATTGTTTTTTTTACACAATGATAACACTTTTATACAATAATAACATAGGTGTTATTATTGTATAAAAAATAGTATACTAGAACACTATAGAATTAAAACGCTATAGAATACAAGAACATTATAGAATTAAAAAAATAGAATACTATAACACTAGAGGATTAAAACACTATAGATTACTAGAACCCTACAGAATATAGAACACTATAGAATACTAGAACACTATAAAATTAAAACATTATAGAATACTAGAACACTATAAAATTAAAACACTATAGAATACTAGAACACTATAAAATTAAAACACTATAGAATACTAGAACAATATAAAATTAAAACATTATAGCATACTAAATTAATCATTACAGAATACTAAAAGAATATATAATAATTATTATAATAAACACTATAGAACATTAAAACATTATGGAAAACTGGAACACTGTATATAGAATTAAAACACTATAGAATACTAAACTAAAGCATTATAGAATACTAAAACACTATAGCGTACTAAACTAAAGCCTTTTAGAGTACTAAAACTCTATTGGAATTCCAAACGATGTTATAAAAAAAAAAACTTAAAAGAAATTTAAACAAACCAATAAGAAACTTTCATAGGAGTCAAGGAAACGAAAGATCCCTCCTCCTGAATAGATATTTATAAACCAAGTTATTTGTTTATATATTAATGCATAAATTTGAAGGAAATTTAGTTGTTCTCCACACCCCATATACACACCTAGAACTGACAACTGGAACTTTCCAAGATCCCAACCATAATAAACGGCCGAGCCGTTCGACGATTCCCTAAACAAGCTGCAAGACTTATGTTTTCACAACGCTCTGAATAAATAATCTCCCTCTTGTTTTACCCCGAGTGATGGCAGAGCCGAGATCTCCCCTTTTTGCAAAAGCCCACGCCGACCCAAGTCTGATTATCGTCATAAATTAACGGATAACTGCAACAGAAATTCAGACACCTCACAAGAGGAATTTCAGGTGAGCTAAAACCCTTTTGGGGTAAGCGTTGAAATTCTGCTGTAACAATATAATTATGACAATGTAACAATATTAATAGTAATTTATGACAAAGGTTTTGTCGTTTTCTTTGCTGGCTTAATGGTAAAGCAGGTGAGCTAATGTTCGCATTCATCAGACGATTGCACCAAGGCTGTTTCTTGAATCGCGTAATTGGAAGCGTTTTAAATGATGATGCATAGAAATGCGAAAACGTTATTTAATATTATAATAAATGTATTTTATTAGTTAAGAAAGTGTTTATGAGTGTGTATAAGTAATCCTTATATTGTTTGGACTGTTTGATCTGCATTTTTACACAGAGGTGCAATGATTACACATATATAGATAATGAGGCAAAAAACTTTAAAATAAAATAAAATAAAAATAAAATTTTAGTATATTTACTAAATCATTATAGAATACTAAAACGTCATAGAATTCCAAACCAATTTATAAAAAAAACACGTGAAAGAAATTTAAATATACCACTAAGAAACTTTGTAAGTGATCAAGGAAACGAAAATCCCACCTACTGAAAACAATACCCATATATTTTATGGATACACTATATAATTAAAGCACTATAGACTATCAAAACACTATACTATAATAAAACACTATAGACTATTAGAACACTATAGACTTGAAACACTATAGACTATAAGAATACTATAGAATTGAAACATTATAGAATTAAAACGCTAAATACTAGAACACGATATAATTAAATCACTATAGAATACTAGAACATTATAAAATACTAGAATGCCATAGAATTAAATCACTGTAGAACACTATAGAATTAAAATACTAGAATGCTATAGAATTAAATCACTGTAGAACACTATGGAATTAAAATACTACACTAAAGCATTATAGAATTCTAAAACGTTAAAGAGTTCCAAACAATTTTATAAAAAACACGTGAATGTAATTTAAAAACAGTAAGAAACTTTCAAAGTGGTAAAGGAAACGAAACACCCCACCTTCAGGAAAACAATACTCTTAATTTTATGGGTAAAATAACAATGATAGACAAATCTATCAGAACATATATAAACGAAACTATTTGTTTATATATGAATGCCCAAATTTGGAGGAAATTTAGTTGCCATAACAAACTCGATACTACACATGCACATACTGAGCTGACAGGTGGAACTTTGAAGATCCCAACCATGATAAACGGGCAAGGCCTTCTACGATTCCCTAAACAAGCTGCAAGACTTATGTTTTCACACCGCTCTGAATAAATAATCTCCCGCTTGTTTTACCCTGAGTGATGGCAGAGCAGAGATCTCCCCTTTTGCAAAAGCCCACGTCGACCCAAGTCTGATTATCGTCATAAATTAACGGTTAACTGCAACAGAAATTCAGACACCGACAAGAGGAATTGCAGGTAAGCTAAAACCCTTTTGGGGGAGGCGCTGAAATTCTTCTGCAACAATAGTCGGGTTTAATTAAGAAAGTAATTTATTACAAAGGCTTTTGCCGTTTTCTTTGCTTGCTTAATGGTAAAGCAGGTGAGCTGATGTTCGCATTCATCAGACGATTGCACCAAGGCTGTTTCTTGAATCGCTTAAATGAAGCGTTTTAAATTATCATGCATAGAAATGTGAAAACGTTATTTAACATTATAATAAATGCAATTTATTGGTTAAGAGTGAGTTTATGAATGTGTATAAGTAATCCTTGTAGTGTTTGAATTGCTCAGCTTCTTTTCTTTATATACAGGCAGACGGATTACACAAATAATGGTACTGTGGCAAAAAGTTTAAAATAAAAATAAAATTTTACAGTATATTTGAATCTCGTTTAGATTAAATTAATTCATTATTTGCTAAATTTATATTTTTTTAGTTAAATTTTCTATCCAAAACTGTTCTAATGTAAGAATGTAAGAGATTTTGGGCAAATAACAGATTATTCGTACACACACACACACACACATACATATAATATATATATATATAATATATACACGTACGCACATATACATATCTTATGTACACGCATAACGTACGTACACACACATATATACTAGCTAAACACGGCATACGTAGTCCTGCCAAAAAGAAAAATTGCACTGTAGAAAATTACATATCGTGAATATATTCTCCATGTATACATATGCGCATATTAATTTTCATGGATAGCTTTTGAACGTTAAATTTCATCAAAATCTGTCCAGCCATTTATGAGTGTGTTAGTTAGTGTTCAGTAATAAACACATGTGCAGAAGAATTATATACATAAAGATATATATATACATCCACACACACGCACACACACACACTTACACACGCATTGAATCCTCTTGTAAGCGTAACTACTTATCAACAAATCGGGCAATATCGATATTTTGTTAGAATTTATCGTTATCGTTTCACACCAAAGCAGTTTTATTTAACTTATTTGGTTCAAGATTCATATCGGTCAATACCTTTTTAGTTCTTATCACTTCAAGTAACTGAAATTAAATTCTACCTTAAACTTATTATTGTCGTAGCAGCCATCTTGTTTTAATTTTTTTTTCTTCATTTTCTTTAATTTTGCTTTAATATCGTTTAAGACATTATATAATGACATAATTCTGAATAATGACATTATATAATAACATATTTTGCCAATAAGGACACTTGGAAATGTGCTGATTCAGGATAAATTACGGAAATAAACATATATGTTCACCTAACTATATATGTCATAGAGCAGGGATGGGCAAACCTTTTCAGTTGCAGGCCAAAAATCGAAGATAAAAAATTTGGCTGGCCAAAAATCGAAGATAAGAAATTTGGCGGGCCAAGACAAATTTTTCTAAAATTTTAAAAACAATATACAAGTATTACAATTTAAATATGTTAATGAGATTAATGAAATTGCGATTTCATTTTTAAAAGTTCCTTATAGTGAGGTTCGAAGTGAGATGTACTGATTCTAAGGAACGAGGCTAAATGCTCATCTGTCAGTCTACTTTTGAAATAATTCTTTCTGAAGTTCATAGTTGGAAAGGACTTCGTCCCATATATAAGATAAAGCAAACATAACGCTGATTTTCAGGGCGTGAGATATTAAATTTGGGAAACTTACTTTGGATAATGATTTGTAAAAACAATATTTCATCAAAGTAGAAAAGGAGATGGATATATAATATATAAATATATATTGCTTTTAATTTGCCTCGGAACGGCAAATTAAAATTCTATCCGGATAGAACCTTCCGGCGGGCCGTAGTTTGCCCATCTCTGACATAGGGGATATATGACATTTTCATTAAATATTGATTTATAGCCTTAGCCCTACGATAGCGGTATTTAATGAAGCAACTAAACACCACAAACCTAACAAGGGCATAAACGATTACCCATTCTGTTGGCACGCGACCCAGAAAGGTCCACTGACCCTCCCCCAAGTTCGCACCCTATCGCATTCCAATCAGAAGGGGGGAGGGAGGCATTAAATGAACTTTCAAGATTTTCCGGTTCCTCTCCCCGAAAAAGCCTATTGCGAATTCGCAGCGCTTAACTTGCCACGGTAGGATGGAACCTTTAAGCCCACCTAAACGACGAATCAAGGGGTTGAGGGGGTGGAAGGGGAGTAAATTATCCATTTAGTTCGAAACCACGCTGTTGCTAGGCAACGTCAGGTGCCACGTTAGTCTTCGGACGAATTCGGAAAGATCAGAATATTGATGGTGAGGGTTGTTTGGGTGAAGGGAACACAGGCAAAGAAGAATGGGAGGAGGGAAAAAGAAAAAGGGAAAAAAGGAAAAAAAAAAGAAAGAAAACAGGAGAAGAAAAGGCGAGGGGGTTTTCATTTAGAAAAAGGGATGGATTCGTGTGGGTAAAACTGGAGAAAGAATTCCCTGACTGACAGTTGTTAGGTAACCGATTTTCTAATAGCACATATGTTTATTTATTTATTTCTGATATTGTTCCTAGGCCAATACATTTTCTTGAGCAATTCTACTCGTAAAATCTGGAAATTATTCTTTACATTCACATAATGTCGCGCCTTTTTGCAAATGAAACAATATTTAATAGGAGAAATGCAGCCAAAGGGTTAGAACTGAACGTCTAAAAATTGAACCATCATTGAACCCTCTAAAAATTGTTTGACTTTAATTATTGGTATTATTATCAGCATTATTAACATTATTGTTATTATTATTATTGACATTACTTACATAATGTCTTATCTAATGATGTTTGACAGATAAACTCTTTGAAGGAAAGAATAAAAATTAAATTATTAAAAATGGAAATCTTTGGCCCTGTAACCTGATAGTCATTACTAGATAATTTTCTCGTACAATTTTTTAATGAACTTTTTTTTCATAATTCCATCTATTATTATTATAATTTTTTAATAGATCTCAATGAGTCGTCTCATAGTTCTTTACTAATTCTCAATGAATAGTTTCCCAATTCTCAACTACTACTTCTTAAAGAATAGTTTCACAATTTTGGACTACAGAACAGTTTCCAATTCTAAACTGCTACTTCTTAAAGAATAGTTTCACAATTTTGGACTACAGAACAGTTTCCAATTCTCAACTGCTACTTCTTAAAGAATACTTTCAAAATTTTGGACCACAGAATAGTTTCACAACTCTCAGCTGTTATTCATCAAAGAATAGTTTCACAATTTCCCGCTGCTAGTTCTCAATAAATATTTTTACAATTTTAGATTATTATTCTCAAAGAATAGCTCCACAATTCTCGGCTGCTAGTTCTCAATCAATAGTTTTATAATTTTGGAATACTAGTTCTGAAAGAATAGTTTTACACTTCTCGGCTACTACGTATTAAATAGTAGCATTCTGATTCAAATTCAATAAAATATAATTATGCAACAGATCCTGTCTTGCTACATGATATATTTTAATGTTACATATCATTCGCCTGGAATAGGGCATTATCATCTTAATCTAAGTTTGTGATTACCAAAGTGCCTTGTAAATTTTGGCAGAATTCCAGTCTAAAGATAAATGATAGATTTATTAATGAAGATATTGATCAATAGTTCTTAAAATGGGAGTCAACAAACTCCCTCCAAAAACTGACAAGATCTTATTGGAAGGAGAAGGGAAAATATTTTTAATATATATTTTTTAAATTTTATATATTTTTTAAATTATAATATATATTTTTTCGATATATTTTTTAAAGCTGAACAATGATCTTTTCTATTAAAATGGTGGGATGATCTATTCGAGCAACTAAATAACATCATATTTATCCACAAAAGATGACAAATGTCTATTTTAATTATACAATTCCATTTGACAGAAAAGTGGACAGAAAATAAACAAGATGATCGAATATTCGATACTTTTTAAATGTATAGAGAACATGTTGGAATTTTCAATTTTAAATCAAAAACGAATGATGATGAACATTTATTTGTCCAATTACAATGGTGGGAATATGTATTCGAGAACTAAATAACGTCATGTTTATCCATAAAAGATGACAAATGTCTTTTTATTTTAATTATAAAATTTCATTTCAGAGGAAAACAGGCAGCAAATAGGAAAGATGTTCAAATTTTTGATACTTTATTGAAGTACAAATCTGTAGAGTTCATGTTGGATTTTTAAATTTTAAATCAAAAACGAACAATTATTTGTTCAATTAAAATGTTGGAAGACATATTCGAGGAACTAAATAACATCATATTCATCCACGAAGACGATGACGAATGTATTTTTATTTTAATTTTGCAATTCCATTTGGGATTAAAAATTGACAACAAATAATCATAATGATCTAATTTTTGATACTATATTGAAGTATAAATGTATGGAGATCACGTTGGATTTTTCAATTTCAAATGAAAAACGAATGGAGATGTTTCTAAAATAAGCTCTATGCGTAGAAGATCTACCTCCCCGTGGTGCACCTGATAACACTTTTTAGTGGCTAAAAGATCTACAATTTGGCTTTATTGTTTGATTAATGAACTCTGTTTCAGCATGTTTTGTTGTATTATCTGTTTGTTTTTTTCGTTGTTCTTTTTTTTGCTGTAACTGTTCATAATCTGCCATTGGAAATAAAAAAAAATATTATTAAGTTAAAAATTAACTAGTAATTATAAATCAATGATCTTCAGTAATATCAGCTTTTATGCAGATTGTTTTTAACCAGTTGACCACATATCGACCGTCTTCTACGTTGGTAAATAAACTCTATCTTGAGTGGAAAAAAGGAAATATATAATCGACAGCTATCGTTTGACAATCTAAGTGAATGTCAATAAAATTCCGCACCCCCACAATTAGAGCGGAAGCTACACCAATCTTGAAAAATTCACAGCCATAAAATTGAGCTTATTGCCCAACCGTTGTACTTCCTGCGGATTAATGCCCCTTTTTTTTGTTAACCTTTTCCCCTAAAACAGTCCCTCAAAAACCGTTGGTGTAGGGAAAAAAAAGGGATTTCCTTGGAAGGACATATTAAGAAGTTTTATGGCGACCCCAACCTACTGTAATTAAGGCTAACCATTGTCGTAATGCCTCGTATACCTTTTTTATTGCCGCAGTAAAAGGAAAGAAACCTCGACTACTCTTGTACAAGAGTGGAACAGGTCTGTGATCTTCAACAAGAAGTGGGAAGCTAAGAGCAGCTCGCTGTAATGTGTTTTGAAATCTTGAAACGTAAACATGGGCACAAGGAAAGAAGGAAGTTAAAGGGGAAGATTATGTTTTAGTGGCTTATTTTTGAATAGTTAAACAAATTTCACCTGGAAGGATTTGTTAGTGGTGAAAAGTAATTAAGGATATTTTATATTATCTACTGCGATATGAATGTTTTTTTTTCTTCTTTTTCTTATACAGCTGGAAAATAGACCGTGATCTTCACCATAAGGGCTGCACCGATGTTACTCACTTTGCATTACCCAGGGTGCCCGTGTAACTTGATGGTAAGCCACGGACGCGGAGTAACAATGCCCCCGCAACGTTTTACGATCCTGTTAAGGACCGGGACCTACGGCTTAAAGTGGATTTTGATCCACTACAAACACCCATGGCAAAGTCGGGATTTGAACCTGATACCTGTGGTACCGAACGCCAGAGTGCTAGCCACTCGCCATCAGGCCCGCTATATGAATGTTGTAACAGCCTTTGCAAAAACTGTAATCTATTGAGCAAATAAGATATGCAGCTTGATCACATTTAATTTGGGTTTTAAAGTATTTTTTAAAATTTTTAATACATTTTGGGCTTAATTCTTAAGGTGGCTTAGTCAGATACTAATTTTACGTCATAGAACACCAATCGGAAGCCTCAGTGGGTAAGAGATAATGCTTCAGATTGGCTCGAATATTCCAATGAAATTTTAATATCTGGCATAAATTTACCTTAAGTCTTTTGAAATTAGTCATATCCGACACCATAATTTCCACCAAGGTCACCAAATGTAATATGTTTTGAATTTTTGCTGTGTACAATGTACATTTACAACATTTTTACAGAAAAGCATTACGTACAATCAATCAACCACAACCTATTCTCGTCAAACCGCCGGCACCCTTGTAAACCATCATCACCTTTCATCATACTGGTAATTCAATAGTCTCTTAATAAGATTTCTCCTTGTTATCCTTATCTATCTATTGTCTTATGACACAATGGTCAGTGGCTTTATTTAGTGTAGCTTTTATTTCATTTAAACTACCATTTGGACTTTATTTTGGCATTTAACGTCGCTTTTAGGAAGTTAATGTAGATGGATACTTGATTCATGATTAAAAGTATACTTTAATATATAATAATGCAAAGCCCTCACTCTAAAAGTAAATATGATACAACAATGCTATTCTGAAATGCAAAAATATTATCCATCATTTTATCATATTATTTACAAATCTAAATAAATAATAGATTAATTTGTGTTCAGGTCTTTGTACTATAATCTAAAAACTTTGCAGCTTAAAGAAATAATTTATTTTCTCACTGAAGTTTCTATTTTATGTGGTGTGTAGTCGAAAATCGCGAAAAAATTGTCCCAATTATTTTTTTTATTAAACAAAAACGTTAATCTGTACTGGCACCATCTAGAGGCGCGTTTAATGTTTTTTTTTTTTTTTATCTTTATACATTTTCTTGAAAATAAAATGGTAATTTTTTTAAGACTATGTGACTGTATTCTTTTAAAAAATATTTTCTTTATTTACTTCAAAATTCGTTATTTATAAATAATTATTCCAAATAATATTTCCCTTACAATTTGTCAAACCATAATTTGCATTTTCTAAGAGCTATTTACCAAATAATGCTAAAAACATTTTATTTTATTTAACCGTACAATGGTGGGTCATGTCTCAAAGTATTTATAATAAGCATATAAATTTATTAAAATTTATGAACATTATGATATCTTAATTTTTGTACATTTATTTATTTCATTAGTGTAGTTGTATTATATTAATTATTTTAAAAGATATGCTCTGCCACATGAATATTGCATTAATGTTTAACTGCAACCGTTTTTACTCTTATTTCATGTTCAAAATTGCACAACCTAACATCTTGATTCTCTTCTGGAGAGAACCTGGTACACGAAATTCTTCTGCATTTGTGCAGAAAAATGTCTGATTTGGCTGAGGCGGAGTGATGATCTGATGATTATTAATATCAATGGCCTCACCGACCTTCATGTTATCAGGAATGGAGCACTAACGGCTCAGCGGTATAGGGATGAGATCCTCAGACCTATTGTCAGACCTGTCAGTCGGGGATGAATTCATTCTCATGGATGATATGTCAGACAACATCGTGTTCATCTAGTGGACAATTTCCTTTCCGACGGAGGAATGGGTAGACCAGCATATTCCCTTGACATGTACCCAACAGAACTTGTTTGGGACATTCTAGGAAGGAGGATTGCTAGTCGCTTATCCCCCTAGAAACAATTTAGCATTTGGTGAGCTCTCATCTACACATCTACAGGAGTGGGAGAGAATATTCCTGTCCCTCCTTGATAACCTCATTAATTCCATGCCTCGTAGACATGCGACATTGCTTTTTGTAAGGAGAAGCCTATTAATGAAGTTCATTTTCAGCCGATAAATCATATTGTTTGTTTGTATAGTACAATATACACTCAAGAGCCAAAACATTATGACCACCCCTACATTTTGTAATGAACTCGCCTGGATGACGGGGAAGGCACGTGATCAGATGGAAGTGGTATTTAATTGGTATTAAGTGGTGGCATTAATCCATGCCAAGGCGATCCATGCCATTCAACTCATTATTGACAGGTGGTCATAATGTTTTGGCTCTTGAGTGTGCAAGAATTGTACATTATTTATTTACCGGCAAATATCGTTAATGAAATTTAATTATTTTTCCTTGTTCGTTGCCTCTTCTTTTCTCGTATTTTACAACACCTATACATATACATCATATAACAATCACCAAAACATTTCCTCACCCGCAGATTTTGCCCAAAATCATAATATCCCCTAATTGTTTTGAGCAGTATATTTAGTATGACCAACGTCAAATGGTTTCTTGCTACAAAACTTCTTTTCTCTTAGTTTCCGTTTTACCATTTTTTTTTTAGTTATGTAAGAATGCTTTTTCAATGGCACGACATCCCCGAGGAGGGCCAAGGCCTTCTGCCAGATTCCGATGCAAGAAATGTTTTCTTTTTACGGGGTAGGGTTGTCAGAATTACGCCCAACAGTCAAATTAGAACGGGACCTACTGTTTAAAGTGGATTCCGAACCACTACACACATCCATGACACCGCCGGAACACGAACCTGATAGCTGTGGTATACAGAACCTGGCACTAGACAATTAGGTCCCTAATTAGGAATTAATCACAGCAGTTTTTTATTGCATATTACTACTGCACCACCGCACTAGATCTGAGAGCCTAGAGTTGAGTTGCCCCTTTACAGTTTGGGAATGACGTGGGTGAGAAGTCAGATTGTCTCTGTGACGCTCTACGATCATATTAGACCGGGACCTACAGCTTAAAGTGGATTCCGAACTACTACAAACATCCATGCTACCAGGCGGGACTCGAACCCGAAACATATGGTACCGAGGACCAGAGCCCTGGCCACTCTGTTATTAGGCCCCTGTATTGCATATTAGACATCTTAATAAATATTTTTCCAATAGAAACTTGCTGACATCAGGTTAAAGAAATATTGAGTAATTTTCCAAAGTAGGAGGGGGGTTAAGTAATCCTATGTAATCCTAATAAATATTTTTATAAATATATTTTTCGCCTTTATTGTGAATTTCTTTGCTGACTAATAACAGTTAGAGACTTTAAGAGATGTACTAAAAAAATTGCCAAAGTTTATTTTTATTATAAAGCGATAAATAATGAATCAGATATCAGTGTTTATAAGCATAAATAGATTAACGAGCTATTATTATCACCTATATCATCAACAAAACATCATTTCAATGCTTTAAAATAAATTTTTAGATATAGTTCATCAGAAATTTAGAAAAAAATTTTAAACAATGCCATCAGAAATTTTAAACAATGCCATTTTATTCTCAGAGAAACTACTTACTATGCCGATCAATAAGACAACATTTTAGAATAATTAAAATAGTTTTTGATAAAAAGGAAACATTAATTTATGGTTGATTACGAAATTCAAATTTTTAAAAGATTACATTATTCATTGAAATATTCCTTAAAGAGACTTTCAATAAGTTCCATTTATTTTTTTTAAAAATTTTAATCAATTTTCAAACAACAAATATTCCAAAGAGTTATTTAATAGCTTCAACTCGATACTATTATTTACATTTTCCCTAAAGATAAAGCACGATTTTCTATCGGAAGTATTTTTAGAACAGAAATTAATGCTCTAAGCAGGAAAAATGTTAAGTGTAACTTTCACTTCGTCTATTAGCTAAAACATTCAGTGTAAATTTTGCCGACAACATTCAATATTAAAGAAGATCGTTTAACTTTAACTTTATCCGTGCGTGTGAAGAATCGTTTGCTTGCATGAGTTGTTTTGCTCCTGCTAAAAATGATTTGAAGTGAAAACTTAACGCAAGCTTCTCAGACTAATGATTTTCATTTTCTTTGCAACGCACACGTGTATATTTGCTGTGATATAAATTTATTTGTTTTCAGGTGTGATAGATATTGAATGTTTCTATTTATAATATATATCTTCTAGTTGGAATTTTTTATTTTATTTGAAATAAAAAGTTAATTATAATAAGTATATAACATAACGTAATATTGTAATAAATTATAATATAATAAATTTATTATACATAAATATTTAATGTAATAAATTTATTATAATTATTTATTTATTTAATTATAATTTTTTAATACTTTTTATTTTAATATTTTTATTCATTATAATTAATATAAAAATAATTAATTATAATAAATATACATGTAATATTCTGTAAAATATTATAAAAATTACATAATTTATAAAACATATATATATAAAGTTATAAAATGAAACTTTTAGGCAATAAACAATAAATGTTTCTATTTATAATAATGTTCTTCTAATTGGAATTTTTTATTTACATCATTTGAAATAAAACGTTAATTACTATAAATATATAACTTAAAGTAATATTATAATAAATTTATTATACATAAGAACTTAATATAAATTAATTATAGTTTTTTATTGATATTTTTAATTAATAGTAATTTTAATTAATATAAAAATGATTAATAGTAATAAATGTATATACACGTAATATTCTGTAATATCTATGCTCCAAGAAGGAAAAATGTTAACGGTAACTTCCACTTCGTCTATTAGCTAAAACATTCAGTGTAAATTTCGCCGACAACATTCAATATTAAAGAAGATCGTTTAACTTTAACTTTATCCGTGCGTGTTAAGAATCATCTGCTTGCATGAGTTGTTCTCCTCCTGCTAAAAATGATTTGAAGTGAAAACTTAACGCAAGCATCTTAGACTAATGATTTTCATTTTCTTTACAACGTAAACGTATATATTTATTGTGATATAAATTTATTTGTTTTAAGATGTGATACTGAATGTTTCTATTTATAATAATGATCTTCTAGTTGGAATTTTTTATTTATGTCATTTAAAATAAAAAGTTAATTATAATAAATATATAACATAAAGTAATATTATAATAAATTATAATATAATAAATTTACTATATAGAAATACTTAATATAATAAATTTATTATAGTTTTTATTAATATTTATTATAATTAATATAAAAATAATTAATTATAATAAATATATATATACATTTAATATTCTGTAATATCTTATAAAAATTATATAATTTATAAATATAATATATATATATATATATATATATATATATGTATGTATATATAATTATGAAATGAGACTTTTAGGCAACAAACACTGAATGGTTCAATTGATGATAATGATATTCTAGTTGGATTTTTTTGCTTATGTCATTTGAAATAAAAAGTTAATTATAATAAATATATAACATAAGGTAATATTATAATAAACAATATAATATAGATATTGTAATTTTTTTATTTGTATTGTTTCATTAATATTTACTATAATTATGAAATAACTAAATATAATAAATATATAACGAATTTCATTACAATTCTATTAAAATAAATTAAATTGATTTGTTGTATTGATTGAAGTAGTATTAATTTTATTCGAATTTGTATCTTATTTTAAATTGAATCAAATTTGTATCTCGAATTAAATTAAATCGAATTGTTATATTAACTGAAATCAAACTTAGTTGAATCGAATTTATATTTCGAATGAAATCAAATTTAACTGAATCAAATTTTTATCTCAAATTTAATAGAAAAAAAATCAAATTTAATTCAATAGAGTTTTAAATCAAATTGAATTGAATCGAATAGAATTTGAATATAGCAAAATACTTTGTATATTTTGTTTCTGAACATGTCCCATTTGTGATATTTGTAAGCATATTTTATTGAAGTGTTTGGTATGATTTAAATACTGACAATGTTCGCGATTTACATTTTGTTTTGATACGTTTTATTGATTAATTTGTTTTGTGAAATGTACATAAACTGTGTAGTTATTACTATTTTCGTATTATATTCTGATAATTGATTCGCATAGGGCATTGATAATATTGAGTTGCCAGATGATCCCCCTTCTACATGTATATAAATATATTGGCAATCACTCCTTTACACTGAATAAAAGGGGAAAATGATACCCTGATAAAAGAGATAGGGGAACTTTGGTTAAAAGAGGAAAAATGTCTGATTGGATAATGATGGCGTAACAAAAGAGTTTGCATTTATGTCTTCAATATTTAGATCATTTCGGGGGAAGGGGAAAAGCCGGGAACTACCAAATAGGATGGGAGGGGTTCAACGCGACAGCTGGGACCATGTCAACAAAGGTTACGTCTCCTTCTCTCAGGGGACATTGGGGGATGGTGAACATGCTAACGTTGGGGAAGGTTTTGATCCTGTTTAAAAAAAAAGTGCGTAGGGGGATAGCTAGATGCACATATTGGTATACGATGGTGGGTCTATGTATTTTGTACAGGTGAATAAAAAATAGATTTCTCTACCAAACCTACGCTATGTTATTTTCTCCATTTTGTGCACACAGTGAATACGATAAAAGGTTTTTTTTTTTTTTTTTTTTAATTTCCCTTTTTGATATTTAATATACAATATTTAAATGTATAGTCATAATATAATACAAAATGAATAAATCGAGACAATAAATATTCTGTTCAAAAAGTTTTACGTAAGACAGTTATACTTTATCGTTTTATTCATCATTTTGCTTTTTTAATTAACTGACACGATCCAACCTCTTTTATCCCTGCTTGCCAAATAACTTTACGTTTATAGACAAAATTTTTGATTGGTCAAAATTTTGCAAGAATATCTTCCCCAGCATAACATAGCCGTAACATAATTTTTTCCCAAGAATATTTTTATTTGGTAGCTTACAAATTTTACATGATTTTTAAATAACGATAAAAGGTAGCTTGTGATCGGGCACATACGACTGAGGATGAAGACACACGGTTGAGAATGAACTTACAGATGTACACATATTGAGGATGGACACATGAAGATGAAGACAAACGATTGAGGATGGACACATAAAGATGAAGATATACAATTGAGGATGGACACATAAAGATGAAGATATACAATTGAGGATGGACACGAACGATTGAGGATGTACACATACAGTTGAAGATGGATTTGAGTATGTACATGCACGATTTTATGATATAGCGAGAAATTACATACATAAAATTTTTTTTACCTTTTGTAAGTCCCCGTACATGTGAGATTCCATTGAATACTAAAATCTCCCGCTGTACAATATCAGCCAATAGGAAACCTGAGTGGGCAGGAGACTTGTCTTCTGATTGAGTTGCGTTTTCTACTACGTATTGTCTCGATATTCCGTGGCAATTCAATTTTATTCTGCAAACTGTATCAAGTACAAATTACGTCCTGGATTGAACATCTAGTCTAAAAAGTCCGTGGAACTATTTTTAATGTATTTTTTTTCAGAGCATTACACAATAGATTCAATATGCAATTTGCAATCGTTATGTAGAGAGAATAGGAGTACAACTGTACATTTATTTTTGAATTCAATTTCCTTTTTTTGCTATTTATTTCTTTTATGTTTTACAATAGTCTGAAAAGTACATAGGAAACGCAAAATTGGAACATATTTCAAAGTCTACAACCTTGGGAAAAAGGGGGCGATTTTCAAAGAAACCGTAAATTGGTTCAGATAGAAAAAAAAAGAAATAAATGGATTTCTGGGAATACCTCACCCAACCTCAAATTCTTAAGTCTTGCGGCACATGCGGATTGATTTTTTAAAGGTATCTTTCGAGTTACATATTTTTCTGAGTGTTTACCTTGCAATAGAAGCCTCCGACTTCGAAATTCAAATGCGTGAAACGTATGTATGGCCCCAGGTGTCGCTTATGTGAAATATGTTTGAGGAAGTCGAATTTCTGACTCCGGAAAATTCCGGACTTGAGGAGGTGTAATAACCCGCAGACAGAGTTATTTTTTTGTGTGGAAAAATACTTTTCTAGTGGAAAGAAATGTTTTCTTAAAGAGTCTGTTAGATTTTTTTTATTCGTATGGGTTTAGAAGGCGATTTCATAAGAATGACATTAAATATAGGCTATTCCAGAGCAAAAGTCAGGTATCTGGTCCTTTTTCTTAACGATAATTATTTTTTCTTGAAGACTGAATATAATTGTGCAATCTTTCTACAGTTATAATAAAAAGAATTGTTGTTATAATATTGTTTAATAAAATTATTAATTATTTGATCATTTATATATGTAGATTATTTATAAATATATACTACTGTATACAAAAAGTAAGACTAATTTTCTATTTAAAATTCCCGGGACATACGGAATTTTAATTTTTTTTTCTTTTCTAGTATTCTGGCACTGTCCGGGGTATCTGTGCGAAATTCGACGACAAAATGTTCATTAGTGTTTGAGTTACGCTTGCTTTGTGAGACGCTAAAACTGATTCGGGTGTTTTTTGAAATGTCTGAATGAATTGAGCAAAGAACTAGCATTCAATTTTATTCGCGGTAAAGTATAGAATGCTGCAGAAGGTATTGAAGACGAAGAGCCCTCTGGTTGACCATCAACCTCAACCGACGAAGCTCGCGTCCAAGAAAATTAAGATTTGGTGCTCGCAAACCGTCGATTTATAATTAGAGACCTTGCTGAATATGTTGGAATGGTTCAAAAGGATGGGTCAATACCATTTTGGCCACAGACGCGTCAAATCACGATTGGTACCCAAAACACTGAATGCGCCAGCTCACACTGCATTGAATCTTTGTGACTTTTTCGCCAAAAATGAAACCCATATCGTTCCACAACCACGTATTCACTAACCGTGCGACATCTGGCTATTCTCTAAACTCAAAAGACTACTCCAGGGGCACCGTTTTGAGTCGATGGAAGAGATTCAACTTGAATCTGCGCGCGCTTTGAAGGCCATCCCTGCCGATGACTTTTTAGCATGCATTGAGGATTGGAAAGAAAAGTTGACGTAAGTGCATTGTGTCTGGAGGGGATTGCATTGAAGGGGAAGAAATAAATTTGGAAAAATAAATAAAGAATTTTTGAAAATGAAATAATTGATCTTACTTTTTGGGCACAGTTGTATATCGTTATCACAGATATCTAGAGAGATATTAATTCAAAACTTTAAAAATAAGATTTTTCATCAGACGTACAATATATATTTAAAAGTTTCTTTAAATTAAATATCCATGGCGACATCCATGAATATTTAGTTTAACCATATGCCATGGCTACGTCATCGTTTAATTTAACCGCCATGGCGACATAGTCCTAGTTATAGGATGAAGAGTGGAGAAAAGATAGAAAGTTACTACTTTCGGAGACGACAGAGTCTTTTGCGATTGTGACATGTGTAGCTGGTCACATTGAATTGGTGCATTGGACACTTAGTATTTGGTACAGGCGTACGTCACATTAACTTGTCCCATTAAAATGATACTTAGTAAATACACAAATCATATTGGCTTGTCGCATTGAAATGGCACATTGAACATTTTGTACTTGGTATTTTACATACATCACATTGACTTGCACCATTGACTTGGTACTTAATAAATACATAAATTATATTGACAAGCTACTCGGCGGGGGTTTTCTGCAATACGATACGCAAAGCGGGGCAGTTACCTCTCAACACACATCGGTGAGCCGATCGTATACATGAGGCCCACTGATGTCCCACCCTCATCTTTCTAACTAGTAAGGTGAACACTAAGTATGGGAAGGAGGTGTGGATTAAAGTGAAAAAAAAATATAGCAATCAGTCATTAAATTTACTATTCACTTTAAAAGAAAACTACAAAAGGTAAAGATGAAAATAAAAAGAGCATTTTTAAGTAATTAAGACATTAAAAAAACAAAAACGTGAAACATGATTATTGTAATTAATTATTTTTATTTTCTGTAGTGATCCTATCCTAAAAATGAAAGAATCCCCATAATGAATCATCAATATAAGATACTATACAGCAAGCGTCACTGCAACGAATAATTTATGTCGGCGATGGAATCGCACGAAGAAAAATAGCTCAATCCTCCAATACAACCGATTCTCATCTAGCAAGATAATGGAAATCCACTCAGACGCGTCTGTGGTCCTCTTAGCTCCAGAATTCCCCCCTCTTCCGGAAATACTTATCTTTCCTGTCTCGGCCGATGCGGTGCTAATGAACTCGGGAAAACATCTTAACTTCATTATTCTGCTGCATCAGATACGCTTGTCCCCGTGGAGCAAACCCAAAGGAGCAATCTATCATTTCTGTGTGAAACAATGCCTTCCTTGCTGCCTCCAGGAAGACCTCTTGCCCCGATTTTATGACTGCTTATAATGGGAGTTTGATGGCTTCCGTTTTTGGAAGTATGTTCCTGGTGTGTGTTCGGCTTTTCTTAGCGCAAAAAGTTGGGATGCTCTAAGAAAAAAAAATTATTTCTTTTTGATACATTTATTATTGATGAATCTACAATATGTCTTGGAAAAGAAGTGGTAGTTTTTTCAAAAAAATAACAACAGCAAATCTTTGAAGGTTATTGCTACAAAAACTGCCCTTGAAGCTTAGTCATGTGAATGGGTAATATGCATTTTGATATAAATAACAATTAATAAGTGCATTAAATAATTTTTCTTTCTTTTTACCTTTTTATAGATGACTATACAATATGTCTTGAAAAATTACAATAGCAAAGATGTTGAGGTTACAGTTAAAAAAACTGTTCATGAAGTTAACTCATAAGAATGGGTATGATGCATTTTGATATAAATAGAAATTAATAAATGCATTAAATAATTTATTTTTTATACCTTTATTATTGATATATCTACAATTTGTCTTAAAAAAGAAGCGGTACATTGGACACTTGGTACTTGGTACGTACATAAATTAAATTGGCTTGTCACATTGGCAAGCTACTTGGCAGAGATTTCCTACAATACGATACGCAAAGCGGAGCAGTTACCCCTCAACACATATCGGTGAGCCGTCGTATGTATGAAGCCCACTGATATTCCGCCCTCAATTTTATTACTAATAGGGTGCCTCCTAACCCTAAGAATTGATGAATGTGAAGTGAAGTAAAATATATATAGCAATGAGTCATTAAATTTATTATTCACTCTAAATGCAAACTACAAAAGATCAAAATAAAAACGATAAATTGCAAAGGGCATTTTTAAGTAATTAAGACGACATAATTATTGTAATTAATTATTTTTATTTTCTGTAATGATCCTATCCTAAAAATGAAAGAATCCCGTAATAAATCATCAAAATAAGTTAATACATAGCAAGCGCCATTGCAAGGAATAATTTATGTCGGCGAAGAAAACGCACAAGAAAAATCGCCCAATCCTCCAATACAACCGATTCTCATCTAGCAAGATAATGGAAATCCACTCAGACGCGTCTGTGGTCCTCTTAGCTCCAGAATTCCCCCCTCTTCCGGAAATACTTATCTTTCCTGTCTCGGCCGATGCGGTGCTAATGAACTCGGGAAAACATCTTAACTTCATTATTCTGCTGCATCAGATACGCTTGTCCCCGGGGAGCGAACCCGAAGGAGCAATCTATCATTTCTGTGTGAAACAATGCCTTTCCTGCAGGAAGACCTCTTGCCCCGATTTTATGACTGCTTATAATGGGAGTTTGATAGCTTCCGTTTTTGGAAACATGTGTCCTGATGTGTGTTCGGCATTTCTTAGCACAAAAGGTGGGATGCTCTGAGAAAAAATAAGATAGATTTTTCTTATTTCCTTTTCATACTTTTATTATTGCTGGATCTACAATGTCTTGGGGAACAAATTGGTAGTTTTTTCAAAAAGTAACAATAGCAAATCTGCTATGGTTGCTGTTTAAAAAATTTTTCTTGAGGCTAAGTCATGTGAATGGGTATTATGCATTTTGATATAAATGAAAATTAATAAGTGCATTAAATAATTTCTTTTTTATACCTTTATTATTAATATATCTACAATATGTTTTAAAAAAGAAGTGGTACATTGGACACTTGGTATATAGTACTTACATAAATTAGATTAGCAAGCTACTTGGCGGGGGTTTCTGCAATACGATACTCAAAGCGGAGCAGTTACCACTCAAAACATATCGGTGAGCCGGTACTAAGTATAAAACCCACTGATTTTACGCCCTCAATTTTATAACTAATAGGGTGTTGCCTAACCCTAAGAATTGATGAATGTGAAGTAATATGTATATATCAATGAGTCCTTAATTTTATTATTTAATTTAAAAGCAAACTACAAAAGATGAAAATAAAAAGGATAAAATACAAAGGACATCTTTAAATAATTAAGACGTTAAAAAAAACCGACATAATTAATGGAATTAACTATTTTTATTTTCTGTAGTGATCCTGTCCTAAAAATGAAAGAATCCCGTAATAAGTCATCAAAATAAGTTACTACACAGCATGCGCCATTGCAAGGAATAATTTATGCCGGCGAAGAAAACGCACGAAGAAAAATAGCCCAATCCTCCAATACAACCGATTCTCATCTGGCAAGATAATGGAAATCCACTCAGACGCGTCTGTGGTCCTCTTAGCTCCAGAATTCCCCCCTCTTCCGGAAATACTTATATTTCCTGTCTCGGCCGATGCGGTGCTAATGAACCCGGGAAAACATCTTAACTTCATTATTCTGCTGCATCAGATACGCTTGTCCCCGTGGAGCAAACCCAAAGGAGCAATCTATCATTTCTGTGTGAAACAATGCCTTCCTTGCTGCCTCCAGGAAGACCTCTTGCCCCGATTTTATGACTGCTTATAATGGGAGTTTGATGGCTTCCGTTTTTGGAAGGATCTTCCTGCTGTGTGTTCGCATTTCTTAGCTCAAAAGGTGGGATGCTCTATGAAAAATAGATATATTTGTTTTATTTCTTTTTCATATATTTATTATTGATGGATCTACAATATGTCTTGGAAAAGAAGTGATAGTTTTTTCGAACAAAATAATAATAGCAAATCTGTTATGGTTACTGTTTAAAAAAACTGCTTTTGAAGCTGAGTCATGGCAATGGATCTTATTCATTATAACTTAAATAAATATTAATAAGTGTATTAAATAATTTCTGTTATATATATTATTTATGAATCTACAATGTGTCTTGAAAATGGGGATGATAGTTTTAAAAGCAAATCAGTTATAGTAACTGTTAAAAAACTGCTCTTGTAGCTGAGTCATGTGAATGGGCATTATGCATTTTAATATAAATTAAAATTAATATGGGCATTAAATAATTGCTTTTTCATATTTTATTACTGTTTGATCTACAAGTCTTGAAAAAGGAGTGATAGTTTTTCAAATAACAATAACAAAGTTAAGGTTATTGATAAATTAACTATTCTTGAGCTAAATCATATTACTAGGTATTATGTATTAAGATTTAAAAAAAATAATAATAAGTGCATTAAATAATTTCTTTTTTATATGTTTATTATTGATGAATCTACAATATGTCTTGGAAATAGAGTTTTTCAAAAAGTAACTAGCAAATATGTTAAGGTTATTGTTAAAAAAAATGCTTTTTAACCTAAGTCTTGTGAATGGGCATTTTCATGTTGATATAAATAAAAATCAATAACTGCATTAAATAATTTCCTTTTTATATCTTTGTTATTGATGAATCTACAATATATCGTGAATATAGAGTCAATGTTTTTCAAAAAATAACAATAGTAAATCTGTTAAGGTTGCTGTTAAAAAAAACTGCTCTTGAAGTAAAGTCATATGAATAGGTATTATGCATTTTTATACCAATAAAAAATTAATAAATGTATTAAATAATGTATTTATAAATGTATTACATTAATAAGTGCATTAAATAATTTTCTAACTTGTTGCTAATTTATAGCGAGCAGGAGAATACAGACTTGTGTTCACTGGGAGAGTTATGTTTTATTAAAATAATTCATTACTAATTTCTTATACCCTTTTTTTAAAAAAAATTCAGAAGATATTCAAGAACATTTTCTAATAGATTTTTTTTATCTTTTAAGAAGTCTAAAACATTGTTTATCAAGCTATAAGGAAACATAGATATAAAATAAAGAGATAATAATAAATCTCTTAATCTTAGATCTCTAAACAAATACCTGATGGAAATTAATTTCCTTCGAACCTAATATACTGAAGGATTCTCAGAAGATATGTTTTATTAAAATAATTCACTATTTTATTCTTTTTTAAAGAACATTTTATCAAAGTGTTTTTTTAAGAAGTTTTACTGATGGATTCTCAAAAATGATGCTTATAAAAATAATTTATTACTAATTTCTTTTATTCTTTTTTTTTTAAAGTAAATTCTGAAGATCTTCAAGAACATTTTATCAAAAATATTTTATCTTAAGAAGTCTAAAATATTTTTTGTCAAACTATAAAGAAAACAAATATTTCCATGTGTCTCTTAACAAATACGAACCCATAAAGCGCTGGAATCTGCCTCCTTCCAACATAATATTCTGATAGATTGTAGAATCTCTCCGCCGTCCCACATTCTACATTAGGACACCAACAAAACAACCAAACCTTTTTTTTACTACGCCCAGTGCAAACACAATACCATCAGACGAGATACAACAGAAATTCGTTTCCTGTGTGGGTTTAGATCCAGAAATAAAAACAAAGCACCTCCATTTATAAGCCATGAAACTCGCGCCAGGTAAGTGAGTCGAAGCTATATCACAGCCCATTGAAATTGGCATTTGTGTAAGATATTCTGGTGGTATATAAAGTAAGAAAACAACACTCTATTCTGCCTTCAGATGGTGTCAAATTGGACCTGTTACTATAGCAACAGTCTTCATGGTCGTTGCGCCAGGTCTATCTACTTTAAATCACTGATAACTCATTTATAGGAGAAGCGCACCATCTCCAGAGATGGCGTCCTGGTGTATAGGCCTTTTCTAGTACCTACCAGAATAGACTGGATGGTTTGTGGCACTCCTCGATCCTCGTGGGAAACAGGCTCTCTTTTCTCATCTGCCAAGAGGAGGGGCTGTCCAGAACAATTTTAGCTGCGGATGAGGGTAATAAGCTTTTGTGTTCTTTAGAGCGTCCAAGGGAGATATTGGGTGATGTTCTGTTCTTTTGCGTAGGCGGAACACGATTTTATGTTGTACCTCCCCTAGAACGAGAGGGAGGGTCGTATAGGGTGGAGAAGTGCCTGTAAACAAACGATTTTTTCCCATGTAAGAAAGGAATTAAAGGGAGTAGAATGGTAATCGGAGAGCGAATTCTTTGTGTGTAGGCCGAATAAAAATTGGTTTTTCTTGTAGCCGGTAAGTAATTGATATTGAAGGTGCCTTAAAAGCATTTCGACATATTTGAATGCTTCCATGTGATGTCATTCATTTTTATGCACATAATGTTTTAAATGAGTGATAATAAAATACAGTTTTTAATTAAAATAATCTTATGTGCGAGATATTGATTATTTTAATTAAAAAACACATAATACATACAAAGTAAAGGGTATTCTCGTTAAAAATGTTCAATAAATCTAATGTTATAATTAGGTTGTAGTGTTATAATGTTATAATTATGTTATAATGTTGTAATTATATGCATAATTATTTGTTATACTTTTAGTTATGTTTTAATAATTAATGTCTTTTTTAACGAAAAAATTCATCTTTATCACTATTTTTATTGTATAAAATAATATTACTTTAAAAAAATAGATATACTATCTCAAATACATGTTCCTATATATAAAATATGAGAGACAGAGACATGTGCTATATATTTAGATAGATAATTCTGATTAAGCAATCTATTATAAATATATGTTTGAGTTGAAA
The DNA here is from genome assembly GCA_021605075.1 of Caerostris darwini. Taxonomy (NCBI): domain Eukaryota; kingdom Metazoa; phylum Arthropoda; class Arachnida; order Araneae; family Araneidae; genus Caerostris; species Caerostris darwini. The sequence continues at coordinate 274,670 of BPLQ01001789.1, read as the reverse complement.
TGAATCCTACTCATTATAAAAAGTTATATTGTTAATAGACATAAGAAATTAATGAAAAATGCTGAAATTAATGAATAGTGCTGCATTTAATAAATGATTACAATAATACACAAGCATGGTTGTAGCAAACTTTCTAAGATAAGGCATGGCTAACTTAGGTTTAAATATGAATATCATAGGTTTCATACCGAAGAAAAATTGGTTGATAAATTTAAGACAAAGGACATATACTTAGAAGATTATCTTAAAAGAATGAGAGTATATAGCCATTAATTGGCCAATACGTGTACTAATGTTAACATACATAATGGTCCAACACCTGATGTCTTTCATGACAATCATTAACTTTCAGAAATGAGGAGATTGAATGGAGATTGTGAGAACATGAATAAACATTAAAGTATCGACAATATGGCTGTCTGGTGGTTTAAGGTTTATGTTATAGGTTATTATATCATATTATAGGTTTCCTATTATTAGTCTGTTTTATGGGTTTCCTATTATACAACATGCAAATAAGAGTTCCCTAAAATTGACTCTCCCTTCGCCCCGTTTATCACCAGTCGACGAAGACCTTGTAGTACAATAATGGGATATTGTCTCACGAATGTACAATAACTAGCTTATAATGATTGCAACAAAAGATAATGCCCCTTTGCGTCCGGCTTAGAATAGCTCCACTGTAGCCCATGCATGTCGTAAAAGGTGACTAAAATGGGTGACAGGGGTATTAGTGACATGGGTCAGACTTCTGCCATTTGGTGTCCCATGTCTTTGTGTAGCAAGGTCAAGGACAAAAAGAGGCTGCATTTTTTGCCATTTATCAAGACTCGTCAATGGGTTGATGGACTTGGTCGAGATGTTGCTGTCAAACAAGTGGGATAAGACACAGCAACAACAGAAAAGATAATTCTGGTATACAATGACTGCAAAAAAAAACATTCTAGCTTACAACAACTGAAACAAAGGATTATTCTGGCTTACAGCGACTGCATAGAAAACATTCTGGCTTACAACGACTGCAATAAAAAACATTCTAGCTTACAACAACTGCAATAAAAAACATTCTAATTTACATCAACTGAAACAAAACATTATTCTGGCTTACAACGACTGTAATAAAAGAAAATTCTGAGTGCCCATCTCTGACATAGACGCAGTATTTTTCATTCGATATCATTTATCATAATTCGAACCAAACATCATTACTTTGAAGAGCCAAACCAGACCACCAAAGCCCACTCAAAGTACTTGTACTTAAATTGAAATGTCTAAATTTAGTTCCATACCCATCACAGCAGCATAAATAAATAAAGCATTGTTCATTGCAATAATCAAACCACCGATTAGAATCTTGAATACAGAAATAAAAGAGACGCTGAATTAGCAATGATGCCTGGTAGGCTATAATTTGATGTGACGAATCAATTACCCGAACTCGATATTACAGTTATTTCGCCAACCACTTGTATATTCATTTCGCTCCCACCATCAAGATAATAACAGAATGGCACAGACGCACGCAATAATTGAATGAATAAATAATAATGATTGTCATTTATTCATTTAGAAGTCGCTTCGGACAGTTAATGTATTTATAACACGTTAGATTACCCGAAAGTATTTCTATCAAATAGTCTCTTTATATCGAAATGCATTTGCCGCTCTATTTTAACGTCTGTGAAATGACATCTGTTGTAGGGATATAATTCTGAATTATTGATATAGTCTGAAATACAGAATGACAATTTATATTTTATTATCTTAATTGTATAAAGTGTTCAGATAATTAATCGTAATTAAATTACTTTTGTTCTGAACATTGAAAAATCTATTGGGAAACTTTACCATGCTGAATAAACGCACGAGCTTTGTATGTAGAACAAGCGCACAAGCTTTTATGCTGTACAAAAATGCAAACATTGTGCATTGGAATAGATCATACAGCTGCGTGTTGGATGAATACGAAGTTCGTATGCTATACAACATTGTACATCAAGATATACACTCAAGAGCCAAAACATTATGACCACCTGTCAATAACGAGTTGGCCTACCTTTGGCGCGCAAAACAGCTTCAACCCGCCTTGGCATGGATTACCACACCACCACTTAATACCAGTTAAATACCACTTCCACCTGATCACGTGCCTTCCACGTCATCCAGGCGAGTTCATTGCAAAATGTAGGGGGTCATAATGTTTTGGCTCTTGAGTGTATATGTCGAGTAAGATACAAGCGTTGTACATCAATGTACAGATGTCGAGCAAGATATAAATGTTGTACATCGAAGTACAGATGCCGAGCAAGAAACAAGAATGTACATCAAGGTACAGATGCCAAACAAGATACAAGCGATATACAGACACTGGGTGAGCGCACAAATGGAAAATACATGAGTTGGAATAGGAAAAAACCTCCAGCAAATAGGTAATGTGAAAATGCAGAGGATTGTGATGGAGAAACGCACAAATTAGTGTTATTGAGCCCTGCCACTACCAGTGCACAAGCCGTGTGCCTAAAAAGGGTTCAATTTACGTATAACGTGTGCTTTCAAAAAAATGAAGAGTCAGTTGTAATTTTGTACAGATAGTAGGATTGCTGGGTTAAAATTATCAAGATGTTTTTCAAAACTTCTTCAATGCCGCAACAGCCTTACAATGGGCTATGACCGTCTGCCTATTGGCAGATTCCGAAACATGAGATGTTTTCTTTTTTACGTGGTAGGGTTGCCACCCTACTCCAATAGACCGGGACCTACGGTTTAAAGTCGATTTTGAATCACTGCAAACATCCAAGGCACCTCTGGGACCGAGAGCCAGAGTGCTAGCCACTCGGTCAGCTGGCGCCGTTTCGCCAAAACTAATATGTTTAAAATCACTTCTCCTTAATAATGTACTAAAACTGGAAAGCAGCAGAAATTTTGCAATGTAGCATAGTATACTAATTTATTTCACATAATAACAATTATAAAAATAATGCTTCACACAGTAAATTATTAGATTTCTGAATACATAAATAATAACCAACGACATTTTAAATAAAAATGATAGTATAATTATAATGTGAAGTACATCGATAATATAATGTAATATAGGCAATGTGATATAGGTAAAGGTTTACCTATATCACATTATATTAATCCCAGAAAAGATAATTGAGGTATAAATAACCACCTCTTTATATATATACACTGAAGTGACAAAAGTCATGGGATACCTCTTAATATCGTGTCGGCCCTCCTTTCGCCCGGCGAAGTGCAGCAACTCGACGTGGCATGGACTCAACAAGTCGTTGGAAGTCTTCTGCAGGAATATTGAGCCATGCTGTCTCGATAGACGTCCATAATTGTGAAAGCGTTGATGGTGCAGGATTTTGGGCACGAACAGACCTCTCGATGATGTCCCATAAATGCTCGATGGGATTCATGTCGGGCTATCTAGGGGGCCAGATCATTCGTTGGAATTGTCCAGAATGTTCTTCAAACCAATCGCGAACAGTTGTGGCCCGGTGACATGGCGCATTGTCATCCATAAAAATCCCATCGTTGTTTGGGTACATGAAGTCCATGAATGGCTGCCAGTGATCTCCAAGTAGCTGAACATAAGCATTTCCAGTGAATGTTCGGTCCAGTCGCACCAGAGGACCAAGTCCATGCCATGAAAAAACAGCCCACACCATTACGGAGCCACCACCAGCTTGAACAGTGCCTTGCTGACAGTTTGGGTTCATGGCTACGTGGGGTCTGCGCCACACTCGAACCCCAGCATCAGCTCTTACCAACTGAAATCGTGACTCATCGGACCAGGCCACGGTTTTCCATTCATCTAGGGACCAACCGATATGCTCACGTGCCCACGAGAGTCGCTGCAAGCGATGTCGTTCTGTCAGTAAAGGCACTCGAGTCGGTCTTCTGCTGGAATAGCCCAAGAAAGCCAAATTTCTCCACACAGTTCTAACAGACAAGTCCCTTGTACGTCCCACATTGATTTCAGCGGTTATTTGACGCAGTGTTGCTCGTCTGTTAGAATTTACGACTCTTTGCAGACGTCGCCGGTCTCGGTCGTTAAGTGCAGGCGGTCGACCACTGCGGTATCCATGGTGGGATGTTATGCCTGAAATTTCATACTCTCGGCACACTCTTGACACAGTGGATCTGGGAATGTTGAATTCCCTAACGATTTCCGAAATGGCATGACCCATGCGTCTAGCTCCAACTAACATTCCGTGTTCAAAGTCTGTTAATTCCCGTCGTGCGGTCATCATCACGTCAAAACCTCTTCACATGAATAACTTGAACAGAAATGAAAGCTCTGCGAAAGCACTGCGCATTTATACCTGTTCTACGCGATGCTACTGCCATCTGAAAATTTGCATATTGCTATCCCATGACTTTTGTCACTTCAGTGTATATATATATATATATAGTATATATATATATATATATCTATATCTATATCTATATATATATATATATAAATTATGTGGAAATCTTCTTAGTAAAAAGAGTGCTCAGAAAATTATGTAAAAAAAGTGAAAGGGACTCAAAGAAAAGTAAACAGTTCTTCAGACCTTGAGCATTTAAAAAAAAAATTACGCTTTCTATCCATTTCAAGTTCTTCTTTTACAGTCTTATTTCGGGCCATCTTTTATTCTGCGTCGTTATCTACTAACGCTGATGCTCTTGGAATACGACGCTAAAACCGGAAAGTAGCAGAAATTTTGGAATGTAGCATACTAATCTATTTCACATAATAATAATTATAAAAAAGTACATTTCACACAGTTAATTCTTAGAATTTTCAATATATAAATAATAACAACCCACATTACAACTAAAATAGAGCGCGTTTTTTTCTCAAAATTAATGACAAAGTTACAAAATATATTAGTATAATTACAATGTGAAGTACATCGAAATTTTAAAAGGTTTTTGTTTTCATAATGCAGTAGGAAAAATACTTAGACTGTTATTTTTTATGCCATAAGCAAGGGCTGCACCGAGGTTACTCACTTAGCACTAACCAGGTGGTACATGTAGCTTGAAGATAAGCTACCGAAAAGGAGTAACAATACCCTCGCAACGCTTTACGATCCTATTAGACCGAGACCTACGGTTTTAAAGTGGATCCCGAACCGCTACGAACGTCCATGGCACCGCCGGGACTCTAACCCGAAACCTATGGTACCGTCGTCAAAGAGTTGGTCACGCGGCCATCAGGTCCCTTCCGAATTATAAAAATTTATATTTCACGCAATAAATTCTTAGAATTTTGAAATATAAATAATAAAAAACCACATTATAGATAAAATTAAATGGCATTTTTCAAATTTGAATAACAAAATTACAAAATATATTAGTATAATTACAATATGAGGTACATAGAAATTTTAAAAGTTTATCTACGCCACATTATAGTATACCCAGAAGAGAAAATTGAGGTATAAAGAATCACATCTTTTTATACATCAATATATGTATATAGATATAAATTATCTAGAAATCTTCTCAGTAAAAGACTTCTCAGAAAATCATCTAAAAAAGTGAAACGGACACAAAGAAAAGGAAACAGTTCTTCAGACCTCGAGCATTTAAAAAAAAATTACGCTTTCTATCCATTTCAAGTTCTTCTTTTTACAGTCTTATTTCAGGCCATCTTTTATTCTGCGCTGTTATCTACCAACGCTGATGCTCCTGAACGGTAAACGGTCAAGTCCGAGAAAAGAAAAGAAAAGAGAGAGAAAAAAAGAAAAAACAGGAAAAGAAAACTTCTTAAGTAAACTGCCTTTAAGAAATTTATGGGAAGGATGATTTCTGCAAGAGAAAGAGAGAAAGGCATGGTAGAATGCCAAACTGGTGAATGCGGAATGGAAATGGCGAGTTATTTTTAGGCAGGGGGCAGTAAAATGGGACATAAGAAGTATATAAACGATTTAAAAAGAGACCCGGAATGATCGTTCAAGGCTCATTTAAATAAAGTAGATGTCCCGTGCATTGAAAAAAGGGCCATTGTGTTTTTCCAGACATAGAAAGCGGAACTGTTTGGACTTTTTTTTTTTAAGGGTGAAGGCTTTTTATCACGTAATATGTTTGTGATTTTGGTATAAAAATTGTTATTTTTGCTGATTTTCAAATTGCTGTATAAAAAAAATCACAACATTTAAAGATGTTATGATGATGACATATAGTTATTGAGAGCTTTATTTATTATTTTATTTATGTTATTTTTAAACGCAATAATTTTCTGAAAAAACAAAACAAAACAGAGAACTATTTCTAATGTTTCAACGATTCCTTTTATTTAAATAATATAAATAATTATTTAAATTATCTAATTAATAAAATCATTTTTGATTTTTTTAGATCTATATTGCTTCATAATAACATCAAAACATTCAAAAATAAATGACATATAGTTATCTATTTTTTTAAATTATTCTTTAGTTATTTAAACTTAATTTATATTTAATTTTTTAACATAAATAATTTGTCGAAAAAAAATAGTTTTCAACAGCTATGGAAAGTACACGACTTCAGAGAACTATTTTTATTGTTTCAAAAATTCATATTACTTAAATAAAAATCATCTTCAACTTTTTTAAAACTATATAATAACATCACAACATTCAACTATAAATGATATATAGTTAGTTATTTTTTAAAATCATTCTTTAGGTATTCAAAGCTTTGTTTATATGTTATTTTTAAGCACAAAATAAATATTTTCTGAAAAAATAATCGTTTTTAACAGCAATGGGAAAATATACGACTTTAGAGAACTACTTTTAATGTTTCAAAGATTCATATAATTTAAAAATTATCTTTTAAAATTTTTAAAACTGTATTGTTTTATAATAACTTCACAGCATTCAACAATAAATGACATATAGTTAGTTATTTGTTTTTAAAAATCATTCTTTTATCTAAAGTAGTTTTATTTATTTTAGTTATATGATATTTCTAAAGCATAAACCAAATAATTTTCTCATCGTTTATTAAATAAAGCTCATTTAAAGAAAGTAGATGTCCCATGGTTTGAAAAAGGGCTATTGTGTTTTTCCAGACATAGAAAGCGGAACTGCTTGGGTTGTGCTTTTTTTTTTTTTTTTTTTTTTTTAATGTTGAAGGCTTTTTATCACGTAATATGTTTGTGTTTTGGTATAAAAATTGTTGCTGTTGCTGATTTTCAAATAGCTATATAGTAAAAATCACAACATTAAAATATAAATGACATATAATTTATTTTTTAAATTATTCTTCAGTCATTTAAAGCTTTATTTATTATTTTGTTTTTGTTATTTTTAAACATAAAACAAATAATTTTCTGAAAAAAAAAATCGCTTTTAACAGAAATTTGAAAATACAAGACTTTTAATGTTTCAAAGATTCATATTATTATTAAAAAAGCTTTCTACCCATTTTTTAAAACTATATAATTTTTATGATAATTTTTTTCAAAATATAGGCAAACATTTTTTTGAAAAAGGTAAGCGTTTATTTAGAAAATGCAAGCACATTGAAAAAAACTGCTTTTAGAGTATCAAAGATTTTGATTAATTTTAATAACAATGAAAGGAACAAACGCAAAGAGATTCATTCTTCAATTATTTCAAACAATATTTATTATTATTTGTTATACGCTATTTAAAAAAAAAAAAAAGTCAAACAATTTATTGAAAAGTAAATTTTTAAAAAAAGTTATTCGAAAATACAAGCTCATAGAGACTTTTAGATTTTCAAGGATTAAAATTATTTTTAGGAACAATAAAAAAATATTCTTCAAATATTTGAAGTTATATTTATTGTTATATTTTATGTACTATTTTTTCAAACCATAGGCCAATTTGTTTGAAAAAATATAAACGTTTTTAACATTTGGAAAATACAATCACACAAAAGAACTGCTTTTAGAGTATCAATAAAAAGAACAAACGCAAAAAGATTCATTAATTATTTAAAACTGCATTTATTATTATTTTTATACGTTAATTTTTTCTAGACAAAAACGAACATTTTATAGAAAAAGTAAATTTTTTAAAAAAGTAATTGGAAAATACAGACAAGGGAGAACTATTTTTAGATTTTCAACGATTCAGATTATTTTTATGAACAATAAAAAATGGAACACAAATAAGGAATTATTCTTCAAGTATTTCAAATTATATTTATTGTTAAATTTTACGTGTTATTTTTTTCAAAACATCGTGAAACAGTTTTTTATTAATGCTTTTAACATCAATTGGAAATTAGTTTGGTTTGGTGCTCTACGGACATTTTATTTTGCACAGAAGGACTAATTAGACCAAGACCTACGGTTTAACGCCGCTACAAACATCCGTGGTACAGTTGAGATTCGAACCCGGAAACTTCTGGTACCGGTACCAGAGCGCTTGCCACTCGATCATCATGTCTTACAGCAATTGGAAATACAGGTACACGGACAATTCAAAGACCTTGATTAATTTTCAAAACAAAACACCATAAAAAACCATAAACCACCATTTAAAAAAAAATTTATTATAAATATATTTAAAATAAATTTATATATTTGCACATATTTTTTAATGTTGTCACAAAAATATGATAAATATTTATAATAAATTTATATAATTACATATTTTTTTAACAACAATAATTAATTTGTAACAACATTAAACAAATATGTAATAAATATGTAAATTTATTATAAATGTTATAATAAACTTATATATATTTATCTATTTATTACATATTTTTTGTAACATCATTAAAATTATTATAATTATTATAAAATTATTAACATTAATATTAAATTTATTATAAATGTGTTATAATATATATATATATATGTATAGATATTCATTCTATATTTCTGTAACAACATTATAAAAAATATATCATAAATATATAAATTTCTTAGAGATATGTTTATAATATTTTTTGTTACATAATTTAATTTAAGTAAAATTATTGTCTGTCATGTAAAATGCATACATGTAAAATCACTTAAATTATATGTTTTGCTTTATATTCTTATGTTATTCCTTTTAAAAAAAGTTATGAATATTCATTAACCTAACTAGAACGATTCAGACATCTGTTGAAATTAATATCTATGGCGTAAACATCATTTCCATGTGAGCAAATATTTTATTTTGTCAATTGACTTTCTCGGCAACATCTATTTGACAAGCATACTTCCAGCTGATAAATAACTTACGATCTCGAGTTAAATTCTACCCTTTGCTTAATAGGAGCCCACACATTGAGCACCAACTCACTACCATTTGTTTTAAAAGCTCAGTTCGAAGGGAATCGTCAGTGTTCAGACACATCCAGCGGTGCAACAAATTTGTTTAACAAGAGAGCTCACTTATCTGATAAGCTTATTTACTCGCCTCTCTCAGCGCTTTCTATCCAAACAAATTTGATGGTTAAACGATGTCGAGTGGCAATTGTCTATCGAATGATGCCAGGCCATCCATTATGTTAGAACGAAGCAAGTTCCCCAAATGGTGTACTCATTGTCTGCTTAACCTTTTGTTGTGCCCTTTTAACAGATGATGCGATGAATGCAATCCCTTTTTTTAATTGCCTGGTTTGAATAATTATATTATCATTATCTTTTATATTTCTGTATACTGTCATATTATTGCTCGAATGTTTAAAGCATTTTGAATTTTAATAAAATTTTTAAAATTTTTTAAAAGAATATTGAAGTTCTTAATCTTTTATTAATGCTGTGAAATGTAAAATTGTTAGTGAAATTGCTTTGAATATATATTGAATGGATATAGTAACTAATTTTTAATCTTTTGTTTTCATACAATTATTAAGAATTTTTTCAAAGAATATTGAAGTTCTTAATCTTTTATTAAATAGATTATGTGATGAATGTATATTCCTTTTTTTAAATATAACAAATTTGTTTAGTTTCTAGGAAAATTGCCAGGTTTAAATAATTATATTATCATTATCTTTTATTATTCTGTATACCTATGGTTTAGTTCATATTATTATTCAAATGTTAAAGCATTTATTTTTAACAAATATTAAGAATTTTTAAAAGAATATTGAAGTTCTTAACTTTCATTAAAACGTTGAATCTTTTACATTAAAAAATATATAATAAATATATACATTTTTTATTAATGTGTTATCATATTTTTTGTTATATAACTTAATTTAGGTAAAATTATGCTCTTCTATGTAAAATGACATAAAATATATTTTCTACATGAAGAATTTTTCTTATTTTTAGATTTATATTTTTATATATTATTCTTTATTAAAAAAGTAATGAATACACAACAACCTTAACTCAAATTAATATGCCATCTGTTGAAATAAATATTTATGGCATAAACACCATTTCCATGCGAGCAAATGTTTTATTTTGCTAACTGACTTTCTCGACAACATCTACTTGACAAGCACACTCCCAGCTGACAAATAACTTACGACCCGAGTTAAATTCTGCCATTTGCTTAATAGGAGCCCACACATTGAGCTACCATTTGTTTTAAAAGCTCAGTTCGAAGGGAATCATCAGTGTTCAGACACATCCAGTGGTGTAGCAAATTTGCTTAACAAGAGAGCTCACTTATCTGATAAGCTTATTTACTCGACCCTCTCTCAGCGCTTTCTATCCAAACAAATTTGATGGTTAAACGATGTCGAGTGGCAATTGTCTATCGAATGATGCCGGGCCATCCATTATGTTAGAACGAAGCAAGTTCTCCAAATGATACTTTCATTGGCTGCTTAACCTTTTGTAGTGTCCTTTTAACAGATGATGCGATGAATGTAATTCGTTTTTTAATTACTAGGGAAATTGAGAAGTTTGAATAATTATATTATCATTATCTTTTATAATTCTGTATGCATGTCATATTATTCGAATGTTAAAGTATTTTGTTTTTTAATGCAATTATTGTGTTTTTAAATTATTTAAGAATCCCAATCTTTTATAAAATAATGGTGAACCCTCCTTTATATTAGAATGAATATAGTAAAAATATTCATTCTAATAACGATTAATCTTTTGTTGTGCCGTTCTTATAGATTATATGATGAATGTAATTCGTTTTTTTTTAATTCCTAGTAAAATTGCCAGGTTAGAATAATTATATTATCATTATAATTTATTGTTCTGTATGCCTATGATTTAGTTCATATTATTATTCGAATGTTAAAGCATTTTGATTTTTAGAACAATTATTAAGAATTTTTTAAAAGAATAAAGAAGTTCTTAATCTTTTATTAAATAATGGTGAACTATCTTTTATATTAGAATGCATATATTTAATTTAATCTTTTGTTATACCTTTCTAATCGATTATGGGATGAATGTAATTCATTTTTATTCACTACTAGGGAATTTGATTCAGCATTGCAATTGCATGTATATTTATGCTATCATTTTAGTTATTTTGTGAGTCTGTAATACTTTTCATATTATTTTCCAAATGACGGTGAATTTAGTTTTCTTGGAAACAATGTTTATGAATTTTTAAAAGAACATTAAGTTCTTAAACTTTATAAAATAATGTTAAATCTTTTACGTTAAAAAATATGTAAGAAATATATAAATTTATCATAAACGTGTTTATCATATTCTTTTGTAACAACATAAAAAATATGTATTAAATATATAAATTTATTAGAAATGTGTTTATGATATTCTTTTGTAACAGAAAAAAACATTTTATATAGCCTTTATTAGAATGTTTCATCATATTTTTTGTTATATTATTTAATTTAGGTGAAATTAATGCTTTGTCATAAAAAAATGACATAAAATATATTTTCTACATAAAGTGTTTTTCTTATTTTTATTTTTAAATAATTTTAAAGTATTTTTTAAAAAGAACAATACACAACATTTAATAAACTTTAATGATTGAAACATCTGTTGAAATAAATATTTATGAGTTAATCAAATGATGTATTTTATTTTGCTATAGCTTTGTTTTTTGACAAGCATATTGCTAATAAATAACTGACCCGGGTTAAATTCTACCATTTGATTATAGGGCCCATGAAGCTACCATTTGTTTTAAAAGCTCAGTTCGGGGAAAATTTGATTTCCAGTGGTGTGCAAATTTGCTTGAATATTTATATTATCATTCTTCTTTATTTTGATGGTTAAACGATGTCGAGTGGCAATTCATTTTGCCGGGCCATCCATTATTTTTCCCCAAATGAAAACGTCTGAATTTTTGTTTCTTTTTTAACACATGATGCCAGAATCCCTTTTTTTTTTTAATTGCCAGGTTTGAATAATTATGTTATCATTATCTTTTATGATTCTGTATACTTATCATATTAATATTTTTGTGTTGTTTAACCGCTTTTAATAGATTTAAAAAAAAAAAATGGGGTGAATATAATCTTTTATTCAGTTCTGTAGAACAATCTTTTATATTAGAATGCATATAGTTCGTATAATCTTTTGTTATAGATTATGTGATGAATACTATTCATTTTTATTCAGTACTAGAAAATTTGATTCATTGAATTGTTTGAATATTTATATTATAATTCTTTGTTATTTTGTGTATCTGTAATTAATTTCACATATTATTTTTAAAAGAAAATGCATTTAGTTTCTTTTGAAATAGTTTTTAAGATTTTAAAAATGAACATTAAACTATTTATCGTTTATGAAATAGTGTTGAACCATCTTTTACATTAGAATACATATAGTCGCATATATTTTGTTATACCATCCTAATAGATTATGTGATGAATATAATCCATTTTATTTAGTAACAGAAAATTATATTCATCGTTGCATTGTTTGAATATTTATATTACAGTTCTTCTTTATTTTGTGCATCTGTAAATCCTTTCGCTTTATTTTTCAAATAACAAATCATTTAGTTTTCTTGGAAAAGAGTTTTAAGAATTTTTATAAGAACATTAATGGTTTAAATATATAATGTTGAACCATCTTTTATAATAGAATGCATGTAGTTTACCAAATGATGTACATTTATCAGCTTTATCTTTTGGTTGTACCGTTCTAATAGTTTATGTATTGAATATAATTCATTTTCATTCAGTACTGGAAAATTTCATTTAGTTTTGCATTGTCTGAATATTTATATTAAAATTCTTCGTTATTTTGTGCATCCGTAATTTATTTGATGTTAGTTTTCAAATGAAAGCGCATTTATTTTCTTTTGAAATAGTTTTTTAAGTATCTTTATTCAATTAATACATTAATCGTTTATTCAATCTTATAAAAATAATCTTTTAATAATTGAACTGCATAGAGGTAACTCAGCTCTAGGCACAGGAATATGGCGTGGTGTGGTTTAGTAATATTACTAGTCATGTTAGGTTGGGACCTGCGGTTTTAAGTGGATTCTGAACCGCTGCAAACAACCATGACATCCTCATAACCAGAAACCTGTGGCAGTGAGCTCTAGTCACTATGGCATCAAGCCCTCTTTGTGAATTAATAGTAATTAAAAATTTTTTAATCTATAATCTGAAAAAACGATTAATAGTTAAAAGTGCCTTTAAGATATATTTGCTGCTATAATACGAAAATATTGAAAAGCCTTTTTTACATATACTTTTATCATCTTTTTTATTATAAGGTAATTTATCTCACTGAGTTCACTATTGTGCAAATTACATTGAATAACTTTTGCTTCAATGGAACTGACAGTAAAAAAGAGTTATCTTTGTACAGCCAACAGTAGAAGACATAACAAAGACAAAGATATCTCAATTCGAAAATCAAACCCCACCTCTCATTTAAGCAAATCTTTTGGCTCCACCTCCTCTGCCCCGATGGGTCCTGCCCATTGATTCTCGATTAAAATATCGTTTGGAACGAAGGGTTATTTTGCGGATGCGGTCCTTTCCACTTTAACTGCAAACCGCGGCTATTTATAGGGTCTTAATTTGGCTCCCGTAATCATCAAACGATTAGTATTCTAAACGGGCATCGGAGAGTAACTGATCCACTACACGCGACGAATTCCAGCCTAAAACATCGCTTCTTCACTTCACTTCACTTCCACTGTTATTATTGTTCTAATAAAGAGCCCCCTGGAACTATTTTAAGATTGAAAATTATCGCACAGGCAGCTGTTTCTCATGTATTATTAATGAGGCCGCTGAATAGAGATTTCATAATTACAGGTTGTATTATTAAGTGGCATCACCATTCATTGTCGTTTGCAGGTGGTTATATTTAGAACCAGAAAGGGGTGAAGGGGGAGGGAGGATGGGGAGGCAGCACAAGCACCAACACCTGCGCGGAATGAAATTTTTCGAACAAGAAAGTGGGATAAAAGGGTTATTTTAAGTTGGTTCCGGCTAAATTTAGTAAGATTTTGAATGCAAATCTCATTAGCAGAGAATCGGAATTTTATTCGTTCAGAATTTTTGGGGGTAAAAGTTTATTTGGAGTGTTGAGAACTAATTACTGCTCTGTTTCTGAAAGACAAATTGGTTTAAAGTTTTAACAGCTAGGGACTTTATACAGAATTACGAGGGTATTATTCGCTGGCGCAGTTGTAATTATAACGGTTAAGTCTTAAACAGTTTGAATAAGTTAGCATTATTCATTGTTTAAATATTGTTTTTTTTTTAAGGGTTGTCATTGATTCATAAAATTAATTATTTTGAATAAATAGATAACATTTTAATAGTTCTAGGTTTCCCTTTTTTACATAAATCGGTTACGTTTTTACATAAAAAAAGGAAAAAAAATTTAAACAGAAAGCATATCGAAATTAAAATTTTAAATAAAAAGCATATCAATATTTAAAAAAATTAATTAAAAAGCTTGCCAAAATTAAAAAATTAAAAAACGCATATCAAAATTTAAAAAAAAATTAGTTAAAAATACATCGAGAATTAAAAAAAAAATGAATAAAAAGCATATCGAAATTAAAAAAATAGTTAAAGAGCATATCGAAATTAAAAAAATAGTTAAAGAGCATATCGAAATTTAAAAATAATTCATTGAACCACTAATGCTGATATAACAATTAAGTTGTTGTTTCTTATCCCACTTGGTTGACAGTAACATCTAGACTAAGTCTATAAATCCGTGTCGTTTCATGGAAAGATGGAAGGGAGGGGCAGCTTCTGATGGGATGGCGCACCCGTAGGTAGAAGTCTGACTTGGCTCTGAGTCGCTGAAGAAGAAGGGCAGTGCTTTCCGAGAGGACTTTCAAGGGGGACTACCCCTCATTTGTGTATCGTATGGGAGAAAATCCCTAAATATACCCACCAGGTAGACCGATTAACAAGGTAAGATGCTGAACATCACAAAAACCATCGAATTTCCTCAGTTTTTGAAACAGTGTTTACAACAAAGCAGCCAGCGGAATCAACCTCAATCCTAATGCTCACCAGCGGCACACGTTATCACTTCACGTTGCTCACATTGCCGATTCACCCTGGATAACGCTGCAATTGCTACATTGATATGTAGTCTCAATGTTTATGTTGCAACAGATTGGAATTTCCGAATAACGAATCTTTTGTTTAAGTGATGAAATGAATATATAAATATAAACATAAAAATATTAAATATTACTGCATAACAATTTCATTTTTGGTAAAAACTGAAAAAAAAACCCTTTCTGATACTCAATTTACTAAATTTAACATTATCACTTAGCCGATAAATATGATTAAAAATCCATGATTGTTACTAAATAAATTTGTAAATTAAATTTTAAATTTATCAATCATTTCATCATTACGAAAATGCAATGTAATATAACTATTTAATACTCTTTCTGTTAGTGATCTGAAATAGTTACAAATAATATACATATCTCAATATTATATTTCGTTAATTAATCCACCATTTCCCCTGTTACGAAACATTATGAAAAATGGATATGTAGATAAATGAAATATTATGGAATGATATATTCATCTTCCATAGTGTTTATAAAAGTTGAATTAATACTAACGTTGCACTTTCTATTATACACGGTTTTCAAAAATATTCTGTAATATAAATTTTTCTGTAATATATATTTTAATTATGCTTATAAATAACAGATAATTGAATAATTGCTTGTAATTAATTCCAAAAATTACTAATAATAACGGTAAATATAACTTTGCTTATTTTATAAATTTGTATAATTAGAACTAATACTGTCATATGAAATTAATTTCATGTATAAACTATATATTTAAACAATTAAACCATTATATTCTAATTTAATAAATCTAATATATATATATTAGATTTATTAAATTAATTGTATATATTTTCTCTTTTTTTTTCTTTCTAATGCAGCTGACAAACACAGACAGCTTTGTATCAAGTTGTATGACAGAACCACTATAGCAATTGTAATGTAAAAAATTCCGACTATCTTACATTCAGACCACACACACAAAAAAAAGCTACAACAATGAAGCTCTGAATCATTCAAAGATAAAAAGAACAGAATTTTTTACAAAATATACAT
This sequence comes from Caerostris darwini, assembly GCA_021605075.1. Lineage (NCBI taxonomy): Eukaryota > Metazoa > Arthropoda > Arachnida > Araneae > Araneidae > Caerostris > Caerostris darwini. The sequence continues at coordinate 258,228 of BPLQ01001789.1, read as the reverse complement.
TGACAGGATGTGAAAACATGTTACCCTGAAAATCTATAAAACCCGAAAGAAATTAGTTAATCAAAAGTAAATCAATTACAACATTCTGAAGATAACTTTATCAATTGATACGTATCATCAGGATATTATGATCATGCTATTGGATGCAAGTCAAAGACACATCCAGCGATGTATTCGGATAACATGGAATAAACAGAATAACCTTTCGCTTAGAGCAAGAAAGAAGAAAAACGATACGCTGGTTGTTTTAGAGGCAAAAAGTCAAATCAAGTGATAGAACCTCGTGACAGTTTCTAATATATAAATAGCGTGTCCGAGAAAACCATCGTTGAACTTTTAAAAAGTCTTTAAAAATAAACCAAACTGTGCACATAGACTTTTCATTTTTCAACAAAATTAAATAAACCTACTTATGCCAAGCGCCAACATATATATATAATTATCATGTCTGAATTTGGGATGGGTAAACGATGTTTATCATAAAAAAGTAATACAAATATTTTTCACTCACAAACACAAAAAAGTGAAATAAAAGTTTTAAAATTTTTTTATTTATTATTATTTTTTAAATATTTTTTACAGTGTTCACAATATTTTAATATGCGCCCAATTAATCTCAAAACGTTTTTCATAACAAAAAAGAAAAGAAAAAAAACATGAAAAAACAATGCATCATTATAAAGACGTCTAAGGCATAAAAAGTCCAAGACACAATGTATGACTTGAGTAGTTTCGAACGGCATTTAATTAATAGCAGGAATTATATCGAAATTTTTAACCTTTTAAATCCATTTTCCATTGATTCAATAGATAAATATCAATCGGTTAGATATCAATCAATAACTTTTTAAGTTATGGCTAATAGTGTTAATGTTAGCATCTATAATTTTAATTTTATCAGTATAAATTTCATATTGGTAAACAATGCTTTACTTAAAAAAAAGTAATAAAAATATTTTTCACACATACACACACACAAAAAAAGTTATTTTTCTAAAAACATCAAAAGCATAAAAAACTCAAGACTTCAATATGTTACTTGTGGCTAATGAAATTGAAGATAACACTTTAAAATTACGATGGCAATTCATGAAACTGACGATGGCAATTCTAGAAACTAAGAATAACAGTTATAGAAACTGATGATAACAATTCTTGAAAACTGATAACAATTATTGAAACTGATGATAGCAATTCATTAAGCTGATAACAATTCCTGATACTGATGATAGCAATTCATGATACTGATGATAGCAATTCATGATACTGATGATATCAATTCATTAAACTGATAACAATTCATTAAACTGATGATATCAATTCATTAAACTGATAACAATTCATTAAACTGATAACAATTCCTTAAACTGATATTTATTAAAATGATGATAACAATTAATTAACTGATAACAATTCCTTAAACTGATATTTAATAAAATGATAACAATTCATTAAACTGACATTTATTAAAATGATGATAAGGATTCATTAAACTGATAACAATTCATTAAACTGATGATAACAATTTATTAAACTGATGACAAAACTGTTGAAAAAAGGTGATAACACCTTAAAGTTCATTGATATCTTTTAATTGAATAAAATAACTTACTTTGATATATTCCTCAATAAATTTGTAAAGTACAAAGATACGTTTTCGAATACACAGTATGCAAAATTCTTAACGATATAATTATAAAATTATTCAGATAATTAAGTAGTAATTATGCTAAAGATTTGCTTTATGCTTTTTTTATCTCCTTTTTGTAAAACAGCGTTTAAATTCTTTTCATATTACTGAAATTACATTAAGTTAATTTAAAATGTTACAAAGATAAAACATTTTTTGTTAAACAAAACAAAAAAAAAAAAAAAAATACTTTAATTCATAAAGATATAAAATATAGTGTTTTAAATAAAAAAACAGTTTGGTTTTGATTTAATTCAATTAAAATTTTCCATTAAAGTAATTGAATAAAAAAATTCATTCTCAAATGCCAATGGCACTTTAATTGTTTTTTTAAATGCTTAATTTTTATGAAAATTTAATGTACTTTTAATAAATGCTCTTGTGCATAAAAATGTAATCATTTTTTCTTCAAATTACCAAAAAAAGATCCATTCTAATTTATTAAAAGATTCTTAATTTAGAAGTAATTTTTTTTTGTCATACAATCTTTTAACTAGCTTAAGTATAAAATTCCCAATATTCTTTAGCATACAAGAAAATAATTAAAAATAAATGATAAAATAAAAAAAGGTTTTTAAATTGCTACTCTTTAATAATTTTTTGGAAATATATTTTTTTAACTTTAATTTTTAACTGCTAATATTTTATTCAATAAGCATTCAATGGTGCGTTTTTGTGTGAATTAAAACTATTGATAAATTCTTAATGCCTTTTACTTTAGAAAAAAGCTAAAGAGTTGGTATGATAACTGGTTTTGAAGTGTATTAAAAACTGAGAGCAAAATGAATACTTAGAATTTATACATAAAATATTTTTAAGTACAATGTTGCAAAACATTCATTATAATTTTTGCTCTAATAGCATTATGCTGAATAACATATTCCATGATATATATTATTTCTAGAATTCTCAGTCTTGAAATTAAATAAATATGAGCCAGTTCTTTATTGAAAAAAAAAATATCGTTAATTTGAACAAAAACCGTTCTTAAAAATACGATACCAAAAACGCTTTCTTTAATTTATCCTTTCTACCAAACGTTGAAACTAAACATGTTCGATGCAAGACCACATTCCTAGAATAAGTGAAATGCTTCTCATTATAATCTCATAAGAGAAGTAGGGGCTTTTTGTTTAATACCACACAGTCTACTACTTACCACATGACTGTGCCTAGAGCTGAATTGCTCCTTTACAGTTTGGGAATGATGTGGGTGATAAGTCTGGGGCTATGTCACTCTACAATCATATAAGACTGGGACCTACGGTTTAAAGTGGATTCCAAACCACTACAAACATCAATGGTACCGCCGGGATTCTAACCCGAAACCTGTGGTACCGAGCTTCAAAGCGCTGGCCATTCAGTCATCAGACATTCCAGCATCACACAGTCATCTTTTCATTGTGTAATGGAAGTGCAGCCACATCATTGTGATCCTCTGATCAGTGCATGTAATTCTTCGAATAAATGTTCCCAACCAACGAGAACACGGACCTCGTCAGTCCACAGATAGCGTACAGGCTGGCTGTTACCATCATAATACCGGATGAAGAGCACATTTGCAAAATCTATCCGTAGTTGGCTATCACCCGCTTTCATGTCTGGACCATATACGGAAATATATGGAGAACCGAGCCCAGAATCTTGAGAACAATAGAATTTGGCAACTGCATAATGCGTGAAACACCGCTTGCACTTGTAACACGAACTTCGTAAATCGTCTTGTGGACTTCTGTAACAACCTCGACAGGAACTGAAGATCATCCAAGCCGACATCAGTCAAAGTTCCCAAAGTTCCAGTTTCTTCAAATAAGCGTATCAAGTCCCGTACAGCTCATACATGATACTCGGTGTTTCCCTTGGCTTCTGGATAGAGACGCAATGCTTCTGCAGCATTTTGTACATTCAGGTAAGGATCCTTTATAATTTCCCTGCAACCACCATATTGTTCAGAGTGCAAGAAAGCAAGATATGCAGTAATCATTTCACTGAGCCTTGTCTTTCATTTAGTGTAATAGCATCTGTCATAATGGTGTCTACCTCAACCAAGAAATCTGCATACTTTGTCATCTTCTTCTCGTTTCGAGGGCGTTACAGTGGGCTGGGACCAGAACCATACTCTGGTTTGGTTTGTAGCTCTACGGCTATTTTGTACACACTTTGGACTAATTAAACCTGGATCTACAGTTTAACATGGATTCCGAACCACTAACAAACATCCATTCCACCTCCAGATTCGAACCTGAAGCCTGTATCACCAAAAGCCAGACCGCTATCCAATTGACCATCAGGCTTCTCATACTTTAGTGAGTGCCATAGTTGTTTTCTCTTTTCTACTTACTTCTGTCTAGCGCTGTCGACTTTTATACGACAAGTACATTTGCAACGCTATTTATGGTCTTTTTCTACGAGATCACATTCCATTAAAAAAGTAAGTGTTGCGATTTGAAATTTTCAAAATATTGTCACTGTAACCGTAGTTCTCAGAATTTAACTGCTATTTTTCATACGACTTCTGAGCGCATACCTCAAAATACCTTAAACCAAAATTTTGTTCAGTTTAACATAGCGACTCATATATCAATAAAGCCTTTTTTTATAACTACAACTTTTAACTTTATAACTTTAACTTCAAATTTTAACTTTATGTCTTTTAATCTTTTATTTTGGCACTATTGGTAATTGAACAATCAAAAGACTTGCTTACAAGTAACAAACGATTACTTTAAGTATCAAACGAAATAACGAACAACATTTCTTAAAATACTTACCCATTAAAGTTTCATAGTAATTAATCACTTAAAAATATTTATTTCGTTTACCCTTTAACTAATTTTCTCTAACTACAATAATAAGAACGAATTACTAACTAGTTATCTGTAACCGACTTCAATGTTGTTTGCGTTTGAATCAACTGCAGTATTTATTTCACTCAAGTCTACAAAGGAAGGCTCGACTTGCATAGCACTACCAGTAACTTCAAACTTAACAAGATTACCTTCTGTCGCGGGTCAAAAATTCAGGGTAATAATGCAATCGAGAGTTCCCAAGTTAATTAGTTGCTATGTAATTAACCTCCGAAGAGATGGCAGCCTAAATTAGGTACGAGTGATTCTACGAAAACAACTTCATTGAAGATGGAAGTCCAAATTAAGGAGCTCTAATGAATTTCACGTGGGTGTTTTCTTTTTAGTGTTAAGGGTCTAGGGTAATAGTAAATCTTTAATTTTTATTTATTTATTATTTTTTCAATTCCTTCTATTAGCTCACACTCTCCCTATATATATCTTGCTCAAATTTTCAATCGTTCATAAAATACTTTTTATTCATCCACGCAAATTCAAATACATTTTTTATGAACTTACGGATTACGTTGGGCTCTGGATTAAGTAAGGAAGTCCGTAAAATATCTTCAAGCTACACGTGCCACCTGAGTAATGCTAAAAGAACAACAACGTTCGCCTGTGCAACCTACTTGGGCTGCTCATAAGGAAATGGTCAATACGACATTGTCCTCGATGCAATTGAAATAACCATTCTATAGCAGTAATACATTTAAGCAAATTTTATTCTAAATCAGTTAACAATATTATTCCAAAAAGAAAAACATTAGATAGAGTTATTTTTGGTAAAAAGTGTTAGTGGAACATAAAACTTATGAACAGAAATTAAAGATTATCAATAGAGATTAAAGATTTTTTTTCCCTATCACACAGCATTCAAATTTCAGTGGTTAAAAATTTTAGAGAGTTCATTGAACATAATGAAGAAAAACTAAATAAAAGAAAATCCTGCTTTGTATATTTTTTACATATATTATTGAACCTGAATGGGCGAGTGTCTAGCGCTCTGGTGCTCAGTGAAACAGGTTTCGGGTTCGAGTCCCGGCGGTACAATGGACGTTTGTAGTGGTTCAGAATCCACTTTAAGCCGTAGGTCCCGGTCTCCTATGTCTATAAGGGAGAGAAGTGTTACAGAGCCAGAGAAGGACTTCTACCTACGGGTGCTCCATCAGGTCAGAAGCTGCATCCCTCTTCCCTCCTTCCATGAGGGATACGACAACATATATCATTTTTTATAGGAAATTATATTTTTTATAAATGTTCTATAATACTATGACTTCATATGAATTTTACACATGATAGAATTCTCCTCTTTCATATTAATTTTGATAGCAATATTAAATATCATTTCCAATATTCATTCGAACATAAAAGATTCCATCCCATCTAAGACTTATTCTTTCGAATGTGAACCAACAAAAGAGAATTCTTCTTCTCAAATAAATATTTAAAATGTCATCCACTTCCACCTCATTATATCTTTATGACAAATTTAAACAAAATACTTTTCATTTTGGCTTCTAAAACGAGGCATTTATTTCGACAACGCAAGATCGTTGCAACTGATTAAAAATGAACATCAAAACACAGAATGGGCGATGTGATGGTTCCTCATGTTCTTAACTCATTAGGAATTCTCTTAGAGATAATAAAAGAGATTGGAATGCGAACATGGTTCTTTCAGAATTCCCAAGAGAATACTCATTTATGTTCCATTTCATTTTCAGAACACACAACACACGCAGAAAAAAAACTAATAGAAAATTCATTCCATTAAACTTTTCCTTCGCCATTTTCTTCCATGCTGTTGTTGATGTTGCTGGTGCAATTGAGCAAACTCGTTCTTTGTGTTTGGCTGCGTATCATTGAATTTCTCTTTTGCCATTTATGAGACAATCGTTTCCAAGATTTTTTTATAATTTTTTTTCCTTTTTTGAAAAATAAATGCTTTTTTCCTTTTCTGTTTTTTTGGAATTTTGTTTGTTAAGTATTATTAGTTTCCGAATAAAGAATCACTACTATTTATTTTAAAGCTCCCGTAAAGAATCTTTAGTTTTAACATTTAAAGTGTTTAGGGTTATAATAAGATTTTTTTAGCATTATTTTTTTTAACTTAAAGAATTTGGAATTTAAAAAAAGGTTAATGATTATAAGATGTCTTTAGTTTTTGGCTAAAAATATCGATTGTTGTTAGAATAGTTTAAGAATTATTTGAAAATAAATCCGGAACTGTTTAAAAAAAAAGATGAAAACCTGAAATATAAATATTTAAAAATTGTTTAATATTTACGATTATTTTAAAATACAATAATTTGTTTAATCTTTTGTAGTTATTAAAAATATAAAATTTTAACACTCTTACAATTAGCATTTAAATTTAGATTAAAAATTAAATCTATACTTTTTCTACGTAATTTTTTGTTTACATAATGGATGAACGAAGAATCTTGAAAAAAAAAAATTATAATAAATGCAGTAAATGCAAAAAAGTAAAAATTGTAATGTTATAAAAAGTATAATGTAAAAATTATAACAAATGTACATAAATATAATAAAATATAGATAATATATGCAAATAGAAACGAACGAATATATTTTAATTTAAATGAGGTATAATTGAAAATTAATTAATTTGTTACTGGAATGTGTGATCATGCTTTTTCCTACGCATTTTTTCAGCAGGACTCTCTTGTGGCTTTCAGGAGAAATGGTTAGTTGGTCTACAGATGCTCACACGGAGAAGAAGTATATTTCACGCACCCTGCTCATAGCCGAGTATCGGTTTTTTTGGCTTGGAAAAGGAATCCTCCCACAAATCTACAATTATCTTTCTTTAAATGTGCTAAGTACTGCATGTCTCTAATTGGTGTTTGTGCATGTGTCAATAAAGTTGCGAGTTCTCCAACCTGTTATTCAAGTATTTCAGCACAACCACACCTAATTACAATCTATACATACACTCAAGAGCCAAAACATTATGTCCACCTGTCAATAACGAGTTGGCCCACCTTTGGCGCACAACACAGCTTCCACCCGCCTTGGCATGGATTAATACCACCACTTAATACCAGTTGAATACCACTTCCACCTGATCACGTGCCTTCCACGTCATACAGGCGAGTTCATTGGTCATAATGTTTTGGTTTTTGAGTGTATATAGACACACACACATATATATATATGTGTGTGTGTGTGTATTATATATATATATATATATATATATAATACACACAAACACACAATATTAATTCTGAAGAGGTTTAGCCTGCGAAAGTTTCATCCCTAGTTAAGATCAGCACCTGTTGAGTTAAACATATTCCTTTTTTTCACTTTGAATTCCATTATGCCATTCATGGACCGCTAACAAATCTATTTTCCACCGTGAAATCTGATTACGTTCCATTACAAAAGAGCGCAACCCTTTCTAATGCATTTATCCTGACATCCTACGCGGAACTCATTTCGCGTTGACGCGTGATGCCCTTACATTTGCATAGCTAATTGCTGACAGCGAATTCTGGTTATACAAAAAGAAAAAAAAAACATTATGGATATGGTTTGGCTAGGGGAAAAAGTTTGATTCTTGTTTGTCGTCTTGATGTCATTGTTGTGCGAGAGTTATTCTTTCATTTCAGAATAGCTTTTAGTTCATTTTCTCTGGCTGTCTTTAACACATTTTATTTCATTTATGTTTTCAAGAAGAATTTTATTTCGTTGAGATTATTTTTTGACGGGTACAAATGTAGTTTAGAAGAATTTGAAGTGGAGTGGAGTTTATGTATTATTCAGTAATGAAGACGTGATGTAAATATGAAATAAACATTAATATCAGTTAAATTTATATTCTTTTAGCTTTGTTTCTTTGAGACTAGAGATTCAATTATCTTTTAAGATCAACCGTTGACACTATATTGGGGAAATAATAAATAATTTTTATTTATTTTTCTAAGTTTATTTGGCGCCATCTATTGGTAGATATATGCAACTTAAATCTAAAAAAACTAAAATTGATTAATTAAATTTAATTACTAAATTAATATTTCAAAAAGCTGTATTAACACCAAGTGTCATCCACTACAAGTTCAAAAAAATGTATTTGAACTTGAGTGGATGAATAAAAAGTATTTTATGAACGATTGGAAATTTAAACAAGATATATTTAGGGAGAGTGTGAGCTAATAGAAGGAATTGAAAAAACATAATATATATATATATATATATATATATATATATAGATAGATATATATATATAATATCTGACATTTTGATTAGTGAATTATAATATCTGCACTCTCTCTTTGGAGGCGGCCTGGTGACCTATTGGCTAGCGCTCTGGCCTTTGGTGCATCAAGTACGAATCCTGATAGTAGTAAGGATAAGTTGTTCGTAATCCACGTTAAGCTATAAGCCCCAATTTAGATAGCCCAAAGTGTTCAAAAAATGACTGTAAACAGATAAACCAAATCTTTATTTGGTGTGAGACGCCATGAATTTTGTTACAAATGTAGTGGATATAAGTTGAGAAAGAAATTTTGCGCTGGTAGGAGTCGGGTTTGCTACCAATTTTAAGACTTTGAATTTTTGGCTGCTTTACAGATCTCATACCTGAATAATATACTATGCCAGGGGTCTCCAAACTACGGCCCGCGGGCCAAATCCGACTCGCCAATGGCATCAATCCGGCCCGCAACAGCGAATAGCTTATTGTTGCTGTAATAAGTTGGGGATAAAAACACAGAATGATAATAACTCGGTTTTATCTACTTGCTAGGTAAAGCTTAATGACAAGTATAATACGCAGAAAATTTAACTTAAGCATAACAACTAACAAGTAATTGAAATGAATCCCACTAACATTATAAACTAGTGAACATCCCGCGGCTACCCTCGGTAGTTATACCTATCTATTTCCACTTTTGACCACTAGATGTCGTCAAGTGTCATGGTCGTATCGATACACACAATAGTAATTGTAATAACTGAACAAGCGAATTTAGCAAGCGTATGCTCTCTCAGAGCGCGTACTCGGCGATTAATCTATAAATTATAGATAATGGCAGAAAAATTAAAACTGTTTTGGCCCTTGGTACTTACTGGAGTAAACAGTATGGCCCTAAGGCTGGAAAGTTTGGAGACCCTGTCCTATGCGTATATGATAAAAATCATGTAGTCATAAGCATCATGTCAAATGTTTATTGACAACGAAAAGTCTCCATCTTCAATTACAAAATTAAAAGAATCAAAACATAAATCATTTTATCCTTCAGTTGCTTTGCCTGTTTAGCCAATTTGTTAAAGCTCTTGTCGATACTAATGATGATTAATTAATCATTAAGACAATTAAAACATTGACACGGTAATACATCAATGTTCCAACAACAGCCCGAAAACTTCTTAAGCGAAGCCCTAGAAAAACAATTCCTTTTTCTTTCCACACATTATTAGTACCCAGTGTCCGTGTATCCTCAGCAGGTGGAGAGAGGATGCACGAATAAATGATAAAAATCATATATCAATATATGTCAGGGTTTGTCTTGGTGTGGCGCTCTATTGCCACCATGTTTTGCACACTTTGGTTTAATTAAAACGGAACCTACAGTTTAACGGGGATTCCCAACTACTAATTAATATCTATGTCACAGCAAGCCAAAGTAGTAAACTTCATGTCGAATGTTTGTAGCCAATGAACAAAATCAATCAAAACATTAATCATGGCATCTTTTAGTTGTCTTGCTTTTTTAACCCATTTGTTAAAGCTTTTGTTATGTTACAGTTTAACGGGAATTTTGAACCACTAACAAACATCTATGTCATAGCTTGAATCCAAGCCTGAATCCTGTGGTACCCAAAGTCAGAGTAGTAAACGTCATGTCAAATGTAGGCAATGAGCAAAAACAATCAAACATTAATTAAGAGATTAATCATTTTATCCTTCAGTTGTCTTACCTATTTAGTCAATTAGTGATAGCTCTTGTCGATACTAATGATGATTAATTAATCATTAAGACAATTAAAACATTGAGACAGTGATACATCAACGTTCCAACAACAGCCCGAAAACTTCTTGAAAGAAGCCTTAGAAAAACAATCCTTTTTTTTTTTTCCACACCTTATTAGTACCCAGTGTCCGTGTATCCTTAGCAGGTGGGGAGGTTGATCGTGTCAGGATTGCACATTCTCTCCGGCGCTTGCAAAACCACTCCATGCTATCTCAAGAGGTCTTCTCTAATCGAAGATCATTAAAAGGGACCCAAAGCGGGGGAGGAGGGTTGAATACCACCGGATTTGATACCCCCTTGACTCCCTCCCATCTTTTTCCGATTGTCACCGACCTCCCCCCCTCTCTGCCAACTTCCGAATGATCTTCAGTACCCATTAGATTAAAAGGAATTCGTATATCTTTCTTTTCTTCCGACTTCCGGAGAGGGTGAGGGTGGTCGAGAGCAGACGATTAGTTTGGTGCGGGGGGTGTGTGAAAGGGGGGTGGGGTGGCAGGGAGAGCGTTCAGTATCCGTCGTTCAAGTGTCAGAAACACCGGTCCGTTTCCCTACTGCATGAGGACAGGTTGTTTGTTTGCTGCAATGTTTCTCTGTGTGTGTCCTGGGAGGATAGTTTTAGAAACCGATCAGGACTCGATCTGATGTGCCCTTTATTCCTCAGGAAATTGAGGGCTTTGGGGGTCTTCGGGAAGAGAAGGTAGCGATTTGAAGAACCAAATTATGTTATTGGCGTATCTGTTTAAGTTTACAGAAAAATTCGTTTTGTTATATTTAAAGGGCCATATTAAATAAATACAACTGTGTGATAAAATGTTGTATTAGTTTAATACTGAAAATGAATCATTAAAGTATACCATAGCTGTGTAATACTGAAAATGAAGCATTAAAGTATACCATAGCTTTGTAATACTGAAAAAGAAACATTAAAGTGTACCATAACTATGTAATATTGCAAATGAAAAGTATACTCCAGCTGTGTAATACTGAAAATGAAATGTTAAAGTATACCATAGTTGTGTTACATTGAAAATGAAACATTATTTACCATAGCTGTGTAATATCGAAAATGAAAAAATATATACCACAGCTGTGGACTGAAAATGAAAAAGTGCACCATACCTGTGTAATACTGAAAATGAAATGTTAAAGTATACATAGTTGTGTATTACTGAAACAAAAGTATACCATAGCCGTGCAATACTGAAAATGAAACATATACCATAATTGTATATTATTGAAAATGAAAAGTATACCATAGCTGTGTAAAACTGAAAATGAAACATTAAAGTATACCCTAGTTGTGTATTACTGAAAATGAAACATTAAATTATACAATAGTGGTGTAATACTGAAAATGAAAAGTTTACCATAACTGTGTAATACTGAAGAAACAATGTTACTTCCTGATAAGCAGGGATTTAGATCTATATATTAGTAGATTCAAAGTTAACCAGGCACAATAAGACATGATGGTACTTTTACACGGTACTCATATTTTTAACACTAAATTTGGAACGTATCCCAATCATACATGGCATTTAAAAGATTTGACCCCAATTTTTCTCCTTGTTTAAATAATCGAATATAATACCGAGGCATAATAAAGAAGCTTTCAGGTTGCAAACGTGATTTTTTTTAGCTTGAAACCCCAAAAAATATAGCAACTCCCGTCTAAGAAAATAAAAGATAAATTTCTTTTAATATAATTTATTTTTATATATATAATTAACATGCATAAATTAACTAATATGTTTTTAGATATTATAAATTACAGCAAATTAACTAATTTATTTTCAACAAGTAATATTTATGTTTCTTTTCTGTTAGAAAAGTTTTCGCGTTTAAAATAGATAAAAACTAAATGGAATTGAAAGAAATTAAAAATTATTCAAGCATTAGAAAATAAAATATTTATTCATATTAAAATTTGATCATATTATTCGTTAAAATCGCAGATTAACTTATCATATATGCAGGTATTTACATAATTATTCCTTAAAAATGATATTTTATATGCTTTATCATAAATAAAATGAAGAAAGATGATTTTAATTTATTCTCAGAATAATTATTTCAGTAAAAAAAGATACATATTTCATTCATGAAATAAAATGTATTCATTTATCAATGAAAAACTGAAGACAAAAACAAAAAAAAAGATGTTATTTTTTGTTGGAAGAAATTATAACTTGAGAAACACACACACACACAAAAAAAATCAGATTTATGTAAAAAAAATAATCCTCGGTAATTTTCAAAATCGTTATTAAATGTATAAATAACTTATATTACTGAAATTAAAGAGTTTTAATTAAAATTTTATTTTTTAAATTTAATATGTTTTATTTTTTTTTATCATAATGTTAACGGAAATTAATAATTTTGAATAACAATTTACTCTTTAAACGTTTTGTTTGATCATCATTAATAGTTATTTTTAAATACATTTTGATAAAAAAGATTCTTTGTTTTTGCTGTATAAAGTATAACCAAAAGCGATTTTTGCTCTATAAATCACGATACATAGCGAAATCGTTTTGTTTCAATTCTATACTTTACCAATTCTAAACTGAAGGTTATTATGTCTGATCCATGCTATTGGAATACATCGCAAGTTATGTCTTTGATTTGGATCCACTCATTTATCAAGCAGAAATATGATGGTTTATAATATTCTGAGGGTCAATATTCTTTGATAAATTTATCCTGAGGATGTTATAATTAATTTCTTTCGGGTTTTTTAATAAGTATTTCTTTTTAGTTTTAATAATTTCTGTAAGGTTTTACAGATTTCGTTTACAACATGTTTCATACTCTGTTTTCGTAGAAAAATGTTTTCTTTTTTTATTTGCCTATTCAGTTCTTGCTGCTCGTAGTATATATATATATATAAAATACATAATAATATAATTTATTTTGCTGATAAAAAAAGCAAACTAGTTATGTTAAATTATGCATAATATTTTTAATATAAATAAAGTATAAGTATTTAGTGTCAAGCAGATATTTTATGATCAGCAATAATACAGACCTTTTAAAAAGTGTTTTTTATTCTTAAAAATATATTTTTAGAAATGTGATGGAAAGTAATAAAGTATTTTTTGTAAATTAGTAATTAGAAATGAATCGTGATCTAATTACGTTACTTTAACCGTTATCATATATAATATGTAATATATATATATATATATATCATATATTCAAAATGGAATTAATATTAAAGCTATTTAAAATTCAATCAAGCATTTCTCAGTGTAAATAATCAATTTTGAATTAAATTTTTCTTTTTATCCAAAGATATTTACGATATTTGGACAGAATTGTATAAAGGCCAACTATTTGGGTGACAGAATAACTTTTATAAAAAAAATGTATATATATATTTTTTTTTACATAAAGTCTAATAAACAAAATAGAATACGAAACAATTTATGTAGCAAAACAGTTATACCATGAATTGTTGTTACATTGTTGTTACAAAAGAAGAAATATATTACTAAATAACGAATAATTAAAAATAAGGAATTACTTGCAACAAATTAATGACGATTCATACATATACTTTTGTTAAATTTCATATAGGTAATAATTTTAAGTAATTATGCAATAAATAATTCATAAAATTACTATCATAAATAGACAGTAATTTTATGATTTATTTTTTGCAAACCTTAATTAAAATTATTGCCTGTATAAAATTTTACAAAAGTATATGTATGTATCATTATGCATTATCATTAATATATGCAATAATAATCGTTAAAAATAATTATTATAGCTTTAAATTTAAAATAAAATAGTTTAATCCTAAAAGATAATAAAAATAATTTAATCCTAAAAGATAATAAAAATAATTTTATCACTTAAATATTAAATTGAACTCTTTTAATACTAATTGAATACTTAAAATTCATAATCATCTTTTCATAAAAAGTGTATTGAATATTGAAATGATATTTTTTTAATGAATATATTAAAATTGGAAAAATACTTAAAAACTCCAAGAAATGGGTATTAGAAATACGTTATTCAAATATGCCTATCATATTGAGAATTAAATTCATATTAAATTTTATAAAAATTTACTGAAATTTCATATATATGTTTTTTAAAACTTATTCTAAAACGATAGAATTCAATTAAAAAAACTTTTTAAATGCAGACACAATTATTATTTTAACTCTCTTAGGCACAAAAATTAAAAAAATAAATAAATAAAACGTTAGAATTTGAACAAGAATCTTGTTAAAATTGTGTTCCAAAATACAATTTTCATCAATTTTGAACACAAACAAGTATACGAGGCGTAATGTAATCACCGAAAAACTACCTCAGGAATTGAAGTAACTCTTAAAAATCGTGAAATGATATTTCTTGCAAAGAGTGAAAAGAAAAAGTAATTTAATTTGTTTCCTCCTATGGTTTTCGTTCTTATCCATTGAGTTCTTTCTAAAAATAGCAGATATTATTTATGCAGATGATTGTTGCCCGGTGTCTTTGAAGAGAATTAGAATAAGAAATCGTTATAAGTTGTTGAAATTCGCATTAATGGTTCTTTAGAGAGAACAAAAGAAAATTACTTGGAGCATTTTCCTCGAATTGATGGCAAAGCAAAGAAAAATAAATTACAAAATTTTGATTGTCGAGAAGATCTCTATGCAAATTTGTACGGTCATCCACATCTGTAATTTAAGAAATTTGATTTGTTTGAAAATAACATTTTTTTTTAAATTTATTTTTCATTCTGAAGTTGTAAAAATAGGTGGTCAATAGCTGAATTTTACAAGAAATGCATTTAAATTGATTTAAAGTAAATAAAAATAAACATATGTATAAAAAAGCAAATATTGTCACGAAAGATTGCTTTTTTACTTTATAATTGTAAATAAACCTTCTTCAATCGTTAATAAATTAATTAAGGAATCTTACAACAAAAATTAATTAATAAAGGAATTTTACAAAAAATTAATTAATAAAGGAATCTTACAACAAAAATGTAATTAATTATTGAATCTTACAACGAAAATTAATCAATAAATGAATCTTACAACGAAAATTAATCAATAAATGAATCTTGCAACAAAAGCATTTAAATACATTGACAAAGGTTTAATTATATATAAAGAAACTTGCTTGCAAAATTGCTTGAAATGAAATTAAATATAAATCTACTAATCTTTTCAATTCTAAACCTATTTTTAACCATATTATTTAAAAATTGTTTAGTTCTACACATATAATTTAAAATTTTAAGCTGAAATTTACAAGCAACATATCTAAATTAATTTAAGGTAAATAAAAAAACGTCAGAATTTGAGCAAGAATCTTGTTAAAATTGTATTCTAAAATACAATTTTCATCAATTTTGAACACAAAGAAGTATACGAATCTTAATGTAATCACCGAAAAACTACCCCAGGAGTTGAAATATCTCTTAAATTGAGAAATGATATTTCTCAAAAAGAGTGAAAAGCAAAAGTAATTTAATTTTTTCTCTCCTATTGCTTTCCTTCTCTCCTATTGAGCTCTTTCTAAAAATAGCAGATATTATTTATGTAGATTATTCTTGCCTGGTGTCTTTGAAGAGAATTAGAATAAGAAAGCGTTCTAAGCTGTTGTAACTCGCATTAATGGTTCTTTAGAGAGAACAAAAGAAAATTACTTGGAGCATTTTCCAAGAATTGATGGCAAAGCAAATAAAAATAAATTTACGAAGTTTTGATTATAGAGAAGATTTCTATGCAAATTTGTACCATATTGTTTTGTGTTAAAATCCACATCTGTAATTTAAGAAATTTGATTTGTTTGATAATAATTTCTTTTGAGTTTATTTTTTTAAATTCTGAAGTTATAAAAATAGGTGGCTAATAGCAGAATTTTACAAGGAACATATCTAAGTTAATTCAAGGTAAGTAACAATAAACCTATGTATAAAAAAGCAAATATTGTCAGGAATTATTGCTTTCTTCAATCTTTAATAAATTAATTATTGACTCTTACAACAAAAATTAATTTATCAATGAATCTTAGGACAAAAGCGGTAAAATATAGTGAAAAAGTTTTTATTATACATAAAAAAGGCTTGCTTGTAAAATTGCTGGAAACGAAATTAAATATAAATCTATTAATCTTTATTATTTTAAATCTATTATCAGCAATATTATTATAAATTGGTTCAAATCTAAGTATATAATTTAAAATATTAAGCTGAATTTTACAAGGAACATATCTAAATTAATTTAAGGTAAACAACAATAAACATATATATAAAAAAGCAAAAATTGTCAAGAATGATTGCATTTTTACTTTATACATGTAAATAAGTTTTCTTGAATCTTTAATAAATTAATAAATGATTCTCACAGCAAAAATTAATTAATAAAGGAATCTTACAACAAAAATTAATCAATAAATGAATCTTACAACAAAAGCGTTTAAATGTATTAAAAAAGGTTTAATTATACATAAAGAATCTTGCTTGCAAAATTGTTGGAAATGAAATTAAAGATAAATCTATTAATCTTTCTAATTATAAACCTATTTTTAACAATATTATTATAAATGGGTTTAATTCTACATATATAATTTAAAATTTTAAGCTGAAGTTTACAAGCAACATATCTAAATTAATTTAAGGTAAATAAAAAAACGTCAGAATTTGAGCAAGAATCTTGTTAAAATTGTATTCTAAAATACAATTTTCATCAATTTTGAACACAAAGAAGTATACGAATCTTAATGTAATCACCGGAAAACTACCTCAGGAGTTGAAATAACTCTTAAAAAGGTGAAATGATATTTCTTGGAAAGAGAAAAAAGAAAAGTAATTTAATTTTTTCCCTCCTATTGTTTTCCTTCTTTCCTATTGAGCTCTTTCTAAAAATAGCAGATATTATTTATGCAGATGATTCTTGCCCGGTGTCTTTGAAGAGAATTAGAATAAGAAAGCGTTCTAAGTTGTTGTAATTCACATTAATGGTTCTTTAGAGAGAACAAAAGAAAATTACTTGGAGCAGTTTCCAGGAATTGATAGCAAAGCAAAGAAAAATAAATTTACAAAGTTTTGATTGTAGAGAAGATCTCTATGCAAATTGTACGGCCGACCACATCTGTAATTTAAAAAATTTGATTTGTTTGAAAAAAAATTTTTCTGAATTTATTTTTAATTCTGAAGTTATAAAAATAGATGGTTAATAGTTGAATTTTACAAGGAGTATATTTAAATTAATTTAAAGTAAATAAAAATAAACATATATATAAAAAAAATTATCAAAAATTATTACTTTTTTACATTACAATTGTAAATAAGCTTTCTTCAATGGTTAATAACTTAATTAATGAATCTTAGAACAAAAATTAATTAATAAATGAATCTTACAACAAAAAATTAATTAATTAATGAATTTTACAAAAAATTAATTAATAAAGGAATCACACAACAAAAATTTGATTAATTATTGATTCTTACAACAAAAATTAATCAATAAATGAATCTTACAACAAAAGCATTTAAATACATTGACAAAGGTTTAATTATATATAAAGAAACTTGCTTGCAAAATTGCTTGAAATGAAATTAAATATAAATCTACTAATCTTTTCAATTCTAAACCTATTTTTAACCATATTATTTAAAAATTGTTTAGTTCTACACATATAATTTAAAATTTTAAGCTGAAATTTACAAGCAACATATCTAAATTAATTTAAGGTAAATAAAAAAACGTCAGAATTTGAGCAAGAATCTTGTTAAAATTGTATTCTAAAATACAATTTTCATCAATTTTGAACACAAAGAAGTATACGAATCTTAATGTAATCACCGAAAAACTACCCCAGGAGTTGAAATATCTCTTAAATTGAGAAATGATATTTCTCAAAAAGAGTGAAAAGCAAAAGTAATTTAATTTTTTCTCTCCTATTGCTTTCCTTCTCTCCTATTGAGCTCTTTCTAAAAATAGCAGATATTATTTATGTAATTTATTCTTGCCTGGTGTCTTTGAAGAGAATTAGAATAAGAAAGCGTTCTAAGCTGTTGTAACTCGCATTAATGGTTCTTTAGAGAGAACAAAAGAAAATTACTTGGAGCATTTTCCACGAATTGATGGCAAAGCAAAGAAAAATAAATTACAAAATTTTGATTGTTGAGAAGATCTCTATGCAAATTTGTACGGTCATCCACATCTGTAATTTAAGAAATTTGATTTGTTTGAAAATAACATTTTTTTTTAAATTTATTTTTCATTCTGAAGTTGTAAAAATAGGTGGTCAATAGCTGAATTTTACAAGAAATGCATTTAAATTGATTTAAAGTAAATAAAAATAAACATATGTATAAAAAAGCAAATATTGTCACGAAAGATTGCTTTTTTACTTTATAATTGTAAATAAACCTTCTTCAATCGTTAATAAATTAATTAAGGAATCTTACAACAAAAATTAATTAATAAAGGAATTTTACAAAAAATTAATTAATAAAGGAATTTTACAACAAAAATGTAATTAATTATTGAATCTTACAACGAAAATTAATCAATAAATGAATCTTACAACGAAAATTAATCAATAAATGAATCTTACAACAAAAGCATTTAAATACATTGACAAAGGTTTAATTATATATAAAGAAACTTGCAATATTACCAAAAATGATAGTTTTTTTAATTTATAATTTTAAAAAGGTTTTCTCCAATATTTTTAATTTTAGTTAATTAAATTTTGTAATACGTTTAAATTATAACGTATTACAAAATTTATTAATTAAAATTTAACTTCTTATTAAATTTATTAACTAATTTACTAACAACGTATGCGTAATGAAAATTTGAAAATTTAAAAAAATTATTTATTTTATCAGCTTTAAATTATTTAATATTTAATTTATGTGTTTAATTTATGTAAAGATAATTTTATTTAAATATTAATTAATAAATGAATCTTACAACAAAAACGTTTAAATATATTGAAAATGCTTTAATTATACATAAAAAAGGCTTGCTTGCATATTGCTAGAAATGAAATTAAATATAAATCTATTTATCTTTTTAATTAAAAATCTATTTTCAACAATATTATTCTAAATCAGTTTAATTCTACATATATAATTTAAAATTTTAAGCTGAATTTTTCAAGGAACATATAAAAATTAATTTAAGGTAAATAAAATTAATCATATGTATATAAAAAACAAAAATAGTCAAAATTGATAGCTTTTTTACTTTATAATTGTAAATAGGCTGTTTTCAATCTTTTTCAATTTTATTTAATTAAATACTTTAAATGTGATTAAATGACAAGGATGTCTAATGAAAACTGATATTAATTATTTATTTTATTAGCTTTAAATTTATTGTTTAATATTTAATTTATGTGCCTAATCTATGTAATGTTATTTTTATTTAAATATTAATTAATATATGAATCCTACAACAAAAGCGTTTGATTATAATGAAAAAAGTTTTAATTATACATTAAAAAGACTTGTTTGCAAAATTATTACAAAATGAAATAACTTTTACTTCTTAATTATAAATCTATTTTCAAAAATAATATTATAATTTGATTTAATTCTACATATATAATTCAAAATAAAACATATAATTACAATATAAATCCAATTTCGAATTTATATAATTTTTGGGAATATTTTAATATATATGTAAATATTTTAATAATATTTTAATATATATGTACATTTCGATTATTTATTATTTATCCTTTCGTGGCAGAAAGAAAATAAGTACAAAATAAAGGAATATATTTGATAGATAATAGATAATTATTTACTATAAAAATGTATAGTTTTTTCTGAAAGCACAAAATGCAGAAAGAACAAATAAATATGTTGAATATTCTATGAATGCTTTTGAATCGATATTTTATTTTTCATCAGCTACATATAACGCAATTTTATTTTATACTTATGCATTTTGAAAATATTTGTAGGTTCTATATTTTAATTAAGTTTTAGCCAGACGGAAAATTTTCATTTATAAAATTAGATTTTTGTTATGATAAATATATTCATCTTTTTACAAGAGTGTTTAACTTCAACAGCGTATATATATTTGAAATTATTTAAAGAATAAATTTGAAGATTTTAAATCCAATTTCGAATTTATATAATTTTTGGGAATATTTTAATTTGGAATGCCGTTATTCAATTCCTTTTTATTTCCAAAATTATTTATTGTGTAAAGACAAAATAATAATAATTATAATAAATACTATAGGAATTTATCATTTGATTGTTCTCTTAAAAAGGATTTACAACTAAGAAAACTTTATTTGTGCTTTTTTCAAAACTCAATTTTTAGATAAATTCACAATTCTCAATATGATATCTGAAGTAATTATCAATATATTTTTGTTTCGACATTTTATGTTTGTCCTTTTCTGAAATTTTAAAATTAAATTAATAAGTAATGTTGAGTAATAATTAATATTAATTAACAAAATTTAGCTATATCTCAAATAATAATATATTTGTAACCTTGTTTCTTCTTACGCACTGGCAAGAGCGTGTCCCTGTGGCGTTCAAGAGAAATGTCAGTTCGCCTACAGACTCTAATCCGAAGAAGAAGTTTATTTCTCGCATCCTGAGAGTAGCTAAATATCGGGTTATAGGCTTAGAAGCGGAATTCTTTTACGAATTTATAATTATATGTCTTTAAACCTGTTAAATATTGTTTATGTCTGATTTTATGTTTGTGGTGTTGTGCGTACGTAAATAAAATTGTGTGTTATCAACCTGTGCATCAAGTATCTCAACTCAACTACACCCAGTTATAATCTGGTTAACCTATCTGCACACTACATATTTTAGTTTTAACGTTTTATGTTTGTTCTTTCTGCAATTTACAATGGAATTATCTAAGCGTTTTAATACAGTTGAAAATTTGTTGCATGTAAAGCTGCTTAGTACACACCTTTGTATGTATTTTATTTATAATCTAAGAATTTTAGTCAATTGAATAAATTATTGTCATTATCATATTCAGTACAAATTAAAATAAGATTGTTGTTGTTGAACAAAATTAATTATTTTGAATGAAAGCTATTAGCACTACTATTTACTTAAAATGCCCAATTTCTAACACAGGGACACAAACACTATACAACAAGAGTTTTGTCTTTATCTTTTTATACGCATCTGTTTACATTAAAACAGAAAACAAAAAGAGAAACGCGTAAGAAATGCAATCGAGCAATTATGCAACGTGGTCAAGATAAATAAAAATTACTGCAATAATTTCAGATGATAGAGTATAAATTTAGTTTTAAAAATTATTTAATAAAAATTTTTTAGCATATATATATTTAAAAAAATGTAATATTATATTAACTCAATGTTTAATAAATTGTTCAAAATTTTGTTTAGCTTCTTATATTAATTTTTTACCTCCTTAAGTTTTTCTATGCATTATGATGAATTTTTCTAACAAGAGCTATATATTTTTAATCATTTTTTGTTATTGCATTTCGAAAAAAATAAGTTTTCCATAATACTATATTAATTTTTATACGTTACACTTTTATAAACAATAATTAACAATGGTTGTTTAAGATGTTTGTTATAAGATTTTGAAAAAATGACAATGAAAAATCAAAGCCGTGCTCAATATTTATATATATATATATATATATAAACAACCCTTCCTGTTTCTCAAATATAATAATTATATTTTTTAGTTGCTTTTTACTTTTCAAAAAACATATACATATTATTATGCATTATTATACCCATATAACACCCATATTTCGTGTACTACATTATAGTTACACTGAAATTGACTTAGTAAATTTCTTGAAAATTTTTTATCAAGACAAAATTCCTTTATCTCTAACAAATAGAAAAAAAAAGAAAAACAAATTTAAGTCCCCAAGAAAGTGGAGACTAAACAAAAAAATTGTGAGATATTGTTTTTAATCCCCGCAAAATAATGATGCCAAAAGAAAAAACTGTAAAAACACGTAACAACAAATCCCTCTACCCGTCATGCCCTTAAAAAACTTCGTCTGACTGTGATTCTATAAATAGCTTTCTTTTAACCCATAATCCCTCTCCCTAAAACCTCCCACCAAGGTTCCCTTCCTTTTTAAAACCCTCAATAAATCAGCATCGGTCCGAAGCGAATAAAAATAACTAACAATAACCAAACAAAAATACATTTAGTTGGCGAGCTGAAGGGAAAAAAAAAGTCGCCAATAAATGAAGTTCAAGTTTTAGTTTCAGTGTAGAGGTGTCCAAGACTGGGCGCCAAATTTTCTGAGTCCCCCAAAAAGTTGAATGGAGGGGAGCAGTCAATGGGATGGCGTCACTGCTGCTATCGATCCCTGCATCCCCCTTTCCCATTGAGAGGGCCGGACTTTCCAGCCACTCACGGACCTCCATCCTGCTCTTGCGCATCTTCCCGCATCCGGATGTAGGATGGGGAGTTTTGTACGTGTGCTGTGTTTTGATCGGCGGTTGATTTTGGAAGGGATGTTTTTATCTACTACCATCCTACTGATAAGATCAGCTTTTTTAATTTTTTTTTTTTTACAAAAAAAAAGCTAGGGTTTAGTATTTATATTGGATTTTTATTTTATTTATTTATTTTATTTTTTATCCCAAGTGAGGTTCAGTGCGTGGGAGTTGTAATGTTTTTATAACAGAAACCCCCTGTGAAATATTTGATGGGATCAGAGTTTTTAAAGAGTTTTTTTTCATTCTGTATGTTACGAGAATTTCAGATAGTTTTTCTTGAGGTACGTGTTTAATATGAAGGCCATAGCATTCTAACGGATAGCACGTTTATGCTCTGAAGAGTATTAATAAAAGTTGAATTAATAAAAATTGAGATTAATAAAAGTTGAATACATATATTATATATATATATATATCCATATAATTATGATTCATCTGACAAAGCAAAATTCATAGCTGACAAAATGCTAGGGCTTTGAGATCGGCAAGACTATGCTGTATTTATTTCATGTAACACAAAAATGGGAATATGAAATCATACAAAACAAATAAAATGCAAACTTTTTAAAATCAATACTGACAAAAATCATTTAAAAAATTGCAAAATAAAATTATCCGCACATGTATAATTTTAATAAAATATTAAATTCAGCAAATGATTAAAATTCACTTTTAAACAAATGATATTATTGAAATTCGTAGTTTTATGTATCAGCTAAATGTTAAAATTTTCAATCAATTATAAAAATAAACCTATTTAGACAATCATAAATAAGTAAAAATGAAATAATAAGTTAAAAGTTAATAATAAGGTTAATATTTTTCATACCTATTATTTAATACTTGATTCAAATTACTTTCCCTATTATAATTATAAAGTCGGATACATCCTGTAATAATCCTGTTAATACATCCTATTCAATTTCTTTCATTTTGTTTCATATTAGAAAATACTTTTTCATCGAGTTTTTAAATATTGACGAGGCTCTCTCATTAAAAATGATGAGCCTATTTTTATCATAAAAATATCCGTAAAAAATAGCAAACACTGTTATAAAAATAATTTCAATATCACATTTTCCTTTTATAATGATATTAATATTAACATAATTAGTAAGTAGTTTATAAATTAATAATTAGTTTATAGTAAACGAAAAACTTACTGCATCAAAATTATTTTAAAGCCAATTTAAGCAACTTAATATTTATTTTATTAAAAAATATATTACGTAAAAAAATTTCTTCACAATATCTTAAAATCCTTTTTGTTTTCTAAATTTAATCATCTGATCTAAGATTTTTTTAAGCAACTCAAATTCTAAAATTAAATACATGGTTAATTTAATTAAAGCTATTATTAATTTAATTAAATCGATTATTAGCGCCATAAAAATGCAATTGAAGAAAATTAATTGCAGCATTAAGGAAATGATTTCAAATAAAAATATTTAATTATCGTTAAAAATATTTTTATTTGAAATCATTTCCTTAATGCTGCATTTTAAAAAAAATATTTAAACGATATTACTGTAAAAATATTTTTAACGATAATTAAATATTTTTTTTTTAATCTCTGCTTATTAATAAAGTTTTATATTTCTTTTCTAACTGACAAATTTCTGAAAATTGCCATTTTTATTTCATTGATTTCTTTGTTAATAAAGATAAATGTAACATTAATACAAATTATTAATTTACATAGATTTTTACAGATAATTAAAAGATTATTTAATAAAATTAAAGATATTTTATGAAATGAAATATTTTTTCTTAATTTCCTTTTATTAAAGACATTTTATACTTCTCCTCCAAATAAAAAAAATCACAATAATGTCGTTTTTCTTTCTTTGATTCGTCTGCTTGTTATTTTTACAATTTTAAGAACGTACTATATTAATTTAAACTCATATTGCAATTAAATATTTGTGCCCTTTAAATTTCTCTCTCAAAAATTAATAATTTAGTTTTATAAAAATTAATATTTTATTTCGAATATAATTAAGTCTTAATTCTTCTGTTATTCAAATTAAATCGCCAAAACTATTCTATACAATAAAGAAAAGAAACAGACGGTAATACATACGTAATTTTTAGACAGAAAAATGGCAATCTTGAAAAAAATACAGTTAATAATTTTGAAATTCAGGACAATTAAAACAAAAGCAACAAAAATTTGTGACGCGTTTTAAAATTTTTAATTAATTTACACTCAAGAGCCAAAACATTATGACCACCCGGACATTTTGCAATGAACTCGCCTGGATGACGTGGAAGGCACGTGATCAGGTGGAAGTGGTATTTAACTACTATTAAGTGGTGGTATTAATTCATGCCAAGGCGGGTTGAAGCTGTGTTGCGCGCCAAAGGTGGGCCAACTCGGTGGGCGGTCATAATGTTTTGGCTCTTGAGTGTATATTAGTTAAATTTTATTAATTAATTTTACTATGTCTTGGCAATTGCTCCCAATAATTTGAACCATTGTTATCTCTTTAAAACTTGTTTCTCTGTTAGTGGATTTAGTATGCAGAAAAGGCAATATAACAACAAAACAAAGAAAGTATGATTTGCAATAAATAATTGCGTTTTTTTTAAAAGTTAAAAATGAGCTAAAAATATTTAATCTAGTAAAACATATATTTTAAATTTTAATAAAGCTATTATTTAATGTAATCACAAGTTTTTTCATGCTTCTAAAACTTTCCAGTAATTTATTTGAGTCAAGTGTGTATCGCTGTAAAACTCGTTTCTCTGTCAATGAGTATAGTATGCAGAAAAGCCTGCATAAGGAACAAAATTAATAAAGTATGATTTGAAATAAATAACTGCATTTTTAAAAAAAATTAAACGAGCTAAAATATTTAATTTAGTAAAACATTTTTTTTAAATTTAGTGCTGTTATTATTTAATGTAATCGCAAGGTTTTTTTTTTATGTTTTAAAAACTTTCCAATAACTTAATTTGAAAAAGTTGGTATTGCTTTAAAACTAGTTTCTTTGCTAATAGAGTTATTACGCTGAAAAAACAACTTTAAACTTTTACGAAACAGACAAAATTAATAACAAGTAATCGGGCCAAGTTTTAAAAATGCATAAAATTATTTGTTATGTATATAAAAATTTAATATTTTTTAAAAACAATTAATTAGAAATTATAGTTAATAATTAATTATACGAATACATATAATCAATATATATAATCGTTAGATTTTTCTCACTGACTTACATGTCTTTGTGTTATGTACCATACTATCATGGTTACACTATATATAATATATACCGTATTATTTACATAATTGATATATAAAAAAAGACATTTTATCACGTTATTGCAAAAGGGGTTTCTTTACTTCCTTTCTATTGAATCTGTAAAATATTTTTTTTATTTACATTTACAGGTAATAGCATGCGTTTGTTTTTACTGAATATTAAACCTCTATTAAATTTAATAATGTTTTAAATAGGTATGAACGCCGGCACAAATTTTTATTTTTCTATAAAATATGAAGCAGTTTAACATTAATTTTTACAATGCATACACACATATAATCTCTAATATATAGAAATTATTTTAATTATTTTCTAAATTATTTTTACATTCTAAAATTTCACCATTTTTGAATCTCGTGCTTTTTTTTATACTGGATTGTAAACAACTATCCTTTTCTAAAATTTATACATTTCAATGTATTTCAATGTAAAAATTTTATAACTGTTGCTTTCGAAGGCGATCATACATATTTGAACATCGATTATACAACAGATACAGCATAATTCAGGGTACATATGGGAAAAAAAATTACTAAGCTGATCTCACAAATTCGTGGAGTTTAATTAATTTTTATCGCAATTATAATGCAAATTAGTGATGTTATATTTTCATAAAGTAGTTATTAGTTAAACATCTTTTCTTGATAAGGATTACATCCTTCTTTCTTCTATCAATTGTATCGATTCTTCTTTTCTTCTATCAATTGTAATTTGATAGAAAAGAAAAGAAACATCCTATTTCTTCACCAATATTAATCTATTAATATTGGAGAAGAAATAGGATGTTTTGCATCATATATTTTTCGTTTTTAGCAATATTCATTGTTTCCATTTTCCAGGATTTTTATTTATTATTTAATTATTCTACTTTAATAAAATCTAACGCTTAATTATTTAACTCCAAAATTATCTATGATAATATAAAAAAAAAAAAAAATTTCCATAGAATGTCTACAGTTCTATTTTAATAAGTATTTAAGTGGTAGATTTAACTTAAAATAAAATTTTTGCCCAAAACAATTCCTTATTTGTTGTAAAAAGTTTTACAAAACATTAGTAATTATACAATTTTCAATGTTTTAATACGACAAGGAGATTTTATACAGGTTTAAATTTTAATATATCCTTTAATATTCTCCTACCATCTTCATTGTTATGCGGAATAGTCAATATATGCAAAATGTTAGATATGCGGAAAAGTAAAAAATTAAACTAAGAATTTATCTTTCTCATATAGTTGAATATTCTACCTATTTCAGCTTTTCCGCATAGAATTTTCAGGATACATCGTGTAAAACTTTGTTTATAATGGACCAATGATATCATGTTCTTATAAAATAATTGCTCAATTCTCACTTATTCCATCTTTAATTCATCTCTAGCCTTAGATTCAGTTTCAATTACTTTCCAATGGAACATAGAAAATTTGTTTAAAATAAAAAGAATGCAGGACAAGGACTTTTCAAAAATGTTTTTAAAAAATGCAAAGATTCCCTACATAAATACAATACTAGCACAACATAGAAACATCCCAAATTTCATACATTGCACTGGACAAAATTATGCAAGTTACATCTTTTATGTAATTTTAATTGTTGAATATTAATGTGGAAATTGATTATGGTGAAAAAAGGAGCACAAAAGACATAAATTGTAAAAGGACTTAATGCATAATTTATTGCAGGTTCGTGAAATCATTTTAAATTTGTACATAGGATTTACATAATTCGTATAAGTTATTGTTATAATCAAGTTATTTTTATAAGTTATTGTTGCAAGTTACGTCATACGTTATACGTAATTTTCATTCTTATAAGTTATTGTTATCCTCAAGTGTAATATGGAAACTAATTGTTCTACAAATATTTTTTTTAAAAATAGACATTGTGTGTATAATTTACTGCATGATTCAATACAGATTCCTGCAGTTACCCTGAATCCATACATTGTTTGATCAAAATTTGTCTGCAATTATATTGTTTTAATCAAGAAGTATTAGTGTAGGAACTAATTAAGATCATTAAAGGTATGTAGGATGTCAAAGCAGACTATAGAAGGAGAAGAAATGCAAATCATACGTGGGATGATTCACTGCAGGTCCCTGAGACAACCTGTTGAAAAAAGGGGGCGAGCGGCGTGGCCAGTGTATTGATCGTCCGGGCAGGGGTGCCGCATTTAGATGGTGCAGCTGATCGACGCACATGGTCCTCTTCTAAATTTGGACTCGCTTTCATTCATGGAAATTTGCCGCCATCGACCCCTCTCTCGCGCCTCGGGGAGGGGAGAAGGGACGCACCCGCATCGCTCCTTTCGGGGGGACCAACCACCGTCGGAGGGAAATCAGCAGGATGAGAAATCTAGCACAGGGGTCATCTAGACTTCCATAACCACCAATAGAGTTAATTTTTTCAGCGATTAATCGATCTTCTCTACGTAAATTTTATTTAATTCTTAATAGGGCGAACAAAAAAGTAGTTTCTGGTTTCTTATTTTACAGTTTCTTTGTCATTTTATGTGTAATGTACAGTATGTATTATCTTCTTGATTTCAAAGACATAAGCTGTGGTGCTTGAGATTGTTCTTAGCATTTCGCAGTTCACATCTTACATACTTCTTAGCAGTCAAACTGCTTCTGGCTAAAAGAGGAAGCTTGAGAATTCTAGCCAACGATTAATTTCTCTGAACTTTAATGGGTCAACGCAGGTGTTTAATGTCCAAAACAGTGCAAAAGTCTGCATCTTGTACAGACCGATAAATAATTTGAAATGACCATGAAACTTTATGTATAGATAAAAGTAACATTTATATTGTATATTAAAAATAAAGGTTAAAATCTAGGATCCTGTACCCTTTGTGCCAAACACATCGCCAAGTTGCCAAGTCGGTAAGTAAGCATAGAAATGAATGGGCCAGGTAGTTTGCGCGGTAAAATGATATTACGCCAAAATCCTTTACTGTGTTGCCAAATCGCCAAGTAAACAGACAAAAAGGTTGCCAAGTTCGGTGTCATTGTAAAGTGCTATTTCGCCAAAATTTATAGCCAAACAGTGCTTTTACGCGGATGTCACATTTGTGCTGCCGCCGCCACATGCACTCTGCCAGATAATTATCAAATGTTCCGGACACATTATTTTATTAATATTAATTTATTTTAATTATTAAAAATTTAAATTGTAACGTTAACTAACGTTCTAAAAAGCTAAAGCTTCAAATATTCCGAGCGAATTCTAATTACGGTTGTCAGAAAATCTAACTAAACGAACATCTTTAAAAAAAAGAAATTAATTATTTAAGAATAAAATCGTTTTCTTGTTTGTTTCTTATTCATAAATATTGTTTATGTTCTGAATAAACGTAAAAATAAGTCATTTTAATGTATTGGAATACTAATTTAAAGTTTGTTTCTTAAGTATTCTGCAAATCACAATAACAATAAATAGTCATTTTATTGTTTGCAACTTCATAAATAAAATTGTTTAAGATGTTTCTGAATCAGATTTTAACCATAAGGGTTAAAATAATTGACCGACGTTTATGTTCTGAATGACGTACGCTAAGAATAAGTTCGGAATAATCAGTAATGTATTGGAATACTAATTTAAAAGAATATATATTTCTGTTCTTATTTACTGCAAATAAGTATTCTGCAAATAATAATATAATCACAATAACAATAAATAGTCATTTTATTGTTTGGAAAATGAAGCTACGAATTCCTCTAATTATAGTATTGCAACCCTAAAGAAATTGGCGGAAAATTGGCGAAATATTCAGGGTTGCAAGATTGGCGACTTCCTCAGGGGTACAGTATCCTAGATTTTAACCATAAGGGTTATATTTAAGAATAAAATATAAGTTTTAAATAAATAAAAAAATCGTTTTCTTGTTTGTTTCTTACTCTCCTGAGTGGCAACTTCATAAATATTGTTTATGTTCTGAATCAGTGACCGACGTACGTTGTAAGAATAAGTTCGGAATAATCAGTAATGTATTGTAATACTAATTTAAAAGAATATATATTTCTGTTCTTATTTACTGATTCTGCAAATATTCACAATAACAATAAATAGTCATTTTATTGTTTGGAAAATGAAGCTACGAATTCCTCTAATTATAGTATTGTAACCCTAAAGAAATTGGCGAAATATTCAGGGTTGCAAGATTGGCGACTTCCTCAGGGGTACAGTATCCTAGATTTTAACCATAAGCAGAAACTTCAATTTTTATTCGATCAATAATGATGTTCAAAGTCATGCAGTGTTCAATTATATTAAGCCAAAGATGTAGGAATCCAAAGGAGATTTTTTTCATTAATGTGTGAGCGTATTATAGAACCAGTCATTTCACAACCAAATTACACTGCGCGATATTAATTGACAATAAAAAATATTACTAATTTTTTGATAAAATCTAGCACAAATCGATATAATTTACTTCATTTTAAAGTGACTGTATAAACAGCTCATGCAAATATAGTCTGTAAATCTAAAAATGTAAATAGCCTGCATAAGGATAATTGACAGTTTTAAAAAGAAATTAACAAAGAGTGGACAATTTTCGAAAGGAATTAACAGAAAAAGATTAATTGCTTTCAAAAAGAAATGAACGAAGATTAGAGCCTATTCAAAAGAAATGAAAAACCACTTAGCTGTTTTGAAAAGGAAATTAATAAAAATTGAACCATTTTCAAAAAGAAATTAAAAGATTGAACAATTTTCAAAAAGAAATTAAAAGATTGAACAATTTTCAAAAATAATTAACAAAATTTTATTCTAATTGAATTCGGAAAATTTGCCATTCAACGGAAACAGAAACATTTTAGTATGTAATAAAAATAATTTGTTTTGTCATTAATTTTGGATTATGGCTAATTTAATCCAATTTCATTTGTTCATCAAAAAGTTTTAAAAAATCACAGAAATAATATTAGATTTTTTTTTAAGCTAGAAGAAGTGGTGGAGAAGACCATTTCCTCACATGCAACGCATTTTGCTTAAATATTCGTTCCAAATCACTAAAAGGGGTTGTAGTATAGCAGGTCCCCAGTGATTCTTTTTGTGAAATTCTGAATCTGTTCCATATTATCCTTATCATGATATAGTGACTAAAGATTCAAAATGTATCGACGTTTGAAATACAACCAAACTGTATGTTTCTATAATAGTAGCAAAGTGTGTACTGTAAGTCTGTCTGAAAACCTGCTGCTGGCAACTTCTGCCTTCAGGAATTTCTTTATTGGGAAGGATTTCCTAGACGTCAACTATTTCGGGAATATAAATAGTTTTTTTTATTTATTAAAGTTTCTCTGAGGTTGTTTGTCGGAGTATTTTTCATGTCAAAATTTTCTTACAAAACTCGTAAAGGAATCAGTTCATATATATATATATATATTTTTTTTTGTGAAAGAAAAAAAAAAGATGTCAATCTTAAAAAAGAAAAAAATATTAAAAATTTTTATATACATCTTTATGAACCAATAAAATGAAATAGTAAACTATTTTTAAATTCTTTAATGCACTATCGAAATTTCATATTTTCAAAGAACTTCAGTTTTTAAATTACCATATTTTTCAGTGCGTTATTTTTTTATTATTACCGTATTTTGTATGGTCCGAAGATTTTTTGAACTTAGAAAACAACGTAAGTATGAAATGCGTTAAATATAAACACCAACGTCTTATTAAGCCACATGAAAACATGGTTACATAACTTAAAACTCTTATTTACAAATTATTTAACTTGTCGCTAATTACTGAGTGAAGAAAAAAAAGAAAAAGAAAGATTATCCTGATGTAAACTGTTTTACTGAACTCATATTCAATTTCACTATTTACAGAATTTCTTTCCCAATTATTTTATGCCTACAATCCACGAAATTCTACAGGAATTGCAAGTAAATTGCATTAAAGGTAATTCGGTAAACCGTAGTAGAATAAAATCATAATTCAATGGCGGATTTTCAAATCTGATTTATTCATATGCTAAGTCACACAATTTCAACATATCTGAGTCTCTTTGGGTGATTGCCGGATGGCCAATTGGTTAGCGTTCTGGCCTTTGGCACCACTACATGCTTTTCAGGTTCGAATCCTGGCGGTGACATGGAAATTTGTTGGTGGTTCAGAATCCACGTTAAATTGTTGGTCCCGGCTTAATTAGCCTGAAGTGTGCAAAAAATGACCGTAGAGAGACAAGCTAAAACAAATCATTTGGGAGTCACTTTCCACAGTTTTAGAAGAACTGACATAATGAATTACGTACCGTATTGACTGACTGTTAAACAATGTAAAATAAATATAATAGCAAAATAAATCCGATAAACATTAATTAAAACGTATTATTATTAACATGGTGAAATACTTTTTTTAATTCCCAGTTGCAGGCTACAACAGATAATAAAATAAAAAGAGCAAATGAAATATAAAATCAACAACAACAAAAACGAGAAAAGAAGGGAATCACATAGTGACATGTTTAGCCCATAAGGGCCCTAGCCTCCCAGTAACGACCCTACACAGCAGAGGAAACAAATGCAGGGCAGACAGGAAGGTGGGATGAATCCATGTCCTCTCCAAGACTGCAGAGCATGCATTTTGGGCTTTCAAATATTCTCATTTGAAAAAGGTGATTGATCAAATAATCATGGCCCATCAGGAGTCTGAAACGGGAAACTGCTTTAAACCTGGGCTGATCAGGGATGTTTAGAATAAAGTTAAACCGGGTTTTAGATGAGTTGCCCTTCACGGAAATTATCAGATAGAGGATTCCGAAAAAAGTCTCGGATCATCAGTTTCATCGAGTGAAAAGAGATGTCAGGGTTAAACATTAGCAAATACTAAATGTAATTACTTTTTTTTACTAAATATATGTTATTATACTAAATATATATTTATTATACTAAATTTAATTAAAGATTTTAATACTAAATAACTTAAAACTCATATTAACAAATTGTTTTATTTGCCACCAATTGCTTTGTGAAAGAAAAAAATTAAAAATAAAAATAAACATTATCTTGATGCAAACTGTTTTACTCAATTTCTCTATCTACAAGATTTCTCTTCTAGAAATTTTATGCCTACACTACACGAAATCCTTCAGGAATTCCATGCAAATTGCGTTAAACCTAAATTCGGAAAACCATCGATGAATTAAATCAGCTTTGAGTGGTAGGATTTTCAAACCTATATATTTATTCAAGAAATTTCAACATATCTGTTCCTTTTTCGGGGTCACCTCCCCACAACTTCGGAATCACCGATATAATGAATTACATACAGAACATACATGAATTACATGCATAATATATAGTAGGGAATCTGATAAACATAAACAACAACGTCTTATTAGCCCCCTAAAACATGGTTAAATAACTTAAAACTCATATTAACAAATTGTTTTATTTGCCACCAATTACTTTGTGAAAGAAAAAAAATAAAAATAAAAATAAACATTATCTTGATGCAAACTGTTTTACTCAATTTCTCTATCTACAAGATTTCTCTTTTAGAAATTTTATGCCTACACTACACGAAATCCTCAAGGAATTGCATGCAAATTACGTTAAACCTAATTCGGAAAACCGTCGATGAATCAAATCCTAAGTTAAAGACTCTTAAATTCGATTTCCTTTGGACAAGATTTAAAGGACAAAGGTCAAGCTTTCGAAGGAGGATTTGCTTAACAACAACTGAGATCAACTTCAGAAAAATGGAAAGTTTTCCTTTCAAATTCGATTAGGCTTAAGGCTCGAGCGCAATACATCACCAACTCAATTAAATGGACTCCCCCGTCTAATTTTTTTCTTCTGTTTTATCTTTTTTGCAAACAAGGCAATCTGCTCTCTTGTGCGAAAAGGTTGAAATTAAGTTTTATTTTGATCAATAATTGTCTTCAAAATTTCCCCTGGAGTCGCTTCTGGGTTAAAAGATGCAAATCAAATTTTTCCGAGTAGGAGAGAAGTGGTTATTATCTCTTGAGCAAAGGAGAAGAATTGCAGACGACAATTTGAATGAGTTTAGATGTTTATGAGAAACTTCTGTGTTTCAGATTAGCGGTATATGTCATAGGATATAAATGTTTTTGAATAAATAACCAAGATTCATAGAAAAAAGCATTAACACATTTATTGACAAACAGAAATAGTAATATAAATCCCTTTCTAAATATAATATAATATAAAATTTATTAAATTCAAATTATTTATCCATAAAATTCATTTTTGATTAAATAATTATAAAGATTATTAAACAAATTCAGGATGGCAATAGAGAGTTTTTGCATACCGTACGTTAGTTACCGTAGGACGTCCGTTAGCTTTTTCTCCCTAGCGCTCATGCTCATAGGAAACATAATTTCTTATGAGCATGCGCGCTAGGGAAAAAAGCAACGGACGTCCTATTAAAAACTCTCTAATATCAGGATGGCATAACCTTAAATAAGAACATTAAAATTAACTGTCGAATATATATTCATGTATATAATTTAAATAAAATTATTCACATATTTAAGTAAGAATATTCAAATAGTTGAATAAGAATATCCAAATATTTAAGTAAGAATATTCAAATATTTAAATAAGAATATTCAAATATTTAAATAAGAGTATTCAACTTAATGTTGGAATAATCTTATTTAAATATAAATAATATTAATACACTATGTGGAAGAAAGTGACGGGACACGACACTATAAGGACATAAACCCATATTTATTAAAATTAATAGGAGGTAGGGCCTCCTTTGGCTGCGATCACAGCTGCAACCCTTCTGGGCATGCTTTCCACTAAATTAGCCATTGGCATTTAAATGTTTAACAGGAAGTTCCATAGTTCAGGCTTGCTTTTGGGGAGTGGGGTGCAGGCCCTCAACCGACGGTCCAATTCGTCCCAGAGATGTTCAATTGGGTTAAGATCAGGGCTCTGCGCCGGCCACTCCATGCGTTTAGCGTTGTTGTTCACATACCAATCAAGAGTCCTCCTTGCAACATGGCATGTTGCGTTGTCGTCTTGATACCAGCAATCATCCATACCGTGCGTTGCCCACAAGGTAGGAAGGACATGATTGTCGAGAATATCACAGTATCTATCGGCATTCATCGCACCATCAACCTTCACCAGTGGGCCAGCCCCATACCAGGAGAAACAGGCCCATACCATCAATCCTCCTCCACCAAACTTTACAGTTGGGACGACACAATCGGGGAAAAGGCGTTCTCCTGGTAAACGCCATACCCAAACACGTCCATCGGAACGGAAAAGGGTAAATCGTGACTCGTCATTCCAAAGAACGCATTTCCAGTCATCCAGAGTACAATTACGGTGGTATTTGGCCCATCGAAGGCGCGCTTTCTTGTTGGTTTTCGTAATCAAAGGCTTATGGGCCGCCGAACGTCCAGTGTAACCTAACTTATGGGCCTCGATACGAAGAGTCTTGGTCGAAACGGCCACACCTGTGGCTTGTCTAAACTCATTAGCGATGTTATCCATGGATGTTTGACGGTTACTTCGAATCTCCCTACCGAGCACCCGCCGGTCCCTGCTGGTGAGAACTGTAGGTCATCCACTTCGGGGTTTGTTCTGATAGTATCCCTCAGTCTTGTAGCGACACACAACATGTGCTACAGTCGATTTTGAGCAGTTACGGAGACGGGATATCTCCCTAATTGACACCTTGGCAAGATGCAATCCAACTAACACACCTTTCTCGAACTCAGACAACTCTTCCCGTGGCGGCATCTTGACAAAAAACAACTCTAGTCGACTCCACAGAGTATTTATAGGATATGGCTGACACGTGATACCTATTATTGCGCATGTGTCAGCTGTATTGTCGACTTTTCTACTTTTCGAGGGGTGTCCCGTCACTTTCTTCCAGATAGTGTAAATTTAAATAAGAGTATTCAACTTAATATTTGAATAATCTTACTTAAATATAAGAATATTGAAATATTTAAATAAGAATATTTAATAGTTAAATAAGAATATTCAAATTTATAATTGGCGAACTGGCTATATGGGGCGAAGAAGAATTTCAGACGACAATTTGGATGAGTTTAGATGTTTGTGAGAAACGACTGTATTTCAGATTAACGGAGTATGCCATAGGATTTAAATGCTTTTCAGTAAATAACCAAGATTTATTGAAAAAAATTATAAGCTTTTCTAAATAAGTTTTAATAGATAATAATAATAATAATAATCTAAGTTAAATAAATAAAAAAAGTTAATTTGTAAAAAAAAAAAAAAAAAAAAAAAAAAAAAAATCAGCGGTACACAGTATTTTATTTAAAATAAATTTATTCGAATTCGAATTTATTGACAAACATAAACATAAATTATAATATTAATCGTTTATTAAATATAATATAATATAAAATTTTGGAAACCAAATTATTTATCCATAGAATTCATTTATGATTAAATATTTATAAAGATTATTAAACAAACTCAGTGTGAAAATACAATATACACTTAAATAAGAGTATTCAAATATTTAAATAAGAATATTCTCATATTTAAGTAAGAATATTCAAATATTTAAATAAGAATATTCAAATATTTAAGTAAAAATATTTAAATATTTAAATAAGAATATCCAAAATATTTAAATAAGAATATTCATATATTTAAAAAAAATATTCAAATATTTAAGTATGAATATTCATATATTTAAATAAGAATATTCAAATATTTAAGTAAAAATATTTAAATATTTATAAAAAGAATATTGACATATTTAAATAAGACAATTCAAATTTATAACTGTCGAATGCATATTTATAGATATAATTTAATATATCGGCTGTAACATATAATGACATGTATAGATGTAAATAAATATTATTTACTATACATTTTTTTTATTCTTAAATAAATATACACATTAATTATTTAAAATATAATATTCGATCCCTAGTCGTCTTTAAAATTTTCTATTTAGAATATCATTTCTAAGCTTAAAACATAAATTTTGTTTTTTATGAAGAAAAGATAAGCGTTCATAATCATCTTCACTGACGAAAAAATAGCAGACGATAACTTGGATGAGTTTAGATGTTTATAAGAAACTCTGTATCAGATTAGTAGAATATATCATTGCCACTCTAAGAATATATCAATGTTTAATCATTTATAGAAAATTCTCTATAGGGAATTTTCTATAAATGATTAAATATTCTTTCATTTTGTTTATTTTCGATTACTTTTTTTTTCTGGCAATTCTTGAAAATGAATTAATTTTATATGGTATTTATTGAAATTTTTTTTTCTAATACTCAATTTATTTGTATAATTTTAAATTATGTGTTATAGAACTTAATTTTAATGGGTGGAAATTTCAAATTAGATTCAAAATAGAGGAAAAATTTTAGATTTATAAAAAACTCTTGGTTTTTATTATGTGTTACATGTTACGTGTTTGGTGTTTTCAGAAAGCTTTAAAAGAGTCCACTGTCCACATATATTTCGAAATTCGCCAAATTGGCAACATTTTATTAATTATAGTATATAATTAGTGTATTATTTTATCGTTGGTGAATTATTATAAAATTAGTAATTTACAATCAAGACTAATAAGATCATAAAATAAACAAAACGAGAATAGCATAAAAACAACAATAATAAATAATAATTTACATTCCCCCCCCACTAATAAGAAAGACTATCAATGAGTATATTGTATACACCGGACAGCCCAAAAAAGAGCTTTGACGAGAGGAGTTTAGATTGTAACTATCCACATTTGCGTGTCGTAGGGAATACCTAAAAAACTCCCTCCAAGCTGCGTGAATATCGATGCGAAGCGCATTGACACAATTACAATCAAATCTCCTCTTTTCTAAAAGCAATGACTACAACCGTGCCACCAACGGATTACAGCTAGGGATTGCAATATCGGACCAAAAGTTCAATACCGGTATTCGGTATTTTTTAGATCTTAATACCGGTAGTAGAAATTTTAGAAAGAAAACACAGGTGGTTTTTTTTTTTGTTTTATTTGCCAGTTTTATTACAGAATATAAATATCACAAAAAAAGTTTGTAATTTATAAATTATAACAGCACATAAAGTTCTCAAAAAAGTAAAGGAACATCTTATTTACTTAAATCACAAAAAAATATAAATATCACTATTCATTCTGTGGTACTATTTCAAATTTTTGAAATGTGATCTTAAAAAACATAATGTATCAATTGTATTATCATTAAGCCTGGAACGTAATTTTGTGCAAAAATTACCAGCTGTTGAAAACGCTCTTTCAGCATCTGCGCTAGTGGGTGGAAATGTTACTAATGCGCGAAATACTTTTTCCAAGTATTTACCTCTAAATCCCTCATCTTCAAATAAATCTATTGTTTTGGATATAGCTGATTTTTTTATTGTATTTTGGTTTGTTCAAATTTTTTTAGTTATCGCCAATTCTAATTTTTGTTCAAGAGACAATACTTTAAAGTTATTCTTATTTATTATTATGGGGTATTATTTATGAGTATATATATAATAAATGTGAAAAATATTTTGAACACTTAAGTATGATATGCAAATACTATATGAATAACAATCTCACCAATTTAAAAAATATCGAAATATTACACAGTTTCTTCATAACTACAACTTTTTTTCACAGATATGAATTTCTAGTCTTCATATAAGAATTCTGAATAAGAATTCACAGATAAGACTTAGAATTTCACAGATAAGAATTCTAAATTGCTGGTAAATACCGAAAAACCGGTATTTAAACTTGTGAATACAGGTATTACAAAATTGTACAAATAGCTCAAAATACCGGTATTCGATATCCCGGTATACCGGTATTGCAATCCCTAATTACAGCCCTTTTGTAAACTAGCTGTTCACTGCCATAGAGCCATGAGTTGCGCATTATTAGCATATTGAACAGATAAGTTGCAAATAAAGAATAAAATCAAACTACTGAAATTTAATTCCTTAGATAGAATCAGAATAAGACTTTAGATACAGTCAAAATTGTATTAGTATTATTTTTTTAAATCATCATCACAATCATCATCAATGGCGGAAAAGCCCCATGCTACTAGGCCAGGGCAGTCTGCCTACTGGCAGATTTCGAGAGATGTTTTATTTTTTGGGGTAGGGTTTTCAGCCCTACTCCTAACGCTCTGTAGTCATCTTGAACCGGAACCTACGGTTTTAAGCGGATTCCGAACCACTGCAAACATCCATGGCACCGCCGGGACTTGAACCAGAAAGCATGGGTTAGAATTGCCAGTCCTATGCCCAACTCTCTACATATTAGTATCATACAACTTAATACAATAAAAATTTAAAAATATTATTATTATAAATAAAAAAAAATATGAATTATTATTTAATAATAATTTATAGATAATAATAACTTACATATACCTAAATAAATAATAATTAAAGATAACAACTTATAAAGTATTAATTACTCTGCATATACAACGCTCGTCATATTACACCGTGTTTAAAATGGATTTCGAACTACTACAAACATCCATGGCACCGCCGGGACTCCTATCGGCCGCATTTTTAAAAACATTATAAGCAAATATTGCTTCCACCTCATCATTTGTTTAAATAAAACTAACACTCACATATACTAACTTAATTAATAAAACTCAGAGTAAAAATCATAATAAAACTGTTCCTGTTATAAAATGCAATGTTAATTGAATAAAAAACAAAATATTGAACATATATTTGTTTTCTTAAACAATTAAATGTTTACTCAAAGACCACAAAACAACAAACACAACCCACTAAATATTTATGAAATTCCGTTAGCGGGTATGCATTCGATTTTCTAAAAAAGGCAATTACCATCCTTTTAGATACCAGTAGCAACTCCAGTGTTTAAGTCGATTACTACCAGTCTTTCTTTCCATTAGCATTGTAATTCAACAAAAGTCCTTTTTTAAAAAAGGAGCCCCCCCTTCCCTTCCTTTTACTATTAATAGTTCTCGGCTATTTATAAATCAAGTTATTTCCATAAAGAAATGCTGATTGGAGGAGCAAAAGAGTAAATTTTCCCGATAATCATGTAGTCATAAATTTTCTTTTCCGTTATTTCTTCTCCTTAATGCCCTGAAAGACAAAAATGTTCGATTCCATTTTTAGCTCGAACATTTAGCAAGTCGAGTAAATTGATTGTGAAGATCGATTATTTGCAGGTAGTAGGGCCAATGGCGCAGCTGTTTCAGTGTAGATACAGTTCGCAGTTGAGTATATACAATGTGTTGGACTGGGATGAATTATGGCGGGAAATTATGGAGGGAGCTTTCTTGGATGACGCTTGCGTTGCTAAGTAATTGATTTTATATGAGTGGTTCTTAAGGTAAATAATTTAAAGATCAGAATGCATTTAGTAAACATTTATCAATATTTTTTTGTTCGAATACAGCTGGCAAACACTTAGACAATTGTCTTTGATGCCTCAAGGCAGCTCTACCCCGACATTACTTACATAGCACTACCCAGGAGGTGTGGGTAGCTTGAAGATAAGCTGCGGACACGGAGTAATAATACCCCAGTTACGCTCTACGATCCTATTAGACCGGGTACCTAAGGTTTAAAGTGGATTCCGAACCACCACAAACATCTATGGCACCGCCGAAACTCGAACCTGAAACCTGTGGTATCGAGTGCAAGAACGCTAACCACTCGGCCATTCAGGTACACATTTATCAATATTATAAAGAAGAAAAAACTCATCTCTCTATACATAAACTTTAGGACAGTTTCTGTTTTGACGGAACACCCGTAGTTAGAAGTCTGACTTGACTTCGTGATGGTGACTCGTTGTCAGTCCTACGTCCAAAAGTCATATTAGAAAGGAGCCTACGGTTTACAGTGGATTTCGAACCACTACAACAACCATGGCAGCACCGGAACATGAACCCGAAACCTGTAGCATCGCGGGCCAGAGCGCTAGTCACTCGGCTATCAGAGAATATTTTAAGAATAATATAAGCAAATATTGCTTCAAAGTTATCAGTTGCTTAAATAAAATTAAATCTCACATACATTAATCTAATTAATAAAACTCAGGGTAGGGGTCGTAATAAAACTATTCCTGTAATTAACTAAAAGACAAAGTATTGAACTTATGTTTTCTTAAACAATTAACTGTTTACTCAAACACAACACAACCCACTAAATATTTATGAAATTCCGTTAGCGGGTTTGCATTCGATTTTCTAAAAAAGGGCAATTGCCATCTCTCCAGATACCAGTAGCAACTCCAGTGTTTGAGTCGATTACTACCAGTCTTTCTTTCCATTAGCATTGTAATTCAACAAAAGTCCTTTTTTTAAAAAAGGACTTCTCCCCCTCCCCCCTTTTACTATTAATAGGCCTCGGCTATTTATAAATCAAGTTATTTCCATAAAGAAATGCTGATTGGAGGAGCAAAAGAGTAAATTTTCCCGATAATCATGTAGTCATAAATTTTCTTTTCCGTTATTTCTTCTCCTTAATGCCCTGAAAGACAAAAATGTTC
Source organism: Caerostris darwini (assembly GCA_021605075.1). Lineage (NCBI taxonomy): Eukaryota > Metazoa > Arthropoda > Arachnida > Araneae > Araneidae > Caerostris > Caerostris darwini. The sequence continues at coordinate 216,458 of BPLQ01001789.1, read as the reverse complement.
GATTCCATTTTTAGCTCGAACATTTAGCAAGTCGAGTAAATTGATTGTGAAGATCGATTATTTGCAGGTAGTAGGGCCAATGGCGCAGCTGTTTCAGTATAGATACAGTTCGCAGTGATATACAATGTGTTGCACTGGGATGAATTATGGCGGGAAATTTACGGGGGCTTTCTTGGATGACGCTCGTGTTGCTAAATAATTTGGTTTTCGTGAGATGTTAAGAAAATAAAAACAGAATGCACTTAATAAACATTTATAAATATTATAAAGAAAAAAAACATCTCTCTGTACATAAACTTAAGGGCCCGATGGCCGAGTGACTAGCACTCTGGCTCTCGGTACCACAGATTTTGGGTTCGAGCCACGGCTGTGCCATGGATGTTTGTAGTGGTTCGAAAGACACTTTAAGCCGTAGGTACCGGTCTCATACGACCGTAGAGAGCCCAATCAGACTTCTCTCTCACATCATTTCCAAACTTTAAAGGGGCAACTCTGCTCTAAGCACAATGATGTGGTGTGGTGCAGTAGCAGTATACACAATCTTAGAGATTTATCTGTTAACTTAAATGCAATAACCGCAAAAATTCAGACATTCCATTATTTCCTTCCGTTGTTCTTGTGCTGTTTCTTATCTCACTTTATAAACAGCAACATCTAGACCAAGCCCACGAACCCATTTGGTCTCATGGTTGAAGAGATGGAGCACCCGTAGGTAGAAGTCTGGCTTGGCTCTGTGTCGTTGACTTGTTGTCATCCCTACGCCCGACAATCACATTAGACCGGGACCTATCGGGACATAAGCTTAAAGCGTATTCCGAACCACTACAAACATTCATGGCACCTCTGGGACTCGAATCCGAAACCTATGGCCCCTAATGCCATTAGTCTCCCGATCATCAGACCCCCTTATTTAAAAATAACATAAGCAAATATTACTTCAACATCATTAGTTTAAATAAAATTAACTCTCATACATATTAATCTAATTAATAAAACTCAGAGTAGAAGTCATAATAAAACTATTCCTGTTAAAAAATTATTCCTGTAAATAAACTGTTCCGTTAATTAACTAAAAAAACAAAGTATTGAACATATGTTTTGCTAAACAATTAAATGTTTACTTAAACACAACAAATCCCACTAAATATTTATGAAATTCCGTTAGCGGGTATGCATTCGATTTTCTAAAAAAAGGCAATTACCATCCTTTTAGATACCAGTAGCAACTCCAGTGTTTAAGTCGATTACTACCAGTCTTTCTTTCCATTAGCATTGTAATTCAACAAAAGTCCTTTTTTAAAAAAGGAGTCCCCCCCCTTCTTCCCTTCCTTTTACTATTAATAGGTCTCGGCTATTTATAAATCAAGTTATTTCCATAAAGAAATGCTGATTGGAGGAGCAAAAGAGTAAATTTTCCCGATAATCATGTAGTCATAAATTTTCTTTTCCGTTATTTCTTCTCCTTAATGCCCTGAAAGACAAAAATGTTCGATTCCATTTTTAGCTCGAACATTTAGCAAGTCGAGTAAATTGATTGTGAAGATCGATTATTTGCAGGTAGTAGGGACAATGGCGCAGCTGTTTCAGTGTAGATACAGTTCACAGTTAACTATATACAATGTGTTGGGCTCGAATGAATTATGGCGGGAAATTTACGGTAGCTTTCTTGGATGACGCTCGTGTTGCTGAGTAATTGATTTTTTTATGAATGGTTTTTCAGGTAAACAATTTAAATATCAGAATACATTTAGTATACATTTATTAATATTATAAAGAAAAAAAGAACCCATATAACTATACATGAACGTAGGGGCCTGATGACCGAGTGATTAGCTCTCTCGCTCTCAGTATTACAAGTTTAGGTTCGAGTCCCGGCGGTGCCATGGAGGATTGTAGTTATTCAGAATCCGCTTTAAAATACCACACCACACCAGGTAAATAATTTAAAGATCAGAATGCACTTAGTAAACCTTTATGAATATTGTAAGGAAAGAAATATTCATCTTTCTATACATAAACTTAAAAAATTGTCTGTTAATTTAAACGCTAAAACCATAAAATTAGAGGTTCCATTATTTTCTTTTATTGTTGTGTTGTTTCTTATCCCACTTGGTAAACAGCAACACCTAGACCAAACCGACGAACCCATGGGGTCTCATGGTTGAAGGGAAAGGGGGCAGTTTCTGTTGTGATGGAGCACCCGTAGAATTTAACTTAGCTCCGTGACGCTGACTTGTTGTCAGCCCTACTCTCATATTAAACCGGGTCCAACGGTTTAAAGTGGATTCTAAACCCCTACAAACATCCATATCAAAGCCGTCGCTCAAACCCGAAACCTGTGGTAGAGGGAGCCAGAGCGTTAGCCATTCGGCCACCAGGCCCTTTATTTTCTTTTATAATTGTTTTATCGAGTTTGTAGCCAGATATCACGAAAAAATTATTATTAGAAATACTATTAATTAATTTTTAGTTATATTTCAATGTTATATTTTTCAATGTTAAGCCAGTTCTAATAATTTTTATATATTTCTTGTTTCAAGTATTTTTATGACTAATAGGAAATTGTATCATAGATCTTTATGCGTTCATCTTCATATTGTGATTTTTTTTTATGCGTAAAATAACTATTCCAGACTGATACTTCACTGCGGTGCCATTTTAGTACTTCATTTATCGTTATTATTTTTAATCATTATTAAAAGATTTGCACTATAGATTGAGATTATTTTTAAATGTATTAATTTAAATTCATTTGCTGAAAGCAAGATAATAAGTTGCTTACCTTTATTTACTCTAAAAAAAAGGAAATAAAAATTATTCTTATTGAAATATGGAGATTTTTCGTACATATATTCTCCTTGAATTTATTCTGGCAGTATAAATTTCAGTACTGGCAGTTTAAATTTCAGTGTTTCAAATGTTGAAATTTTAAAAATTCAGCGCATATAAAGTACTGAAATTTAAACTTTCAATAAGTGAAATACTGAAGACTTTCAAATTTAAAATCTCAGCATGTGAAGCACTGAAATTTAGACTCAATTTCGCAATATTAAATTTATTAAATTTATCTATGATTTTAGAAAATTGTACTTTTTAGTGTAAAAAATCATCTGAGAACATAGAAAAAATTAAATTCATTAACAAAAAAAAATTAACATGTAAAATTCAGTGCATCATGTTTGAACATTTTATTTCTTATTTCATCAACGAAATTTGATTATAAAATACTAATTTTTGGTTAAATTAACTTCCATCAACATAATTTTTCTTGTTTTATGATGATATTAATCCATTTTAAAAAATAAATCATAAAAACACATACTTTCTTCCCAATTATTTTCTGTGGACGTCATTGATTTTATACTAGAACATAATGTTCCCACATGACAAAACACAATTGATTACTACTGATTAAATGAAATATAAAATTAGCAAGGAATTAAAATTTACATATTAACAAGGAATTTAGTTCCAATATTATCTTGACATCTAATAATAAAAGCATCCCAAAATGAATAATTTTAATTAACCATCTAACTTGGTTTTATAGAAACACAAGACAAGTCTTTTATTCCCGATCTAAGGGCGACTTGAATACTCCTTCAGATTAAAATCCGCAATATCTCGAAAAACGAACTCTCCAATATCTCATGTCATGAAAAACGAAATAAAAAAAATTAAATTAAATTAAAAGAATTAAATGAAATAAAAAATAGTAAGGAATTAAAATTTACATATTGACAAAGAATTTAATTCCAATATTATCTTGAAATATCGTAATTTACTGATTTATAGTGGACAATAAATGCAACACACAATGAATACTTTTAATTAACCATCCAACCTGGCTTCATAGAAACATACGAGGCAGTCTTTTATTCCCGATCCAACAGCGACTTTAATACTCCTTCAGATTAAAATCCCCAATATCTCATCGAGCATAAACGGGGGTGGACTAAGAGGGGGGTGGTGGAAGATTGTGCTAAATGCATTTTAACAGTCGGTCGGGGTCTTAATCCGTCCTTTGCGCAATCATTCTCCAAAGATCGCGACCCGTTTTACCCGGGTGCGGCTAATGCTAATGCAGTTAATACCCTGGCCATGCTCTGTACATTAGGCGCCAAGGAGTGCTTCGTGGAAAAGATCGCAGAGTAAGCCGTAGGGGGAAGTGTAGTACGTTTAATTGAGTACGGAGAACTTACTTGACTTGCTGCAAATGCTTTTATGGCATTTACCATTAGCAGTTGTGCAAAACGTCACGCAGCATTGAAAATTCACATTGGAATGGAAGTAAAGTATTGGAAATTGTTATCTACAATGGAATTGTTATCTTGCATTGTTGTGTATTGGAAATAATTACATCAAATGATATTACTGTCATGCATTATTGTATATTAGAAATTTTCATCTACAATGGAATTGTTATGATGCATTATTGTGTATTTAAAATTATTATCCCCAATGGAATTATTATGCATTGTAGTGTATTGGGAGTTATTATCTCCAAAGAAATTATTATCTATAATGAAATTGTTATTATGCATTGGAAATTATTATCTCCATTATAATTATTATTATGGATTCAAAATTGTTGTTGTTAATGAAATTGTTATTATAAATTGGAAATTATTATCTCCATTGTAATAATTATTATGTATTCAAAATTGTTGTTATTATTGAAATTGTTATTATGCATTGGAAATTATTATCTCCATTATAATAACTATTATGTATTCAAAATTGTTGTTATTAATGAAATTGTTATTATGCATTGGAAATTATTATCTCCATTATAATAACTATTATGTATTCAAAATTGTTGTTATTAATGAAATTGTTATTATGCATTGGAAATTATTATCTCCATTATAATAACTATTATGTATTCAAAATTGTTGTTATTAATGAAATTGTTATTATGCATTGGAAATTATTATCTCCATTATAATTATTATTATGGATTCAAAATTGTTGTTGTTAATGAAATTGTTATTATGCATTGGAAATTATTATCTCCATTATAATTATTATTATGGATTCAAAATTGTTGTTATTAATGAAATTGTTATTATGCATTGGAAATTATTATCTCCAATGGCTTTGTTATCTAGACAGTAATATCTATACCAAGTCCAAGAACAAGTGTGTTTTCATGAAAAGAGGGAAGAGGGCAGCTTCTGTTACAATGGATCGACTATAGGTAGAAGTCTGACTTCTACTCCGTGAATGAAAGCACTGACTTACGGGAAGACTTTAGGGGAACTACCCCATTATTTGCTTACGATATGGGAGAAAATCCGGAAAACTTCCCCCCCCCGGGTCGTCCGACTAACGAGGCGATACGCAGAACATCACAAAAGCCATCGCATCTCCTCGTTTTTTCAAACAGTGTTTACAGCAAAGCCCGCCAGTGGATTCAACCTCCGCCCTAATGCTCACCAGACAACATTATGTTAATTTACTAAAATAAAATCACCAACTTTTTCAAAGTTATATAAATGACAAAAACTAAAATAATCGTTATATAAATAATAATTTTATAATAGTTATATAAATGGAATGTTATGTTTAAAATAAATTTAGTTATCTTTCATTTAAGAAGTACCGAACTGAATATACTTTTAATGCAAGTAACATCCCTGAATTCCGTTTTTATATTTTCCAAATAATATTAAATTTTCATAATCAATTTTACCAAACTAGCAAATTCTTTTAAATATTTTATTGTCCCTCAGACCTTTTAATCCTAATTCAAAATAAATTAAATTAACCTCAATAAATAATCCTCTACTTGAAATGCACTCGCTGCCCTAAAATACCTCCCCTATCAAAGCAAAGGTTTCAAAATTAAAAAGCATTTATTAAACTCTTCCCATAGACTTTAAACGAAGAGATGCTCTCCGACCAAATTCAATTAAACTCTTAATGTTAAGCAGAACTTGCAATCTTTTGTCCCTCCAAAACATCGTTAAATCCACACCGGCATGTTTAAATCGAATTACAATATGGGAAGAGTGGCTAATGAGACGCTGTTAGCATAAACTTCGCTTTAAATAAACCACAAACATCCCTTCCTTCCCACCTACAGCCAATTAGCTCTCCAGATTTAATACCTGAGACGTAATAGTTAAAGTCACAGCGAAAAGTCGGGTGGGTTTTGAGGGGTGAACCTCTCTTCTTCGCTAACGAGATCAGCGAGCAGAAGTCGGCATTCTTATTTTCTGTCGTTTAATTCGAAGTTTAATTAAAAACATCGATTGCAAGTGCTTGTTGTCTGAGACGTTGAATGAAAAAAAAAAACAGTTAAATTTTCAACCAAATTTTTAAATCCACTAATACACTTAAAAATGAGACTGTTCTTAATCAGTTATTTGTACCGTGTAATAAATAATCTGGTTCTTCAATAAGACAGATGGAAAATTTTGCCCAGAGCCAAATTCAATAAACGACTTTTAATATACAAATATATAGTTAATAGTATAAACTATTTTAAACTGGTTGGCTTGTCGCTCTACGGTCATTTTTTTTGCATACTAGAAGAAAAGGCTCGGTTTTCAGAGCTATGGTCACATTTTTTGCACACTTTAAGGCTATAGACCAGTATCTAAAGTATAATGAATTCCGAACTACGAACAAACATCCATGCCACCGCCAGGATTCGAACCAGAAGCCTATGGTACCAAAGGCCAGAGCGCTAGACTATTGGCCATCAGGCCACTTTTGTGCCGCAGAAGAACGAGGGCAGTGCTTTTCAGGAGGTCCTTTAGGAAAAACTACCCAACATTTGCGTATAGTCTGGGTGAAAACCCAGAAAACTCTTACCAGGTATTCCGACTAACGAGGCAAGATGCTGAACATCAGAAATGCTTCGGAGTTTTCTTGTGTTTTGAAACAGCGTTTACATCAAAGCCGCCAGTGTATTGAACTTCCACCCTAATGCTCATCATGCAATATTCTGTTAATTTATTAAAATAAAATCACCAACTCTTTCAAAGTTAAATAAATGATAAAAAAAATAAAATAATAGTTATATAACTCATAATAATATAACAGTTATATAAATGATATTGTTATGTTTAGAATAAATATAGTTATCCTTCCTTAAAAGGTACAGAATTGAATATACCCTTAATGTAAGTAACCGTTGAACTCCGTTTTTATATTTCTGAAATAATATTAAATCTTTGTAATCAATTTTACCAACCTAGCAAATTTTATTATCCCTCAGAACTTTTAATCTTAATTCAAAATAAATTAAATTAACCTCAATAAATACCCTCTACCTGAAATACACTGTCTGCTCTAAAATTCCTCCCCTTTCAAAGCAAGGATTTCAAAATTAAAAAGCATTTATTAAACTCTTCCCATAGACTTTAAACGAAGAGATGCTCTCAGACCAAATTCAATTAAACTCTTAATGTTAAGCAGAACTTGCAATCTTTTGTCCCTCCAAAACATCGTTAAATCCACACCGGCATGTTTAAATCGAATTACAATATGGGAAGAGTGGCTAATGAGACGCTGTTAGCATAAACTTCGCTTTAAATAAGCCACAAACATGCCTTCCATCCCACCTACGGCCAAGTAGCTCTCGAGATTTAATACCTGAGACGTAATAGTTAAAGTCACAGCGAAAAATTGGGTGGGTTTCGCTAACGAGATCAATGTGCTGAAGTCGGCATTCCTATTTTCTGTCGTTTAATTTGAAGTTTAATTAAGAAAAATCGATTGCAAGTACTTGTTGTCTGAGTCGTTGCATGAAAAAAACATTTTAATATTCACTAGTACACTTAAAAATGAGACCGTTTTCTTAATTAGTTATTTGTCTATCATGTATTAAATAAATTGGTTTTCAGTTATAGTTCATCACTAAGACAGATGGAAAATTTTACTCAGAATCCAATTCAATCAACGACTTTTAATGCAAACCTATAACTAATAATATAAACTACCAATAAATTATTTTATACTGTTTGTTTTGTCGCTCTACGGCCATTTTTTTGTATTATAGGTGTTATTTTGTATTACAGTTGTTATAGGTGTTATTAGACAGTCACCTACAGTGTGTACTAATAATACTACTAATTAGACTCGCATCTACAGTGTATACTACTAATACTACTAATTAGAGCGGCACCTACAGTGTGTACTACAAATACTACTAATTAGAACGGCACCTATAGTGTATACTACTAATTAGAACTGCACCTACATTGTATACTACTAATTAGAAGTGCACCTACAGTGTATACTACTAATTAGAAGTGCACCTACAGTGTATACTACTAATTAGAAGTGCACCTACAGAGTATACTACTAATTAGAAGTGCACCTACAGTGTATACTACAAATTAGAACTGCACCTACATTGTATACTACTAATTAGAAGTGCACCTACAGAGTATACTAATAATTAGAAGTGCACCTACAGTGTATACTACTAATTAGAACTGCACCTACATTGTATACTACTAATTAGAAGTGCACCTACAGAGTATACTACTAATCAGAAGTGCACCTACAGAGTATATTACTAATTAGAACTGCACCTACATTGTATACTACTAATTAGAAGTGCACCTACATTGTATACTACTAATTAGAAGTGCACCTACAGAGTATACTACTAATTAGAAGTGCACCTACATTGTATACTACTAATTAGAAGTGCACCTACAGAGTATACTACTAATTAGAAGTGCACCTACAGTGTATACTACTAATTAGAACTGCAACATTGTATACTACTAATTAGAACTGTCCCTACATTGTACATTGTATACTACTAATTAGACCTACATTGCACCTACAGCACCTACAGAGTATACTACTAATTAAGTATACTACTAATTAGAACTGCACTACTACACTTACAGAGTATACTACTAATTAGAGTGCACCTACAGTGTATACTACTAATTACTTTGAACTACTGCACCTACAGTGTATACTACTAATTAGAACTGCACCTACAGTGTATACTACTAATCAGAACATGCCCCTACATTGTATACTACTAATTAGATCGACACACACTGTATACTACAAATCAGACCGGCGTCCCTTCCATCCACCTATTGCCAATTAGCTCTCGAGATTTAATACCTGAGACGTAATAGTTAAAGTCACAGCGAAAAATTGGGTGGATTTTGAGGGGTGAACTAACGCTCGAGCTAACGACATCAGCGAGCAGAAGTCGGCATTCTTATTTTCTGTCGTTTAATTTGAAGTTTAATTAAGAAACATCGATTGCAAGTATTTGCTGTCTGAGACGTTGCATGAAAAAATCATTTTAATTTTCACCACATTTTTATATTCATTAATACACTTAAAAATGACTGTATCTTAATTAATTATTTGTCTTCCTATAAATTATTTGTTGTGTCTTAAGACACTATTGTACATAAATTTTAAATAGAAAAGAAAAAGACAATTAGTAATGAAGAATATAGGAATATTTTATTTTAATATTAGTTTACAGTAAATTAAAGACATGATTCCATCATTTTTAAAATCATCAAACTAATGAAACTCTTGTCTTAAAAAAAGTGTACTTGTACTGTACAAAAATTTTCAGTAGGAAAGAAAAAGACAGTTAGCAATGAATAATATAGGAATATTTTAATTTATTACTAGTTCACAGTGAATTTCAAATATAATTCCTTAATTTTCAAAATCCTTAAACGAATTAAACTCGTATCTTAAGGCACTAATACTGTACTGTATTTTCGATTGGAACGAAAAAGACAATTAGAATTGAAGAATGTAGTAATATTTTAATTTATTTTCTAGTTGACAGTGAATTAAAAACATGATCCCTTAATTTTCAAAATCATCAAATGAGTTTAGTTCAAAGGTACCATAAATTTTCAAATGTTAGATTTATCAATGATGACTGTGTCTTTTAAATTATTAGTAGTTTACAGCGAATTGAAAATAGTTTCCGTACATAAATCATCAAACAATTAAACTTTTATCTTAATTAAAACAATTAGCAATGAAGAATGTAGAAATATTTTAAATTATTAGTAGTTTACAGCGAATTGAAAATATGTTTCCGTAATTTTCAAAATCATCAAACAATTAAACTTGTATCTTAAGGCATTACTGTACATAAACAATTAGCAATGATGAATGTAGAAATATTTTAAATTATTAGTAGTTTACAGCGAATTGAAAATATGTTTCCGTAATTTTCAAAATCATCAAACAATTAAACTTTTATCTTAAGGCACTACTGTACATAAATTTTCAAGAGCAAAGAAATAAACAATTAGCAATTTTCAAGAGCAAAGAAATAAACAATTAGCAATGATGAATGTAGAAATATTTTAAATTATTAGTAGTTTACAGCGAATTGAAAATATGAAGTATCTTAAGGCATTACTGTACATGCAAAAAGAAATAAACAATTAGCAATGATAATGTAGAATTTTTTATTATATAGTCTCTAAATTTTTCCAAAAAAATCAGACTACTGTACATAAATTTTCAAGAAACAATTAGCAATAAGAATGATTTAAAAATTTAAAACATTTAATTCTATCAAATAATGACTAATTTTAAAATTTATTCATTTTATAGTTCATCCTAATAAGAAGTTATTATCCTTATAATTTTAACAACAAATAATGACTATTTATTTGACAATAACATCCGATTTACTTCTTTCAATAATTTTGGTTAAATCGGATCAAACACACTATTTGTCAATTTTTTAAGTTTTTATTACAAATAAAATCAGAAAAAGCGATTCTTAATTATATTATACTACTATTTATTAGTACGCTACTAATTTTTTATACATTAACTACGCACTAATAAAGATAACTGTAAATAAACTTGGGTCATCTACATATTTTTTTTTCAATGCAGCTAGCAAACACTTAGACACTTGTCTTGGATGTCTTAAGGCAAGCGCTGCACAGACGTTACTCACTTTGCATTACCCAGAGGGCGCGTGTAACTTGAAGATAAGCCAAGGACGCGGGGTAACAATGCCCCCGCAAAGTTCTACGATCCTATTAGACCGGGACCTGCGGTTTAAAGTGGATTCCGAACTACTACAAACATCCATGGCACCGCCGGGACTCGAACCCGAAACCTGTGGTACCGAGCGCCAGAGCGCTAGCCACTCGGCCATTCAGGCCCTCATCTACATATTTAGAATTGGATAAAAATAGATTCAAGTTTTTTGTTTTTTAAATTCCTATGCTTTGCTTGGAAAATATTTGTTGCTTTTCGTTATTTCTGGATATTATGGAAGGGTTTCATAAATGCATTATTTTTTTCTTAATATTTAGCTGGTGTTCTTCGTACCTTGTTTTTTACTTTATAAAGCTACCTTTCGTTTACAAAAAAGAAGAGCAACCTAAGCTTTGATAAAATTTTACGTCCTAACTTTGAGATTTCCTCATTCATAATTCATGAGTTGCGTTATCGATCTAAAGATATGTTCTGGATTTATCAGTTGGTTCAGTGAAAACTTCTGTCCGTGGGGATCTATCGATTTTATTGAGATTTGGCAACAACCATAATCAAGAAAGTTTATCCAAATTCCATTTCTATAAGATCTAGCTTAGCGGTAAAATAAACAAATATTTATTTTACTTTTATTTACAATGAAGGAAATTATTAAGAAAAATTGATAGCAGGGCTTTGTCATTCCTCCAACACTTTCATTGTTGTAAGTGGTCGGAAACGTTACAGTGTTAAATGTTAAGAACCGTAAAATGTTACAGTGTTAACGTTTAACCAAACGTAAAAGATATTAGTTGCAATATTTGTAACTACAGATATGTAACTGTATTAAATGCTCATTAAAACTGAAAAAAATGCAAGCATTATTTACTTATTAAACTATTAATAATAAAATATAATTGTATTAAATGCTCATATGTAATATGTAATTTTGTTAATACTCAATATGTAATTGTATTAAATGTTCATATATAATATGTAATTTTTTTAATACTCAATATGTAATTGTATTAAATGCTCATATGTAATATGTAATTGTATTAAATTCTAATATGTAGTATATAATTTTATTAATGCTCAATATGTAATTGTATTAAATGCTCATATATAATATGTAATTTTGTTAATACTCAATATGTAATTGTATTAAATGCTCATATGTAATATGTAATTGTATTAAATTCTAATATGTAGTATATAATTTTATTAATGCTCATATGTAATATGTAATTGTATTAAATTCTAATATGTAGTATATAATTTTATTAATGCTCAATATGTAATTGTATTAAATGCTCATATATAATATATTGTTATATAATATATGTTATATTTTATATTGTTAATACGCAATATGTAATTGTATTAAATGCTCATATGTAATATGTAATTGTATATATAATTTTATTAATGCTCATATGTAATATGTAATTGTATTAAATTCTAATATGTAGTATATAATTTTATTAATGCTCATATGTAATATGTAATTGTATTAAATTCTAATATGTAGTATATAATTTTATTAATGCTCATATGTAATATGTAATTGTATTAAATTCTAATATGTAGTATATAATTTTATTAATGCTCATAATATATAATTGTAAAATATATGTAATATGTATTAAAATTCTAATATGTAGTATATAATTTTATTAATGCTCATATGTAATATGTAATTGTATTAAATTCTAATATGTAGTATATAATTTTATTAATGCTCATATGTAATATGTAATTGTATTAAATGCTCATATGTAATATGTAATTGTATTAAATTCTAATATGTAGTATATAATTTTATTAATGTTCAATATGTAATTGTATTAAATGCTCATATATAATATGTAATTTTGTTAATACTCAATATGTAATTGTATTAAATGCTCATATGTAATATGTAATTGTATTAAATTCTAATATGTAGTATATAATTTTATTAATGCTCAATATGTAATTGTATTAAATTCTCATTAAAAATAATATTAAATCTGCATAAAATGCAAGCATTACTTACTTAATAAAGTATGAACAACAACATCATAATTATACATAAATAATTATAATAGCATACATAAGCAAGTAAATGCAATAATACAACAGTAAACTGTATCAACAATTTGTCCATCAATGACTTGAAGCATTATGGATAGTTTGATAGCGAAAGCAACAATCAAACAGACAGTTATTTGCATGCAACACATTTTTGGATATTGGTGTAATTAAATCTTCTAAATACTTTAGCAACTTATAGTTTTCAATTGATATTTATTGTACAAAGCATTATTTTAAAGTTGAATAATAGCGAATAGTTGAGAGAATAATAGGGAATATACAGACTTGGGGAGATAATGAGGAAACAACGGAATAATGTGGGAAGTACATCCTTGGTAATTTATGGACATATAAGACCTATGAATTTGACACACACTCAAATTTCTACTCTTGAGTTGAAGGATTGAGTAAGGTAATTAAAAAATATTGTGGTATTACACACATGGAATTATGACTTGGTAATGTTATGGAACTATCATTGATGTAATCTTTCTATTTGTATTTAAACATACTATTAGAAAAATTAAAAAAAAACATTCCATAGATTCACCATCAATTTACTTTGTGGGAAATAATAATATGTGTCTGCGATCATGGGAAATATTATGACAAACACCTAACATACTTGCGTATTACCCCTCAAAGAAATATAATATATAGCATAGCGCATCAAGTTTCTTTGCGTGAAATAATGGGAGTCTGCCAATAGACAGAATCATAACCTACTTACATATTACCCATTTAAGAAAAAACTCGAAACCTAAAAATAGAACTTAATACCCCTCACGATAAATCATGTTGTATCAATTCCATTAAATGTGACTATACATATTCACTGATGTGGGCGTATAATCGATAATATGAGTGATAAAAAATAAGTAAGTGATTACAATTTTATATTACTATTTGGAGAAATTACGATTTTAACCCATATCTACCCGTCTCCTTTGGTGAGGGTTATAGAAACCGAACCAGCCAAGATGCCTACTGCATTCTATTATCAATAAGTCTAGGTTATCCATTCATGAAAAGCAATTCTCTTGCACAGTCTCTTATCATCTTCGTATCGTCTTCTATAAAATAAACCATGATTTCATGATAAACCATGATAACTGATTGAAAACATGGTTCAATTTATAGATAGCGAAATAATGATTAATATAAGGGTAAATAGTATAGCGAAATAATGGTAAATAGTATAATGAAATAATGATTGTAATGATTTTCTATTCAATAGTATAGTAAAATAATGATTGAAATAATGGTATGTCTAACAGTATGCCAGCATCCAAGAATAAAGAGCATTGTTTGGAAAGAATCTTATATTCATTTCGCAATCATAAAAGAAAAAAAATCAGAACTTCCACACCATTACCCAAAACATTGCTTTGTGAGAAATGATACATGTCTGCCAATAGACAGATTCATGTCCTGCCTACACATCATGCATTTAAGAAAAAGCACGAAACCTAAAAACAGAACGTATTACCCATCACGATAAATCTTGCCCTTGTTGATGTACCTATACATATTCACTGATGTGGGCGTGTAACTTATAATATGATCGCCAAGAAAATAAGTCATTGATTACAATTTTACATTGCAAATTTGGAGAAATCATTAAATCGTCATTTTTAATCCATTCCATGTCCAAACCCCGTCTCCTTTGGTGAAGGTTATAGAGATATACTAGTCCAGATGCCTATTGTAGCTCTATTATCAATAAATCTAGATCCCCCCCAGTCATGAAAAGCAATTCTCTTGCAAAATCTCTTATCATTTTCGTATCCTATTTTATTAAATAAACCATTATTACAATAAATAATTTAAATAATGGTCTACTTAACAATATGGTGAAATAATGGTAAAACTAATAGTACACCGGCATCCGAGAATAAAAAGCAATGTTTGGCAAGTATCCTAATATTTATTTCACAATCATAAAAGGAAAATAAATATGAAAACTACCACTGCCCAAAAAACTGCTTTGTGGAAAATGATATGAGTCTGCCAATAGACAGAATCATGTCCTGCCTACGCATCATGCATTTATGATAAAGAGAGATACCAAAAAAAAATAAAATGTATTATCCCACCAGAAAATCATGTCACTTGTTGGTCAATTGCTTTAGACTAGACTATACATAACCGCGTGGGCGTGTAAGTGATACACGATAAATAAGAAAATAGATCGATGATTTCAATTTTATAGTACGAGTTGAAGATGACTCGATTTTAAGCCATGTCTGTAGGTCTCTGGTGATGGTTATACAGAAGCACAAGTCGAAATGCCTACCATAGTTTTTTTATCAATAAGTCTAGGTTCCCCATTCATGAAAAGCAATTCTCTTGCACAGTCTCTTATCATCCTCGCATCGTATTCTATAAATAACGAGTGGGCGTGCAATTTATAATATGATCGCCAAGAAAATAAGTCATTGATTACAATTTTATGTTGCAATTTGAAGAAATCATTAACTCATTAGAAATCATTGCACGCCATTATTTCATCATTTCTTTATATTCTACAATATAAAACCATTATTTTAACGAATGATTGAAATAATGGTCTATTTAATAATATAGTGAAATATCAAATAGTAAACCCTCATCCAAGAATAAAGAGGATATTTCGGAAAGAATCTTAATATTTATTTTCCAATACATGCATTTATGATAAAGAGAGATACCAAAAAAATCATCATCATCTTTCATCTTTTTTATCTTTTATAAGATAAAAAAGATGAAAGCATTTCAAGAAAAACTGCATTGTGTGAAAGGATATGTTTCTGCCAATACATGGAATCATGTCATGCCTACGCATTTAAGAAAAAACATGAAATATAAGTAGAAAGTATTACCTATCCCTTTAAATCATGTTCCTTGTTGAATCAATTGCGTTAAATGTGACTATACATATTCACTGATGCGGGTGTGTAAATGATAACATGATCGCTAAGAATACAAGTAAGCGATTGCAATTTTATTTTGCAACTTGAAGATGTTGTGATTTTAACCCATGTATGACCGCCTCCTTTGGTGAAGGTTATAGAAACGCACCAGTCAAAATACCTACCGTAGTTGTATTATCAATGAGTTTAGCATTGATAAAGCAATTCTCTTGACAGTCTCTTATTATCTTTTCATCGTATTCTATTAAATAGACCATTATTTCAATAAGTGATTATAAGTTTAGTATACAAGAATAAAGAGGATAGTTTGGCAAGAATCCTAATATTTATTTCGCAATCATAAAAGGAAAATAAATATAAAAACTCCCACGCATTGCCCAAAAAATTGCATTGTGTAAAATGATATGTGTCTGTCAATAGACAAAATGATGTCCTGTATACGAAACATGCATTTAAGAAAAAATATGAAACCTAAAAATAGAACGTATTACCCATCACGATATATCATGTTCATTGTTGGATCAATTGCATTAAATGTGACTATATACATATTCACTGATGTGGGTGTGTTAATGATAATATGATCGTTAAGAAAATAAGCCAGAGATTAAAATTTTGAGTTCGCTATTCATCCTATCGCTATTCATCTCCATTATTACTCCCCGATTCATGAAAAACAATTATCTTGCACATTCTCTTATCCTCTTCGTATCGTATTCTATTAAGTAGACCATTATTTTGATAACTGATTGAAAGAATAGCCTATTTAATAGTATAGTGGAATAATGGTCTATTCAGTAGTATAGTGAAATAATGATTGAAATAACGGTATTTCTAATAGTATACCAGCATCCAAGAATAAAGAGCATAGTTTAGCAAGAATCTTAATATTTTTTTCACAATCACAAAAGAAAAATAAATATGAAAACTCAAACACCATTTCACAAAACATTGCTTTGAGATAAATGATATTTGTCTGCCAATAAGACAGAATGAGGTTCTGCCTACGCATCATTCATTTAAGTAAAAAAAGAGATACCAAAAAATAAAATCTATTATCCCACAAAAAAATCATATATCTTGTTGGTCAATTGCTTAGACGTGACTATATATAGCCATTTGCGTGGGTGTATAAGAAGATAACGCGAGCAAAAAGAAAAAAGGTCGGGATTACAATTTCATGTTACAATTTAAAGATGTCGCGATTTTAACCAGTGTATGCCTGTCTCCTTCAGCGAAGGTTATAGAGATACACCAATCAAGATGTCTACCGAATCGCTGGCATCAATGAGTCTAGGTCTCTGATTCACAAAGCAGTTCTCTAGCACAGTTTCCCCTCGTATCGTATTCTATTGAATAGACCAACATTTCAATAAAAGATTGTAATATTGGCCTGTTTAATAGTATAGAGGAATAACGATTGAAATAATCGCTATCATAAAAGAAAAAGAATGAAAACTCCCACACCATTTCCAAAAAATTGCTTTGTGAGAAACGATATGTGTCTAGCAATAGACAAGAATCATGTCCTGTTTACGTATCATGCATTTAAGAGATAAGGGGGCACCTAAAAATATAACTTATTATCCCGCAAGAAAATCATGTCCCATGTTGGTCAATTGCTTTAGAGGTACATTTGTGTGGGCGAATAACAGATAACGCCAGCAATAAGAAATAAGACAATGATTACAATTTTATGTTGCAATTTCGAGAAATTGCGATTTTAACCCACGTCTATGCCCTAGACTCGTCTCCTTTGGTGAAGGTTATTAAGATACACCAGTCCAGATGCCTACCGTAGTGGTCTAGGTCAGATCCCCGATTCATGAAAAGCAATTCTCTTGCACAGTCTCTTATCATCTTCGTATCGTAAACTATTAAGTAGATAATTATTTCAATAATGGATTGAAATAATAATCTATCTAATAGTATAGTGAAATAAGAATTGAAATAAGGGTCTATTTAATAGTATAGTGGAATAATGATTAAAATAATGGTATATCTAATTGTATAACCGCATCCAAGAGTAAAGAAGTTTGTTTGCCAAACAAACAATTTGCCTTTATTTCGCAATCATAAAAGAAAAAGAAATATTAAAACTCCCACACCATTTCCCAAAACATTGCTTTGTGAGAAATGATATGTGTTTACCAATAGACAGAATCATGCCCTGCCTACGCATCATGTATTTAAGAAAAAACAGGAAACCTAAAAATGGAACGTATTATCCCACAAGAAAATCATGTCCCTTGTTGGTCAATTGCTTTGGACATATATTTGTGTGAGCTTGTAACTGATAACGCGAGCAACAAGAAAATAGGCCAGTGATTAAAATTTTATAGTACAACTTGAGGATGACGCGGTTTTAACCCATGCATGTCCGTCACCTTCAGTGAAGGTTACAGACACACACCAGTCGAAATGACTACTGTAGTTCTATTATCAATGAGTCTAGGTCTTTGATTCATGAAAAGCAATTCTCTTACACATTTTCTTATCATCTTAGTATCGTATACTGTTAAGTAGACCAATATTTCAATAAATGATTGAAATAATGATCTATTTATTTATAGTATAGTGGAATAATGATTGAAATAATGGTATATCTAATTTTATACCCGCATCAAAGAGTACAGAAGATTGTTTGGCAAAGAATCTATTAAGATTTTTGCCAAACAAACAATTTGCCTTTATTTTGTTATCAGAAGGGAAAAAGAAATATGAAAACTCCCACACCATTTCCCAAAACATTGCTTTGTGAGAAATGATATGTATCTACCAATAGAATCATGTCCTGCCACCATGCATTTAAGAAAAAAAAAGTGGTCCCCTAAAAATAAAACCTATTATCCCACAAGAAAATCATGTTCCTTGTTGGTCAATTGCTTTAGACCTAGCTACATGCGTGGGCGTGTAACTGATAAGTATAACAAAAAGAAAATAATTAAGTGATTACAATTTCATACTACAACTTGAAGATGACACTATTTTAACCCATGCATGTCCGTCACCTTCCCTGAAGGTTACACACCAGTCGAGATGTCTACCGAATCGTTGGTATCAATGAGTCTATGTCCTCCATTAAGGAAAAACAATTCTCTTGACCAGTTTCTTATCATCTTCGTATCGTATTCTATTAAATAGACCATTATTTCAATGAGTGATTATAAGATTAATATACAAGAATAAAGAGCATAATTTGACAAGAATCTTAATTATCGTAAAAGAAAAATAAATCTGAAAACTCCCACACCATTTCCTCAAAAATTGTTTTGCGAGAAATGATATATGTTTGCCAATAGATGGAATCATGTCCTGCCTACGCATCCTCCATTTAAGAAAAAAAAGGGGCCCCCTAAAAAAAAATCTATTATCCCACAATAAAATCATGTCCCTTGCTGGTCAATTGCTTTGGACGTGACTATACATAGCTATTTGTGTGGGCGTGTAACTGATAACACGTGAAATAAGAAAATAAGTAAGTGATTACAAGTTTATAGTACAACTTGAAGATGACACGATTTTAACCCATGCATGTCCGTCACCTTCCCTGAAGGTTACACGCCAGTCGAGATGTCTGCCGAATCGCTGGTATCAATGAGTCTAGATCCCCAATTCATGAAGGACAATCGTCTTCTATGAATGGACAGACACTTCCCCCACGAGTGTGACCTTGAAACGTGCGTGGGTGGGGTGAACCGAGGTCAAGACACGAGGCGCTTCCGAATGGATCGATCGCGCGCCCTCAAAAAAGGGGCTCGACACTGAATTACGTACTCCACCACTGACAGGGAGAATGGCTTTGGAATGTATGCATACATTTTTTTTATCGCATTTTTGGTCTGCTATAGAGTCACTGCGATTTCATGGGCTATTACACATCCCGTAATGGTTTTGGGGGTGGGCGTGGGTGGAAGAAGAATGGGGATTCTGGCATGTCATCGAAAGGATTCATGGCATCGTTTTGGAATAAAATATGGAAGAAAATTTCAAAAAAAAAAATATGCAGTTCAAAATAATACATATTTTTGTCTTGGGATTAATGAATGCATAACTATTGTTATATATTTTATTTATTTACATCGAACTGATAGAGATTTCGGTATTAAAATAAAATTTAAAAAATATAAATGTGGGTAAATTATTCTATATTAATGTGTCTTTGTATTTTTAAATTTTTCAAAGTAAAATATCTAAAAATGCAGGGACATAAAATTTACAAAAACAGCATGACAAATTTTAATCAATAGCATGTGTTTATTTTAGTTAATTGAATTAGCATTATATTCTTCTACTACAGCAACTTGCATTTTATCAAAATATAATATAAGGAGATTTATAATAATAATTGCAATTTTAGATTAATTTAATTTCAGACAATTTTTTACTGAATAGCCATGGAGTATCGTGAATGAATAACCACTGTGTATTAACAATAATAAAGAAATCTATTTAACAATAGAATTGAAATAGCGAACGAATGAACTTGATAGTAACTTTGTTAAGACCAGATGTGGCGTCGTGTATAGTAAATTGTGCTGTAGAATTGACAAAATTCGTTCAAACATGGAAAGGAAAATATTTCGTTTTCATGCTGGGGATGGTTACAATAAATATGTAGATATATTTAACCATAATATATAAATATGTAGATCTATTTAACCAAAGTATATTAACAATTATAACGAAATCTATTTAATGATAGAATTGAAAATACAATACCGAATGAATGAATTTGACAATTTTATTGACACAGGATTTGGCGTGATGCATAGAAAACTATTTTCTAGAAATGAAAAAATTCGGTTCAAACATAATAAATAATAGATTCCCCAAATGAAATCATTGGGAGGTTGATCGTTTCAAATTCTGGTGACACAGTAGAAATATAATGCACAAACTTCTCGTTGAGAAACTAGGTAGCACTAAATCTCCTACACTTCTGCGGTTTCAGTCGTCAAAGCAGCAAGCAATGGAAAACAGGCTTTATTTACTAAAACATTTACTGATTCCATTATGATATTAAATGCTTTATAAATAATTAATTTTAATTTCGGCGTAGCTATGTAGTGTCTCAGTAGTAGTGCGCTTGAAGTCTTAAATAAGAATTCAGACAAGCGAAGACAATCTATGGATTTCTTTCTAAGATTTCGTTGTCTTAGAATGGAATTGATATCTGTGGGTAACAGAGATCGCTCCACTGGATTCAAGGAAGGCTGAGTGTAATTCTTTGGAAATACTCGCTTCAAATTACGAGATTTCAAGATCCAACGATAATCCATAGAAAGGTATTCCCATTGCAAATTAACAACCAGCCTATTGCTCTATGAGTTGAATGCAGATACATTTGTTACTTAATCTATATTAGTCGTATGTATTGAATCAAAGTAGGAGTTATCGTAAGGAAGGGGGTTACCACAATCTCGACAGAGTACCCTTGTTTTCATTTTTCTCACCACATCTCACCCCGGTACCTAGGTTATGTAGCCCCTACCAGTTAGATAGGCGAGAATGGAAAATCGGTAAAACTCATATATGTTGTTGTTGTTTCTTATCCTATTTGGTCAACAACAGCATCTAGACCAAGTCTGTAAACCCGTGTATCTTAAACCGACGAGTCATGATAAAGGGTAAAAAAAGGCAGCTTCTTTATGTACTTGATCTTGCAGCACAAAGACATGGTTCATAGAAGTATCACAGGATTCACAGGGAGAAGTCTGAATTTATTCCATCCGGTTATACTCCCGAGCACTGGGTCCATTTTAGTCGCCTTTTTACGACAGGCATGTGCTACAATGGAGCTATTTTAGCACAGGCCCATGGAACAAACTCATATGAACCGATAACAAACCACCGTCGAGAATTCAGGGAAGTATAGTGACTGCAGGAAAGAATTTTAGGGATAACTTCCCAACATTTGCAAGTCGTAAAAGATAAAATCCGGAAGACTCCCAGCAGACAGCCTGACTATTGATGTAAGACACACATTGCCTATATGTACACACATATTACCTTAATCGCTATCAAGTCTCCTTAAAAGCAATGACTAGAACAATGCCACCTGTAAGCTTGAACCTCTGTCTTCATGCACTATATGTATCGATACTGTCATAAATATGTACAATAAAAAAATATAATGAATGGAATTTTTTTTATTTTCTAAACTACATAAAAAATAAATTAAATCTAAAATGTATGTATATGTATATATATTAACTTTTTTCAAATATTAACTCGTTTACTGAGTTTTGAAGGAAACTTTCACATTTCAAATTCTCTGCGTACTAATTAAAAAACTTGTGTCAAAATATGTTACTCTATAAAATATTATACGTTACTCTACGAAATTTCGTTTATAAAAGTAGCCATGTATTTAAAATTATCACTCATTTTAAATACTTGTAATAATTTTACCGATGAATAACATTATTGTTAAGTAAAAGACTTTAATCATCTTGATTAGAATTATTTCCTTTTCTCTAAATTTTAAATTCTGAATATTTTTCTAAATTTATTACGCTAGAATTTGGTGCAAATAACAAAAATAATTTAATATAAGAGTTTCGTAATCATTAATTAAAGTTTGTTTTCTTTCAGTTGATTTCTAGGTCCATTAAAGACAACCTCTTTAGTTAAATGACAAAAAATGCCATCAAAAGGAGTGAAAAATCTTATTTAACTCTTTGCAAAATCAGTCAGAAAGATAATCAGTTTATTTTGACTCTATAACATCGATGCATTAAACCCCAGTTACTGAAGACATTTTTCAAATCATGAGAAAAAAAAATCATGAAAAGTTTCAGCGGTGTCTAGATGAAATTGATTTTTATTGGCAGACCTTGTCTAGACATTTTGCCTTGTTAACTAATGGACTGGCTTCTCTCACAATCTGGCAGAAGAAATTTTATAAACATTATTGGACATTATGCTGTGGCTTATGAGCTGATCATTGCATTTCGTATTAAATCATTTTTCTGTTGTAAATATTATTATGTTGTCATAAAACGATAAGGGCACTTATAACGAAGAGTGTCCTGAAACAATTATCTGATAATTTTCAAAAAGTATAATGAAGAAAACAATTGTTGCATAGTTAAATGAGCAGACAATGTTTTTTATTGCAGTAAATTATCACTTATAATGAAGAGTGTGGATACTAGGGGACACAGAATGAAGTGTATTAAAAAATTATCTGATGGTATTCAAAGAGTATAATGAAGAAAATTGTTGCAAAGTTAAATTAGCAGACATTATTGCTATTTATTGTAGTAAGTTGCCCTTCATACTCCAAATCAAATGCACAATAATATGCAGCGTGATTCAAGGGTCATGAGACAAAAGTGGAGGGTTGGTACCGTTTACTAAACCATACATTATATACGAATGCAGGGTCGGAAGTGGCGGACATGCTGACAGTCGTGCTTCGACATTGGGGCACGAACTCACTTTTAAACGAATTTCTCGTAACAGCCAGGCACAAAGTCCCAACTGATATTCTCCATGTGACGAGTTTCAATTCCTCTGGCTGACAACCCCTATGTATATTCTATTTTATCCTTACTCTGTGCTTGCAATGAAGAATATCAGTTGGGACTTTGTGCGTGGCTGTTACGAGAAATTCGTTTAAAAGTGAGTTCGTGCCCCAATGTCGAAGCACGACCGTCAGCATGTCCGCCACTTCCGACCCTGCATTCGTATATAATGTATGGTTTAGTAAACGGTACCAACCCTCCACTTTTGTCCCATGACCCTTGAATCACCCTGCATATTATTGCGCATTCGATTTGGAGTAGGAAGGGCAACTTACTACAATAAATAGCAATAATGTTTGCTCATTTAACTTTGCAACAATTTTCTTCATTATACTCTTTGAATACCATCAGATAATTTTTTAATACACTTCATTCTGTGTCACCTAGTATCCACACTCTTCATTATAAGTGATAATTTACTGCAATAAATAACACTGTCTGCTCATTTAACTATGCAACAATTGTTTTCTCAACTATGCAACAATTCCTCTGGCTGACAACCCCGATGTGTATTCTATTTTATCCTTACTCGGTGCTTGCAATAGGGTTTGTTGCTGTTGTTATTTTTTATCCCACTTGGTAGACATCTAAATCCAGCCCACGAATCGGTATGGGCTCATGGTTGTAGGGAAAGGTGGCAGCTTCGGTTGCGATGGAGCACCCGTCGTTAGAAGTCTGACTTGGCTCCGTGAGGCCCTACTGTCATAGGTGACCGGTATCTGCAGCTTAAAGTGGATTCCGAACCGCTACAAACATTCATGGAACCGCCAGCACTCGAACCCGAAAACCTGTGGCACCTCGGCCATTCAGGGCCAACAACAGGGCTTTCATTTACGATAATCCAGCTGACTTAATTGAGGACCTCGTGGCTCGACTATCCATTACGACTGCGCGAAGTGCTTGACATCTTTGGAACTGTTCGCCAATTACTCCTTCGAGGCTACCAAGTATGCATCACTGTTGGTGGCTGCCATTTTGATCATCTATTATAAACATCGAATCAAAGAAGCAATTTGAAATAATGATGTAAATAAACAATGTTTTTCTTTCCATGTCTCTTTTTTTGTGTTCGTGTTACAACTTCTCACTTCCGAAACTGAATACCTATGCAAAAAATGTTTATATTAGCAATCTATTCGCAAAGTTTGTCCCATGACAGTTGAATCTCTCTGTTTGTAAAATATACTTAATTCTCTAAAATGTAGCATTTCCATCTATCGTTTTTAGCTGAGGCGTTTAAAAATACTAATGGATAAGGAAAGACAGTATTCTAAGAAGTAATTCTTAGAATATCATTTATTAAAGTTGGTTTTCATTGAATAATAAAATCTCACGTTGTAGAACATCAGCTGATCCAGAACCCAAATAAAATAAAATAACATATCTGGAAACGTTTCATAGTCACTGTTTTCAGATAGCACGTAATTTATGGTAGAGTATAATGTCTGCTCAGAAAATGACGTACAAATGTTTTTGATATACAAAATAATGGATACCGGAAGACTGCATTCTAAGACGTAATTCTTAGAATTTCATTGATTAAGAGTCGCTTCCAAATAAATAAAATCATGAATGAAAATAAAATCTCACGTTGTAGAACATAAGTCAATCCTAAATAAAATAAAATATTCGAATTAATATATGTCCAACAAGTATCTTTATCGCACTAAATGAAAATCTGAGAATTTTTACTTAATTCAAGTTCAACATCCAAATACATTAAAATTAAAGCGCAAATTTTCACTAATTCTATACGGAATATAGGAAACGTCTTAGAATTTCATTGATTAAGAGTGGTTTTCATTGAATAATAAAAGCTCACGTCGTTGAACACCAATCAATGCAGAACCAATATATAAAATCTTCAAATTAATATAATTACATTATACCAAGTATCTTTATTGAATTTAATAGTAACCTGAGAATTTTTATTTAATTCAAGCTCAAAATTCAAATACACTAAAATTAAATCTCAAATTTTCCCTAATTCTATACGAGATACGAGAAACATCTTTGAATTTCATTGATTAAGAGTGGTTTTCATTGAATAATAAAATCTCACGTCATTGAACACCAATCAATCCAGAACCCAAATAAAATCTTAAAATTAATATACTTCCATTACAATAAGTACCTTTATCGCACTAAATAATAACCTGAGAATTTTCATTTAATTCAAGCTCAAAATTCAAATACATTAAAATTAAATCCCTAAATTTTCCCTAAAATCTTCCCCATCCATGCTACAACCAAACCAGAAATCTGCGTCTTATCCCCAAGGGACTTTTCATCAATGAAAACGTCTCGCCATATTTGTTTATTTATCCCGTGATTATTTTTACGATGTCCCCAGATGAGGGGGAGGTCTTGGCGCCAGAGGGGAGGCCCTCTTGGCGCCACAGAAACAATGGCCAAGGGAGAGTGGACACAGACTCTCCCCCTTTAAAATCTCACAAATCGTTTGGAGGACACAGTGCACGTAAAAGAATGAATGGAAAGGATGGTTTAGGGGATCATTAGGATCCTCCCTCCATCCCCGCAAGAGATACTTCTCAAGGACGTAGTAAACCTTCCGTTTGACCTTGCCTCTTTAGTATTGACTGGGAATTAAATAATATTGCGAAAATGAACTGGGGATGTAGGGGTAGGTTCGATTTTGACAGAACACGTGATTGGCTTCTGGTCGAATTTCAAGATATTTTTTTTCGATAAGATAAATTTAGTATACTAAAGCAATATATAAAAATAATATTTCAATTATATATAAATAAAATTGATAATTTTATAAATGATTTTCGTTTTGTGTAAAGAAATTTATTAAACCACATTATTTTATGATCATACGCAGACAAATTTCACTTACTTTTTATTGAGGTTCTCAGAAATTTGTAAATATTGTGAAAAACAACGAAAATGAAATTGTTTTTATCAAAAAACTCTTCATTTGTTAGATAGTTCAACGTATAGTCTGATTGGGCTCTTTGACACTCTACGGTCATATGAGACTGGGACCTACGCTTTATAGAGGGTTCCGAACCATTACAAACATCCATGGCATCGCCATCTGTGGCACCTACAGCCAGAGCGCTAGCCACTCGGCCATCACGTCCTTGGAGGCAACATAGCAAAGTTCGCTAGTAGGCAATGGACAGTGTTGAATTTGCTACACATCTGTCCTCTTATTGCCGAATGATTACTGGTCAAAGTGGCCAATATTAAAATACAATAATTTATAAAACAAAAATACCCCAATGGATGAAGAAAGAAAAGGAATTTTATCATATTTCCCTTTATTATTATTATTTTTTTTTGCATACGATTTACTCAAAATTATCACACTCGGAAAAACACTTACTATACCTTTTTGTTCTGCTATAGTTATATTTCTATGTGATTCATAATAAGTGTAGATTAATGAAACCGAGAATTACACTTTTTTTCATGTGTGAATGTGTCAGTTGACTTTACCTCATCAAATACAATGCAAATTTTATCAGAAGCTATGCACTTATTGATACTTTATAAAACCCAGGTTAATTATCCAGTATTATATAAAGTAACAGACGTGTTTTATGGAATTGAAAGAACAAATACCTACCACAAAGTTTCAGCACCAAATTAGAAATTTATATTTAATTACGAAAGATACCATAAAATAGTTTGCTTCCTACTTTCACAAAATGTTGTCTCTTTCGTATATTGAGACAAATATTCTCTAGATTAATCACCAAAAAGCTCTTGAGAATTGATGAAAAATCCTCAATCTTAAAACAGCATATAGAACAATAATCAAGTATAGGGAATAATATATTAGTTTCATTCCTTTTATCTAATGGGAGAAATAAACGTTTTAAATAGGAATTAACTCTAAAGAGAGATATACTTGAAATATTTTGAATCCTGAAATAATTTATTTAATTCCTAATATATTTTAAAGCGTCATGCGCACATGTCAGACTATTAAATGTTAATATTATAGCTGTTATTACTGTCTTATGTTACTTATATGTGTTATTGTTTATATCTACCTTTACAGCGGTCACATCGACCAATTGACATGCGTGAAAATTACACCACAGCGAGAATTCTGATGCTTACAGATGCCATGACAGATAAAGTAACGAAATAACGAAACAACGAAACGAACAACGAAATAACACACATAACAACATAATAACATTATCAAGCTAGGAGCATGTCTCTGCCATAGAATGAGTTGTATGTGTGGAATTTATTACGGCATTACGTAAACGATGATTCAAAAGGAAATAGATCAAACAATTAGAAAAGGAAATTAATGCATTTTAAGAATGCTATTTTCTTTATGATACAGCAGAGTTTGGATAATTTTTATCATGCCATATTGAATTTCACGGGCCTGAATGGCCGAGTGGCTAGCGCTCTGGCGCTCGGTGCCACAGGTTTCGGGTTCGAGTCCCGGCGGTGCCATGGATGTGTGTAGTGGTTCGGAATCCACTTTAAACCGTATGTTCCGGTCTAATGGGACCGTAGTGCGTTGCGGGGCATTGTTACTCTGCGTCCATGGCTTATCTTCAAGTTACACGCATCCCCTGGGGAATGCAAAGTGAGTAACGTCTGTGCAGCTCTTGCCTTAAGGCATCCAAGACGTCCATGCCTGTTTGCCAGCTGCACTGGGGAAAAAAATATTGAATTTCACTAGTTTTGAGGTGGTTCAAATGTTCTTTTTTGTAGTGGGCATTCTTAAACAGGTGTTATAGTTTGCAAGTTACCTTTTTTTTAGCCACCCCTATTTGGGATAAACGATCTTGTTTCGGAGGATTGCATATAGTCTTAAATAACGAGTCACCCTCTACAGAGATATTTTAATTATTGCAAATTAATTAATGAATTATTATTACTTGCCTTTGAATATTCAAAAATTCTATAGAAGATGGGTGATATATTTGTGAGCAGAAAAATGGTAAGGAAAAAGTATGCACTTATTTTTTTCTTCAATTTTTTAAAATAAGGAAATCAAGGAGTTAAGGATTCAAATAATAATAAGGATGACATTATGTCACATATAAAAGAAAAGACAGCTTAATATATTGGCTTTTTCGCCATAGAGTAGCTGTCAGGATAATTTATCACCGGGCGCTCTATTATATATATAGTATGTATATATATATATGTATATATATATATATATATATAATATGTATACAAAACTATGCTGCTATAAAGAACATCAGCTAACATTTCAAGACCTACCCCTATAATTGGTTAGCTTTGTAGACAACTTCATTTGCTTAAATTTCAAGCTGTTGTACAGTTTCAGTTGATTGGCATATTTGTACCTTTAAAATAGGGTACAAACGGTTGTTCTGACACCACAGTGACCTGCATAGCGGAAGCGACATTCTTTGAGTAATTACTCATGGATGGAAGTAAAGGAATAGTTTTTGTTGTGATGGAGCACCCGTAAATAGAGGGCTCCCAGTCGCTGAAGAAGCAGAGCAGTGCCTTCCAGGAGACTTTTACTGGAAACTACGCCGCATTTTCGTATCATATGGGAGAAAACCCGAAAAACTCCCACCAGGCATTCTGATTAACGAAGCAAGATGCTGAACATCAGAAACGCCATTGAGACTCCTCGTTTTTGAAACAATGTCTACAACGATGCCGCCAGGGGTTGGAACATCAGCCCTAATGCTCACCAGTGGCGCATGTTACCACTGAGCCAAGAGTCAGGCATACTCAGTATGTTTTAAATGGCGTTACCATTCGCCACTATGTGAACCACTACGTATGTTCACACACCACTATGCATTACCATAGTACTGTGTGAACAACTAGTACTATGTAAGCCATGACTTGTAAGCATTGCTAGCTAGACATCGACCGCAGATAATGTAACAGATTCAACTTTATCCAGAGTACACCATACATATTTTGCCATGTTAATTTAAGGGTGAATACCCAGCATCTGCGAATCATATGGGAGAAAAACAGGAAAACTCCCAACAGATAGTCTGATTAACGAGGCAAGATGAACATCACAAACGCAATCGAGTCTCCGTGTTTTTTGAAACAGTGTCTAAAACAATGCCGCGAGTGTATTGAACCTGAGATCTATTGCTGCCAAGCGGCGCACTTTATCATTGTCAGGCATAAGAATTTTCATGCTTTTGATTAAAAATTACATATAAGCATATAAATTTCTATTATAGCAATTATTTTCATTTATTATCCTTTATTAGCATTTATTTCTTTATTATAGCATTTATTTTCAAACATATCTATATTTAATAGAAAAATTTAATTGAATTTCACGTAGTATGCAATATGAAATAAGAATTTATAATATAAAATAAAATAAAATCTTACTACACATTGCATGATTATTTTTGTCTAGTTATTTATTTGTCTACATAAATAAATACGTAGACAACAATAGTCATCTGTATATATAAATAAAAACATATATATAACATATGTATTAATAAATAAGACAAAATAGTTTTCAACAATGTATCTAAAAGTGAAATTCGACCAGTATTTGTTTGTAATGATATTATTCATACTTTTTAATCTTAATATAAAAAAGTATATAAAGTATTATATTATTTTTATATTAACATTAAAGTATTTTTAATCTTAATATAAAAAATATTTGATTAGTTTTCAAAATAAAAGTTTCTTGAAATTATTTTTTGAATTAGCTTATTCATTAGTTATTTTTATTTCGTTTTAATTTTATCTTGTGAATAAATTTGAAACTTCTTAGTGATTAATTCATTTTTGTATTTACTTTAAATGAGATAATTTATGTTTATATTGCTCATAAATAAATAAAATTTAATTAAAATATTTATATAATAATTACATTTTAATATTAATTAATTTTAATGTAATGCTTATTTTTAATCATTGATTTATTATATTGCAATTATTGGGTTTTTTTGTATGACTTGAAAAACTAAAAAACATAACTAATTTAAATCAGAAATAAATCGAAAATAGTTAAATTAAAACTTAAAACTTATATATAGCAGAAGTATATTTTTATTTTTATTAAAAGTAATCTTCTTCTGAAGTTGTATAAATAAGAATTATTTTAAAATACATTTATTTTTGGAAAGAAATTGTATACTAACATAAGAAAAAAAAAAGTGTAGTTATTTCAAAATCATATTTCGTTTCTTATGTAAAAATGAATTATGTTTTTTGAGTTTTTCCATTCATGCAAAAAATAGTAATTTCGAGTTTTTTTTTAAATTAAAAATT
Source organism: Caerostris darwini (assembly GCA_021605075.1). Taxonomy (NCBI): domain Eukaryota; kingdom Metazoa; phylum Arthropoda; class Arachnida; order Araneae; family Araneidae; genus Caerostris; species Caerostris darwini. The sequence continues at coordinate 185,728 of BPLQ01001789.1, read as the reverse complement.
TTTCTTTTTAAAAAGCTGAAACAATTTCTTTCTTTTGAAAAATAATTATACAATAAATCAATGGATTAATTTAAATGATTTTAATTAAATTTCATTTCTTTTATGAACAATATAAACATAAATTCTATGAAGTAAAAAAAACAACACAATGGCACACGGTACTACAGGTTTCGAGTTCGAGTCTCGGAGGTGCCATCAATATTTGTATTAGTTCAGAATCCACCTTAAACAGCAGATCCCATTCTAATATGACTGTAGAGCGTTGGGCGTAGGGTTGACAACCCTACCCCGTAAGCGGCCTGGTGACCAGCTGGCTAGCGTTCTAGCGTTTGGTACTACAGGCTTCAGGTTCTAATCCTGGCGGTGGCATGGATGTTTGTGAGTGGCTCGGAATCCACATTAAACTGTAGGTCCCGGTCTATTTACCTTAAAGTGTGCACAAAATGACCGTTGAACGACAAACCAAATTCAAACCTACCCTATAAAAAAAAACATCTACTGTCTAGAAATCTGCCGGCAGGGTAGATGACTTTGACCCACCATGGGGCTGTTGCGCCACTGATAATGAAGATGATGACGAAAAAAAACATTTCTTAAAAAAAAGTATTGATAATATTTATAAAAATTCAATTAAATCATGTTACAAACTTAAAGAAACTATTAAAAAAAATTATGCACTCTTTTTTGCCCCCCTCTCACAAAAATATAGGGTAGATGATAAGTTCGCCCCCTCCCCCCCAAAAAAATATTGAAGTTTCCCATTTCTTAAAAAAAAAAAATCGAAATAAGCACCCAAAAAAGTATACATTTTTTACAAAAAATTTAAAATTCCATTTTTAACCGTCTAAAAATAGGGGGGGAAAAAAAACATTTTTATTTCTATCCGTGCCATTTAGTTTATACCAGAGCTAAGAATTTTTGGAAATTCCCTTATGAATTGAATCTCTTAAAAAATGCATTACGTAATGCAATCTTAAAAAGGGTTCGCCATTTTCCGTATTGCATTATACGCAGTTCACAGTTATGAATTTCTTTAAAGAAAAAACGGTGTTTCTTGACAAAATTTCCATCTTATCTGCCATACTTTCTTTCTCTCCCCCTTCCCCCTTCCTCGGATAAGCCGCTTTAGCAATTTTTCAACCCAAAAGTGTCTGGATTCGTCAAATCAAAAGGATTAGCTTGACTTTATAAGATTTTTTTTTTTTTTTAAATTGCGATGGTTCGCGCTGTGTTAAGAGTTTGCGCTAAGCTAATGAAAATGCATCTGTCAGTTTAAGTTATGAGCATAACACCCGTTTCGCTCATTTTTTTTCTTTAAAAGCTAAAGCAGATTAGGAAAATACTTGAGGCTCGGTGTAAACATAATATTTTTCAAATCAGATTAATTAAAATGAAATTTTTTTCTTCGAACTTTTCGCTAAGATTATAGGTGTTCTTAACAAGAATTTATTCTATTTATAAGGCTCGAGGCTCTATTTAAATAGGTTTCTCTTTTATTAAGGTGTGCCATCTATTGTTTTGATGAGAAATGGCAGCAGAATTGTAAAGATTTATTTGTAGAGTAATGTGCATGGCGCCATTTCAATTATAGTTAAATAAACGCAAAACTGCGCGATTTAAATTTAGTGATGCACATTACTCCACAAATAAATCTTAATAATTCTGCTGCCATTTCTCATTAAACAATAGACGATATACCTTAAAAAAGATTTGCGTTTGTTGTTTAATGTTTCTCTTTATTAAGGTATGTCATGTACTGTTTTAATGAGAAATTGTAGCAGAATTATGAAGATTTATTTGTGGAGTAATGTGCATCACTAAATTTAAATGAGTCGCGCAGTTTTGTGTTTATTTAACTATTATTTAAATGGAGCCATGCACATTACTCTCCATTAAATAATAGTAAGTCGCGCATTTTTGCGTTTATTTAACCACACATTTGGAGAAAAATGGCTACAATAATGTACAAAATTATGCTCGAGGTTCTACTTAAATATCTATCTCTTTTTCATCTATTGTTTTGAGGAGAAACGACAGCAGAATTATAAAGATTTATTTGTAGAGTAATGTGCATCACTCTACACTGAAGTGACAAAAGTCATGGGATAGCAATATGCAAATTTTCAGATGGCAGTAGCATCGCGTAGAATAGGTATAAATGCGCAGTGCTTTCGCAGAGCTTTCATTTCTGTTCAAGTTATTCATGTGAAGAGGTTTTGACGTGATGATGACCGCACGACGGGAATTAACAGACTTTGAACGCGGAATGTTAGTTGGAGCTAGACGCATGGGTCATGCCATTTCGGAAATCGTTAGGGAATTCAACATTCCCAGATCCACTGTGTCAAGAGTGTGCCGAGAGTATGAAATTTCAGGCATAACATCCCACCATGGACAGCGCAGTGGTCGACCGCCTGCACTTAACGACCGAGACCGGCGACATCTGCAAAGAGTCGTAAATTCTAACAGACAAGCAACACTGCGTCAAATAACCGCTGAAATCAATGTGGGACGTACAAGAGACTTGTCTGTTAGAAATGTGTGGAGAAATTTGGCTTTCTTGGGCTATTCCAGCAGAAGACCGATTCGAGTGCCTTTACTGACAGAACGACATCGCTTGCAGCGACTCTCGTGGGCACGTTAGCATATCGGTTGGTCCCTAGATGAATGGAAAACCGTGGCCTGGTCCGATGAGTCACGATTTCAGTTGGTAAGAGCTGATGGTAGGGTTCGAGTGTGGCGCAGCCCCCACGAAGCCGTGGACCCAAACTGTCAGCAAGGCACTGTTCAAGCTGGTAGTGGCTCCGTAATGGTGTGGGCTGTTTTTCATGGCATGGACTTGGTCCTCTGGTGCGACTGGACCGAACCTTGACTGGAAATGCTTGGTTTTATGTTCAGCTACTTGGAGATCACTTGCAGCCATTCATGGACTTCATGTACCCAAACAACGATGGGATTTTTATGGATGACAATGCGCCATGTCACCGGGCCACAACTGTTCGCGATTGGTTTGAAGAACATTCTGGACAATTCCAACGATTGATCTGGCCACCTAGATCGCCCGACATGAATCCCATCGAGCATTTATGGGACATCATCGAGTGGTCTGTTCGTGCCCAAAATCCTGCACCATCAACGCTTTCACAATTATGGACGTCTATCGAGACAGCATGGCTCAATATTCCTGCAGAAGACTTCCAACGACTTGTTGAGTCCATGCCACGTCGAGTTGCTGCACTTCGCCGTTCGAAAGGAGGGCCGACACGATATTAAGAGGTATCCCATGACTTTTGTCACTTCAGTGTATTTAAATAAGTCACGCAGTTTGTTGTTATTTAACTACTGATTCCGTGCTAAATGGCTATAGCAATATAAAAAATAAATTTAAATGCAAAATTGATCTATTAAGTGGGTTAATAATATTTGTTTTTATTAAGCTACTTTTCTATTAATTTTTCTTTACATTTACTACTATTATTACTACTAATATTACTTCATGGTTTAAAATGTCTACAGTACTATAAATAATTATTTATAGAATATTGTGTATAAGTCTATTAAATAGGTTATAATACTATACTATTTGCGTACGCTACCTGCAAAATTTACCTTTTTTCATACTTTTCTGAAACAAAATGGCAACAGAAAATAAGTATTTACTTACAATTTTGCTATGTCTGAGATTCATTAGAACCATTTCTTCAATGGGTCACGATAATTTCTATGTTAAAATTTTAGTACAAATACCAACATATAAATGTCTCCAGAAGATTTCACTGCTTTTCAAGGTCATTTGAAGAATTCTCTGAAATGTTGATTTATCACGAATCCAGAATTTTAAGATCTTACGTAGATCGCAAGTCGTTCCCTGCTAATCAAATCTACGCACGAAGTTTGGTTATATACAGTTATAAAATCCCAATTAAACAATAATTAAAGGTAACCTCTTAAGCATGGGTTAGTCTCTCAAGCATAGTTCGAAACATGAAAAAAAAAAAAAGCTGAGCCGAAAGTTTCCATACCTAAACTTGAGAAAACAAAATAAATTGATAACTAAGAATGTATTTTCATTGATCTTAAGGAGATGGAAGAAAGACTCAAAATACTCCGATGTTTCATCTTGAGGTGCTCATTCGAAATTGCAATCAAGAAATTCAACCTTTTGGAACGAACAATGAACAATTATTACATCGAGTTCCCTTAAACCTATCAAGTCTATCACCCCTCCCCCCGAATTTCATCATTACCAACGTCCAAAACTGCTTTAATCATCAGCAAAATGTTCAACCCATCTTGCATTGGCAACAAATATTTCAAACTTTCTTGCATTTTCATCAACTCTTGTTGCACCGACACCAAAATGCCCAATCTCTTTTTGCATCGGCATCAACTAGTCCAACCCTTTTTGCATTAGCAATGAAAAGTCCAACTCTTCTTGCATCATCAACAAGAAATCCAACCCTTTTATTATTAGCACCAAAGAGTCCAACCCTTCTTGCATTAGCATTGAAAAGTCCAACTCTTCTTGCATCATCAACAAGAAATCCAACCCTTTTAGTATTAGCACCAAAGAGTCCAACCCTTCTTGCATTAGCATTGAAAAGTCCAACTCTTCTTGCATCATCAACAAGAAATCCAACCCTTTTAGTATTAGCACCAAAGAGTCCAACCCTTCTTGCATTAGCATTGAAAAGTCCAACTCTTCTTGCATCATCAACAAGAAATCCAACCCTTTTAGTATTAGCACCAAAGAGTCCAACCCTTCTTGCATTAGCATTGAAAAGTCAAACCCTCTTTGAATTATCACAACGAGTCCTACCCTTCTTGCATTAGCATCCAGAAGACCAACCTTTGTTGCATTGGCATAAAAAAATCCTGCTCTTCTTGAAAAAATCCTGCTCTTTTTGCATTGGCATAAAAGAAACCCTAAAAAGTGTCCAACCCTTCTTGCATCACCCTAAAGAAGTCCAACCTTCATCGCATTGGCATAAAAAAAATCCTGCTCTTTTTGCATTGGCATAAAATAAATCCTGCATTGGCATAAAATAAATAAATCCTGCTCTTTTGCATTGGCATAAAAGAAATCCTTGCCCTTTTTGCATTGGCATAAAATAAATCCTGCTCTTTTTGCATTGGCATAAAAGAAATCCTGCCCTTTTTGCATTGGCATAAAAAAAATCCTGCTCTTTTTGCATTGGCATAAAAGAAATCCTGCTCTTTTTGCATTGGCATAAAAGAAATCCTGCTCTTTTTAAATCGGCACTAAAGCGTCCAACCCTTCTTGCATCAGCATCAAGAAGTCCAATTCTTTTTGCAATCAGAACCAAAAAGTCCCTAATTCTTGCATCGAGTTGCTATGACAATGGCAAACTTTTCCTGAATGATGAGTCTGACTCTGCCTTAGACATTCCTTTCGCATCAAATATAATAAATCATCTATTTATTTAAAAGAACCTTTCTTTAAAATTTCCACACACATTTTTTTTTCATTCATGTTTTGAAATAAACCCCCTTTTTCAGCATCAATATCGCTCATGCATCTCTTTGGAATTACTCATTAAGTCCCCTCAGCAATCGATAGCAGCAGTTCTGCCTCCCTCTCCGCCTCACTAATCCCCCCCAATACTCAAAGACGCCTATATTTAGACCAGGGATTAGAGGGGCTTTAATCCCTCCTGATCTTTCCAGACTTCAATTTACGATAAGACCCCTCCGTTAACATTATCGGAGGTCTTCTTCTGAATTATTTGAAAGAGCTATTCCGAATAGCTGTGGAATATATTGGTTTTATAAGGGCTGCAGGAAATGAGGCATTCATAAATTATTGATGAAAGGAGCTAAATTTAGTAAGTGATTGAAATTATTTTGGATGAAAGGTAGTATTTTGATTTTTGGAATTAAGTAAAGCAAATAGAATGTAACTGAGTTGTAAAAAGACATTATACAATGCTGATGAAACGGTGATTTCAGGACAGGGGCCACGAGGTTAGTAAGTTGTTTAGTTACATCTGTAGTTTATGGATTATAATTTATTGCATTAGTGTTGCTTTTGGGAAGACTATTTGATTTCCGTATTTTTTCTAGTAATATATTAAGTGGTCTAGTAAAATAATAATAGATTATTCTATAATTTGTTGTTATCTGTAATACTGGATGTCTTCTACAAAGGTACAATTCTTTCTTCCACGAAAAATTATGTTAAAATTAGACACCTATTTTAGAGCGTATTGCTTTAAAATGCAGAGAGACATTTTTGTAATTCGTAATATATATATATATATATATATATATATATATATATATATATATATATATATATATATATATATATATATATATATATATATTTGTAAGACGGGCAGTCAAAAAGTTCCTGGAATTTTGTTGTAACTTTTTATTACCACAATATAGGTACGCATTTACTTAATCGCCTTCAAAGTAGGCTCCTTCAGAACGCACACTTGATCCACGATTCTTGCCATTGCTAGAAGTTTCAGTAATCATGTTGGTTTTGATGTCCATTTGATTTTTTTTGTGGTTCATTCTAATATTGTGGAACAATCAGAAATCCGATGGTACTAAATCCGATGTGTAAGGAGGCTGGTGGAGGAGTGGAAATGTTTTTTCCTGCCAGTCATGCCTGCATAACAATCGATGTGTGGGAAGGAGCATTTTGTTGATGCAGTGACCATCCTCTTTGGAGTTTGTCCAGACGTTTTCGTAGGATTCCCTCTCCTTTAGTCTTTTTAAAACTTGCACATGCAAACATCCATTAACAGTTTGCAAAGCTGGTATAAATTCATGGTGCATCTCAATTTTTGTTGTTGAAAAAAAGAATGGCCATCACTTTTGTTTTGGATTTGACATGATGAGATTTCTTTGGTGGAGGAGAGGACATTGTGTGCCATTCTGATGACTGCATTAGGTCATAAACGTACACCCAAGTCGTGTAGCAGGAATGATTGTCTCAAAAAACGTCAGGCACTCGGTGCGTTTTACAAAATATTCGTCCCCATTCAAGTGCCGAGTTTCCATTTGATCTGGGTTCAACAACTGTGGGACAAACGTTACACTGACACGTTTCATGTTCAAATCATCTGACAGGATTGCCTGAATGAATCCATGAAAGGTACCCATTACTTCTGCCAAATTGTCGATGGTCATTCTTATATTTGATCTGATTAACTATGTCACTTGTTAGATCAATCCTTCGTTTCTGGAGGTTAAAGGTCTACCCCTAAGCCAGCGATTCATGCCCATCTCGAAATTTTGAAAAGTACTTGGAAAGAGCTGTTTTTTTTTTAAATCGTCCCCGTAAACTATTTGTAAGGCTAACAAAGTCTCTGAAGCAGATTTCGCCAATCTGCATATAAACTTGATGTTCGTCCTGTAATCGGACATCAACATTCCGCCAACTGATCACCACACGCTCCTACCTTCAGTACACTATTGACATAATGCCTATTATGAATTCCGGTAAAAAAATGTAATGATAGTGAAAAAATGTAATGATAGTAAAAAAATTAATTAATTACACTGTGGTAATAAAGAATTACAACGTAATTCCAGGAACGTTTTGAGTGCTCTTCGTAATATAGTAAGAAATCTATATAAGAAGCAACAAGAATATCTCAAAAATTTAAAAAAGAAAATTGTGCAAAATTTCTGAACATACATATTTTTATGCTTTTGTTGTGTTATTTAATGCAGAATAGTTTTGTGAAATTTTTAAATATATTACAGTTGTCTATAATATATTTTATAATGAAACAATTCAAAATTACAATTTTTTTAAAAACAGGATATCAAGAATTTAGTTATTTTTTTAATGTAGTATAAAGGGAATTTGACTTATTTTTAAAGGAAAAATGTTTTTTAAATAATAAATCAGTTAAATTAAAATATTTTATACGATAAATATTTATAAAAATGTCTAACTGAGTAAAATTTATATTTATAACAAATTCGCAGCAAAAATATCCCTAATTTTATTCTGAAAAAACGACTATTTTAAACTTTTCGACATTCTTAGAACGTATTTCGAGAATATTCTGAGGAATGATTTTGAATAATATACGAAGAATTCCTTTATAAAAGGATTTTTAAGGGTATCGAGACCATTTTAGTATGCCACCAGGGAAACATTAGGAAACGAAACGAACAATTCTACGGACTATCGATCACTACTTTGAGAAATGGATCACGATTGAACTTCCAAAGCACTCAGCATGATTGAATATCATACCAAATATTGATAAAACTTGAACATTTGATAAAATTTAGTGAAATATTTATTTTTGCCCATCTTCACTCAAGAAGAGAGTTGGCAAATTTTTATAAAAGTTCTGTATGTCATTTCTAGTGAATAAAAAGTCACTTTAACGATATTTTTATTTGTTCATATATTCGTTCATATATTCCAATTCGTTCATATAGTATTTCGTAATTTTTCCTATTCGACTCTTTTTTTAATTTGATTGTCAATTTTTGAATTCGTTCATAAGGTATTTAGTAATTTTTCTTATTCAACTCGTTTTTTAATTTGATTGTCAACTTTAGAGTAGCACAGTTATTATTCCTTTTAATTCAATTTTTAATTCGTATGCAGTTTAGTTTTTAGTTACTGTTCGTTTAGTTTAATTTAATAACTCATTTATTCGTTTCGAATCACTATTTTAAAACTCGTGGATTCGTTTCGAAACATTATTTTAGAACTCATGGATTCGTTACGAATTATTATTTTAGAATTCATGGATTAGTTTCGAATCATTATTTTAGAACTCATGCATTCGTTTCGAATCATTATTTTTGAACTCATGGATTCATTTCGAATCATTATTTTAGATCTCATGGATTCGCTTCAATTCATTCTTTGAATTCGTTCAATTCTCGAATTTGCTTAAAATCCTTTAAAGAGATTAAATGTATTCGTGAATTGCTGTTTAAAACAATTCATAAGGCAAAAAAAGTTAGTTAGTGTTAGTTTAATTTAATTTTAGATTTCATTCATTTGTTTCGAATAATTATTTTAGAATTCATTTCTTTTAATTTGTGAATTTTCAGATTCGTTTAAACTAAACGACAAAAAATAATTTTCAAATTCGTTCATTTGTTTAGAATCATTATTTCAGAATTCGTTAATCGAAATTCGTTTCGTTTAAATTGTCATTTGTAGAATTCTTTTTATACCCTTTAAAAATTCTAACAGAAAAAAAGGAATTTTTGAATTCGGTTTTTGACGATAGAATCCTTTAAGAACATTGCAACTAATAAATATAAAGTGTCTCAAATAATTGGATTTTAAAAAATATCTGCCTGTCTGATTTAATTCCTGACTTGGCACCAGAACAGGAATAAATTCCAGTAATTGCATCATGTATAGGTACTGTAAATCTGTCAGTTCGAAAGCTTTGCAATTGGCTTTGAAAAGATTAAAAAAGAATGTATGTTAAATCCCTCATAATTGCTCTGTACTGATGTGGAATAAAAGAAGCGTGTTTCATTTTTAAAGTGATAAGCAAATTAAACAATTTTATTTGCCTCTTTGTAGTCAAGTTCAATACAGTTCTAATTTTATTTAATAAATACATACAAATTGCGAAGTACAATTTATTCCATTCATCAATGAAATTCTTCAATGTTTCTTCAGATTTGTTTCTGTACATGATAAAAAAAATGCACTTAATTCCATAAGCTTAAATAACTTAATTCAATAATTTATTGTTTTAAATTTTATATGAATTGCAAATTTAAATTTGTCACACCATTATCTCAATAATTTTATGATTTAATTCATAGTTTTAAATTTTTTTTCAAATAAAATTACGTAAATATTTGTCTTAATTTAATAATATTAGATTTTGTTTCTGTGAAATAGAATAATGAATTACATCAAAAATATTATTTTTTAAATTAATATATCTCCAAGACTATATTACAAAATTCCATTAGATTAAAAGTTAATTAATTTCTTATGAAAATGAAAAATAACAATAAACATTTTTCATAACATTTAAATCAAGTTTATCCTAAATTAGTTACTTTATAACTAAACAAATAAACTTATTTGAAGTATATTTAATGACGTGATGAAAACTAAATTCTATAAAAATAGTTAATTCTATTAATTATTTTTTTTTCTTTCAAATTCGCCTTTTCTTAATTTAATAATATTATATTTCGATTCTGCAAAATAGAATAATGAATTACATTCGAAAAATATTTTAAAATTAAATTATCTACGAGACCATTCTACAAAATTCAATTAGATTAAAAGTTAATTAATTTCTTATGAAAACGTAAAATAACTAAATATTTTTTATTATCTTTAAATCAAGTTTAACATGAATTAGTTATTTCATAACTAAACAAATAATATTTAAAGGAATATTTAAAGTTGTAATGAAAACTAAAATCTATAAAAATACTTTACTAACAAGTTAAATTCAATTGAAAAAGAAATACATTAAAATCCAGTTTAGTTAGAATATTCAAAATATTCCTTTCTTTGTTATTGTATCTGTACTATTGCATGAGAAAAATAAAAAATAATGTATTAAAAAAATAATAAGGAATTACATTCGAAACAATATTTTTCTATTCCTACTATTAGTTCACACACTCGTTATATATATATTGTACAAATTTTTAATCGCTAATAAAATACTTTTTATTCATCCACTCAAGTTCAAATAAATGTTTTTGGACTTATAATAGGTGACACTTGATGTTAATACAGTTTTTTCAAATATTAATTCATTAATTAAATTAAATTAATTAATTTTAGTTTTTTAAAATTTAAGTTGCATGTATCTAATAATAGATGGCGACAGATGTAAGAAGAAAATTTCAATTTTATTTATAAAGGATATTTCTGCATTATAGTGAAAAAAATGTAGGAATTGACTTTAAGTTTTTTTTTTTTATATTACTTGTTTAAATTAAATTATCCATGAGACCATATTACAAAATTCCATTAGATTTAAAGTTAATTAATTTCTTATGAAAATGAAAAATAACTGTAAATATTTTTCATTATCTTTAAATCAAGTTTGCCCAAATTAGTTAGTTCATAACTAAACAAATATACTCATTTGAAGGAATATTTAAAGTTATTATGAAAACTAAAACTGTAAAAATAATTTATTAACAAGTTAAATTCAAAGGAAAAATAAAAATCAAGTTTAGTTAGAATATGCAAAATATTCCTTTCTTTATTATCTTTACTATTGCATGAGCGAATATACTTAAAAAAAAAAACAGTTATGTGAATGAAAAATTTACTTTTCCAAAATACAATTACGTGCGTCAAAACGAAAAATGTCATTTCTTTTCTTTTTTTTTTTTTTTTTTTATTTGCAGCTTTTCTGATTTAAATTCTAACAATGTCCATGTAACTAAATAAGCTCAAATTAAATCCCAATAGACATTTATGCATGCAAAAACCAATGATAAACAAAGCCATTTGAATGTTTCGTACGGATTTAATATTCACAAAGGCTTTTATGTATATGCTAAAGCAGAATTTCATCGTTTATTTATACACTGGAAGATATTTTTTTTATCAATAATTACGTTTTAACATAAAAGCAACCCTGCTCGTAAAAAAGTAGCATTTTTGTGATGAAATTACTTTTAATTCTTAGAAATTATTCTTGTTTAATTAGTTTCTCTTATTTATTAGTTTTACTTGTTTATGATTAGTTTTGAAAGTTTACATGTTTAGAGCATTATTTAATTAAAACATTTTTTTTAAGTGTTGATATTTTTGGAAAGTTGAAAATGGTAAATAGTTTAAACATATTAATATTCTGTGCTGCTTTTTATTCTTTAGATTACTTGTTTATAATATAATTTTAAAACTGTTTATTGTAACAAGAAAAATATACGAACTTATTTTCAGGATATATTTTTTATACGTCTTTGCGACATTCAAAATGATAAGAAAATAGTATTAATTAAATTATAAAATACAGATTTTATTTTTATGACAGTTATTTCAAGGAGATTTAAAACACATATTTATCTTTAACATATTTTATTTATTATAAAAAAAATATGTTAAAGATAAATATATAAACACCTACATTCGTTACAAGATGTAAAAAATTAGGATTTCTTTTTAAATTTAATTAAATTTATATAAATAAAACTTTAAGAAATAAAAATAAATTTTAATTGATTTTTTAAAATTTAATTTTAATTTATATTAAATTGAATTAAAATAAAATTTTAAATTTTAAATTTATGCCACAATAATAAATTTAATTATTTCTTTACATAATTAAAATTATTATTGCGGCATAAATGTGGTATAAACAGTTCAAAGACGGCAGAGAATGCGTTGAAGACGAAGAGCCCTCTGGTCAACCATCAACCACAACCGACAAAGTTCACGTCCAAAAATTTAAAGATTCAGTGCTTGCAAACCGTCGATTTACAATTTACGACCTTGCTGCTGATGTTGGAATTTCAAAAGGATAGGCCAATTCCATTTTGGGCCTCAAACGCGTCAAATCTCGATTAGTACCGAAAACTCTGCATGCGCCAGTTCACACTGCATTGATTCTTCATGACTTTTTCGCTAAAAATGAAACCCATATTGTTCCACAACTACCGTATTCACACCGTGCGATTTTTGGCTGTTCCCTAAACTCAAAATACCACTCCAGAAACACCGTTTTGAATCGATTGAACAGATTCAACGTGTATCGTGGCATGCTTTGAAGGCCATCGCCTGCCGATGACTTTTTAGCATGCGTTGAGGATTGGAAAAAAAAAAAAAGGTTGGCATTAGTGCCTTGTGTCCGGAGGGGATTACGTTGAAGGCGATGAAATAAATTTGGAAGAATAAATAAAGAGTTTTTGAAAAAGAAAAATAATTGATCTTACTTTTTGGCCATAGTATTATATATAGATATGTAGATTGTGCCTGGAAAATCTACATTGCTGCACTTGACATTTTAAGAGAGGATAAAAGGAAACACTGTCAACACTTCTGTGCCTCTAGCCTCTGTTCAATCATTTCACTAGGATGCTCTTGTTTATCTGCGTGCAGACTATCAAGAGATGAAATAAAACGTAGCAGAAAACAAATTGCACCTCGAAGGCTATTAAAAATAAAAACGCCGATTCTTCGAAACATTAGAAAGTAAAATATCTTCGCCTCTGCATGTTTTTTTATTCCTAATTTTAGTGAAAAGAATCGAACCTTCCTTTTTTTCTTCATTGTCTGCTGCGTGATTGAAGTTTTCTTCTAGAAAACTGAAAGTTTAGCAGATGCTAATCGCTAAATTAAATGCTAAATTAAAAATGGCAGCGATATTTCTTCTTCCTTCGATCCGTGTAAAAAAATAGTCCGAGTTAGGAAAGAAAAATAATAATGTAAATTGAAATTGCCTGAAAGTAATCATTAAAGATTTTTTTTTCTTGAATCAGTCTCTCGGATTCGTCATGAAGTGCCAAACAGCAATGGTAGTGGGATCGGTTCATTAGTTCTGCCAAATCACAAAGAGTTCACAATTGATAAATTGAAATTTTAAAATGATTTCAATACATGAAGGCTAACCGGATGATCATTTCAATATATGTAGCCAACCAGATGATCATTGCAATAAATGCAGGCCAACCGGATGGCCATGCCAAAAACTGTAGTCCTCTTAGTCATACAGAACGTTGCCCAGGGTGCATCACTAGGAGGTAGTCTACATGTTCTCCAAATAGGGAAAGACAAAGAAATTGTCTACCCATGTTCTCAAAATGGCATCTGATATTTGTTTGTGAAAATTAAAACATCATTTAAAAGTATAAATTCTAGTTCCTGTGATAAAAGAAAAAAGAAAAGTTCATTGAAATTCGCAAATAATTTCAACTTTTTTTTTCTTTACATTTTTCATATTATCTGTGTTCATGTGGCTTAAAAATAAAAAAATCATCTGGCTAACCATAGCACCTGATGCCTCTACTATTCTATAATTATTTTGTTAATTTCTAATGTATATATATAGATATGTATTGTGTCTGGAAAAGCTACATTGCTGCACTTGACATTTTAAGAGAGAATAAAAAGAAACACTGTCAACACGTCTGTGCCTCTAGCCTCTGTTCAATCATTTCACTAGGATGCTCTTGTTTATCTGCGTGTATACTATCAAGAGATGAAATAAAATGTAGCAGAAAACAAATTGTACCTCGAAGGCTATTAAAAATAAAAACGCCGATTCTGCGAAACATTAGAAAGTAAAATATCTTCGCTGCTGCATGTTTTTTTATTCCTAATTGGAGTGAGAGAATCGAACCTTCTTTTTTTTCTTCATTGTCTGCTGCGTGATTGAAGTTTTCTTCTAGAAAACTAGAAGAAGTTTAGCAGATGCTAATGACTTCTCCTTCTTTTGAGGTAGTCATAGGCAGCGATATTTCTTCTTCTTCGATCCGTGTAAAAAAATAGTCCAAGTTATGAAAAAAAAATAATAATGTAAATTGAAATTGCCTGAAAGCAATCATTAAAGATTTTTTTTTTACATTGCTGCTGAAACTAAAAGTTTCTATTAAGATGTCTCTAAGCAAAGAAAAAAATGTTTTTTTTTCAAGAAAGAGATTTAAAAATTTTTTTTTGTCTTTTTTTGTGTCGAAGAATATACTTTCAAGTAAGTTTTGTTTTTATCAAAATATATTTGCATTTATTTATTTTTTATATTATAAACGTTTATTAAAAATAAATGAATGCTGATATTTGATATTGACACAAACATTTCTGCTTCCGAAATAAAGATTATCTTTTGTATTTACTAAACTTAAGGAACAATTTGATATCTATTGTATTACTGATACATTTAATATATTCCAGAAGATTTTTTTAATTGTTGTTGTTTCTTATTATACTTAGTAGACATCTAGACCAAGCCCACGAGTCCGTATAGGTTAATAGTTGAAGGGAAAGGGTGCAACATTTTAGTTGTTATTGCTGATATTTGATATTGACACAAACATTTCTGCTTCCGAAATAAAGATTATCTCTTGTATTTACTAAACTTAAGTGAACAATTTGATAATTATTGTACTGCTGATACATTTAATATATCCCAGAAGATTTTTTTTAGTCATTGAGTTTTTTTTTTATCCCACTTGGTAGACATCTAGACCAAGCCCAACAGCCCGTACAGTCTAATGATTGAAATTAAAGGGGGCAGCATCTTAGTTGTTGTTGTTGATATTTGATATTGACACAAACATTTCTGCTTCCAAAATAAAGATTATATTTTTTATTTACTAAACTTAAGTGAACAATTTGAATATTTGTTGTACTACGGAAACATTTAATATATTCCAGAAGATTCTTTTAGTTATTGTGTTGTGTTTTTTTTATCCCACTTGGTAGACATCTAGACCAAGCCCACGAGCCCGTATAGACTAATGGTTGAAGGGAAAAGGGGCAGTATCTTAGTTGTTGTTGTTGACGCATTAAAAAGACATACCACCATGTTATATCTTTTTAAATTTACACATACGATCGTATCTGCTCAAACTACCATCGTATTTAACGCAATTATAATACACTCATGTCCATAAATTAAGGATAATGAAGTTCAGGAAAAGAAAGAGACAGAAGCAAAACAAATTTGACTTATTTGTAAAGTCCATTTATTAAACAAAAGGTAAAGAGCAAAACAGATGCTATATGTTTGACATAATTAATAAAAATTGCGATTTTTACTCCCCGGAGCAAATTTCAAAAAAGAACCTATTTACACAAAACAGTATAACATGGTTAGTATGATGGTTAATATGGAGTATGTCTCCAGGACCATGCAATGCAGGCGTTACAACGCCTAGGAATGCTGAGTATCAAATTATCAATCTGGTCTTGGGGAATATTACACCACTCATCAAGCAATGGCCTCCGAAGTTTCGGTTGACAGGTGGGAGGGGGTTGACGGGCTGCAATTCGTCGGCCAAGCATATCTCACACATGGTCTATTGGATTCAAGTCCGGTGAGTATGTTGGTCAATCCATACGGGAGATATCCTCCAATTGAAGGCATTCGTCTAAAATGTTTGCACGGTGAGGACGGGCGTTGTCATCCATAAACAGAAATTCAGCACCCATGGCGCCCCGAAACAAACGTACATGTTGTTCCAGAATGCCATCCCGATAGATGTGGCCTGTCATCGTTACACTCTGAGCATGCAGGTCAGTTCTGGAACCAAGAATAATTCCTCCCCAAACGATCCATCCTGCACCACCGTAACGGTGTCGTTCAATAGTGTTCTCTTGGTGGTAACGGGTACCTGGCGCTCTCCATATGAAAGTCCGGTGAGAATCAGACTGCAAACTAAACCTGGACTCCTCGGAAAACATCACATCAGATCACTGTTGCGGTGTCCACAATGGATGCTCTCTACTCCAGGGACTTACCATCATCTTGGAATCGTTGCCAAAGCCTGGAGATGACACTCTGGGCGATTCCAAGTTCCTCGGATACTTCCAGCTGGGTACGTCCACATTCCATTCGTCCGATAATTCTACCACATAAAAAATCCTCCAAAAGCTTCCTTTGTGTCATAACTATGCGGTTATTGCACTGAAAGGATTTTAAAACACTTGTGAACAATTTTATTTCTTTGCCACCATTCCTTATATACCCCTCTCTTACACTCTCGTCCTTGTGACGTACTATCCGCGCCATCTGGTGGTTTCCTGTAATTTGCATATTTTTCTTCAAGACGTGTGTGATAATTCTACAGGTGAGATTTTTATTTTAGAGTTCAATTTCTGTGTGATTCTGAATTATTCTGAATTTATGGACATGAGAGTACATAATTTAAATAATACATAATTATTAAAAGAACTCATTCAATAAAAAGTGATCAACTCTTTAAATTTAAAAAGATATACCGGCATGGTATCATCTTAACCTACCATCTTATTTAACGTAACAAGAACCCATTCCTCACAAAATTTAAAATGTTTTGACATAAAGGATTAATCTAGTCTTCTTCACCGTTTTTTTGACGACAAAGCTAAATGACGCAGACGACAACCTTTCATATGATGATTTATGGTATTTTTTCAAATTTAAACAAAATAGTTTGCCACAGATATGCATGTGCAAACATTAAATCACCAATTTCATTACACGAAAGCAGAAACAAAATCTACTACTACACCACACCACACCACATCACTGTGCCTAGAGCTGAGTTGCCCCTATACAGTTTGGGAATGATGTGAGTGAAATGAATGGACGCACGATGGAGGCGGAAAGGTTTTGCATAATTCACTTTTGGAGGTACAGAAGCTGAACAATGGGGAAAATTCCTACAAAAACAGAACTAAATATCAAAAATTAAAAAAAAAAAATTGAAGAAGGATGAAATGTGAAATGCGAAAAATATAAAAATGTTAGGTAAGATATTAGAGAAAAAAAAATTAAAAGCAATTTAATAAAATAAACACTACATAGGAGATTATACAAATCAGAGAGCTGGAGGAATATTCATCAAATCAATCATTATAGAATTTCTCCTTCCTGTATTCTACCAGTAATTCTAGCACTTTGAGAAAGACAGCGACCTGATGGTCAATTGTCTAGCACTCTGGCCTTTGGCACCACGCTTCAGGTTAGAATCTTGCCGGTGGCATGGATGTTTGTTAGGGTTCGGAATCCACTTTAAAATGTAGGTCCCGGTGTAATTAGTCCAAAGTGTAACAAAATGACCCTAGAGCTATAAACCAAACCAAACCTCCCAATTTATAGCGACCTGATGGCCAATTGGTTAACTCTTTAGCCTTTGGTACCACAGGCTTCAGGTTCGAATCCTGGCCGTGGCATTCATGTTTGTTAAAGGTTCGGAATCTACTTTAAAATGTAGGTCCCTGTCTAATTAGTCTAAAGTGTACACAAAATCACCGTAGAGAGACAAAGAAAACCAAGCCAATCGCGAAATCCAACATCCTCAAATAATTTACTCGATTTATTTCCAAGTTTCCAAATCTATCATGGTTATAATTTTTCTCATCTACAAATTTTCCATATTTTTTTTTTTAGAAAATAGTGATAATAAGTTTTAAATAATACATAATTATTAAAAGAACTCATTCAATAAAAAGTGATCAACTCTTTAAATTTAAAAAGGTATACCTGCATGGTATCATATTTATCGTATGTACCATCGTATTTAATGTAATAATAATACATAATTATTAAAAGCTGATTCTAAACAAATGATCAATTTTTAAATTTAAAATAATATACCTTGGTAATAGTATCTCAAAATTCAATAAAAAGTTACGCGAACACTTTAAAATTTAAAATCTTTTGACATAGAATATTTAATGTATTTTATCTATCTTCTTCACCGTATCTCGACTACAAAGTAATAATAGAGTTCCTTACAACAAGTTATTAAAAAAAAAAAAAAAAAAAAAAGTGATTTGAAAGTCTTTTTTTTCATTCTAAAAAGAAATTCCTTTATAAATAATTTTCATTCATTTTTTTTAAGTTATCTGGCGCCATCTATTGGTAGATATAGACAACTTAAATCTAAAAAAAAAAACTAAAATTAATTAATTAAATTTAATTACTGAATTAATATTAAAAAAAACTGTATTAACATCCAGTGTCATCCACTACAAGTTAAAAAAAAAAAAGGATTTGAACTTGAGTGAATGAATAAAAAGTATTTTATTAGCGATTAAAAATTTGAACAAGATATATATAGCGAGTGTGTGAACTAATAGTAGGAATTGAAAAAGTGATCAACTCTTTAAATTTAAAAAGATATACCGGTATGGTATCGTATCTGCTCTACCTACCATCTTATTTAACGTAACGCGAACCTTTCGTACGATGTTTCAGGTTCGAATCCTGGCGATGGTATGGATATTTGTGAGTGGTTCGGAATACATGTTAGGCGGTAGGTCCCTATCAAAATAGGCCAAAGTGGGCTCAAAATGACAGTAGAGCGACAAATCAAACTAAGCCAATCAAGACAAATAGCCAACATTTTCAAATAATATGCTCGGCTTATCGTCCAAGTTATCAAAAATATCCTTATTATAATTTTAATCATCACAGGTGTCCTGTTTCTTTAGAAAATAGTGACAATCATTTTTAAATAATACATAATTACTAAAAGAGCTGATTCAATAACAAGTGATCAACTCTTTAAATTTAAAAAGATGTACCTGCATGATATCGTATGTGTTTAACCCATCATCTTATTTAAAGTAACGAGAACCCATCCTTTACAGAATTTAAAATGTTTTGACATAAAGGATTAATCTGGTCTTCTTCACCGTATCTCGACGACAAAACTAAATGACGCAGACGACAACCTTTCAAGAAGAACAGAAAAAATAAGGGGTGAGTAGCCCCTCATTCC
Organism: Caerostris darwini; assembly: GCA_021605075.1. Classification (NCBI taxonomy): domain Eukaryota; kingdom Metazoa; phylum Arthropoda; class Arachnida; order Araneae; family Araneidae; genus Caerostris; species Caerostris darwini. Next base: position 166,345 of record BPLQ01001789.1, on the reverse strand, counting down.
ATTGCCCCTGCTAATGGAAACGTCAATAGAGCTTCCTTAAAAAAAAAAAAAAAAATCCAAATTTTGAATGCAAATCGAATGATAGATTTAGAGAAAGGAAACTTGCCCCTCGTAAAAAGTGCATCAGCGCCATATTTTTTTTCCCCTCCTTCATTGTAAAAGATAGGAAAAAAAAAAGAAAATTTCCCGTTAAAGAACCAATTTTTTACGCTATGCATTGAATACCATTCGTATGGACGATTGCATTACCATATTTGTTTTTTTCCCTCTTTATAGAAAATTCTTTTTTCAAAAAAGGGGAAAAAATGTGAATAAAAGTGTTAAAGTATTTCTTCCCTGATGGCTTCAAATGGCACATGAAATAATATTTTTTTTTCCTTCATTCAGAATTATTAATTACTTTTGGTTGTAAAGAATCTCGTTGAAAGATATTGAATGGTGTTAGATATAGTATTTGACAGGGGATATAAATTACTTCAAATTTTTATTCATAAAAAATGCTTAATATTTATGAATGAATGTAAAATGTGCTATCACGTTCGCTGAAGTATATAATTTTTTAAGTTTAAGAAGGATTTTTTTTTGTCTAAAAAACTACATGTTTTATCATGGTAAAAAATGCTTTAATATGAGTTTTTTTAAATAAAATATTTGTTTTTGTGTAGGTGTGTGATAACTTTTTTTAAAATTTAGAACATTTTTTTTTTCTTCAATTTCGTTGAACTTTGATTTATCTTATTTTTGTATACAGTTGAAAGTCGTTACACAAATTTATTTGAATGGTGTTTGATATAGTATTTGACAGGGGATATAAATTACTTCAAATTTTTTATCAATAAAAAACGCTTAATGTTTATGAATGAATATAAAATGTGCTTTCACGTTCACTGAAGTATATAATTTTTTAAGGTTACGAAGTTTTTTTTTTTCCCCATCTGAGAAAATACATGTGTTATCACAGAAAAACGTGCTTTAATATGAGTTTTTAAATAAAATATTTGTGTTTGCGTAGTTGTGTGATAACTTTTTTTAAAATTTAGAAAATAATTTTTTTTCTTTAATTTCGTTGAACTTTGATTTATCATATTTTTGTGTACAGTTGAAAGTCGTTACACAAATTTATTTGAATGGTGTTAGATATAGTATTTGACAGGGGATATAAATTACTTCAAATTTTTTATCAATAAAAAACGCTTAATGTTTATGAATGAATATAAAATGTGCTTTCACGTTCACTGAAGTATATAATTTTTTAAGGTTACGAAGTTTTTTTATGTTTCTCCCCATCTGAGAAAATACATGTGTTATCACAGAAAAACGTGTTTTAATATGAGTTTTTAAATAAAATATTTGTGTTTGCTTAGGTGTGTCATAACTTTTTTTTTAAATTTGGAAAGTACTTTTATTTCTCTTTAAATACATTGAACTGCGATTTATCTTATTTTTGTGTACAATTAAAAGTCGTTAAATTGATTTTTTTATTATATATATACGACTCATGGCTCAGTGGAAACGTGCGCCGCTAATGAGCATTATACCTACTACAACTACTACTACTATACCACACCACATCGCTATGCCTAGAGCTGAGTTGCCCCTTTACAGTTTGGAAATGATGTGGGTGAGAAGAAGTCTGATTGGGATCTGTGACGCTCTACAGTCATGTTAGACAGGGACCTACGGTTTAAAATGGATTCCGAACCTCTACAAACATCCATGGCATCACCGGTACTCGGATCAGAAAACTGTGGTACCGAGCGTCAGAGTGCTAGCCCCTCGGCCATCAGCCCTCCGATCATTATATCTGAGGTTCAATCCGCTGGCGACATTGCTAAAGACACTGTTTCAATAAACATGGGGACTCTATGGTATTTGTGTTGTTCAGCATTATGACTCGTGAGTCGGACTGCCTGGTGGAAGCCTTTCGGGTTTCTCCCATACGATACGTTAATGCGGAGTAGTTCTCTCTAAGGCCATCCCGGAAAACATTGCCCTCTTTCTTCAGCATCACGGAGCCAGATCAGACTTCAACCTACGGATGCTCCATCACAAGCTACCCCCAATTTCCCTCTATCTATGAGTAAATTACTCATGTGATGTCCGTCCAGCGCTGCAGGACACTGAGGATTAGATATAACAACATATTTTCATACAATTCATATGATCCTTTATTTTTATAAGTGTAAATGACTTTCAAACTATTTTTAACGACCCAAATATTGTTATATTTTAATTTTTTTTCTTATATTCTCCCAAAATTCACATCCCTCCCAAAGAATCCCTATAAACAAAAAATAAATATCTAAATAACACGAGTTATTATTTTAATCCAGTATAATATATATTTCTTTTTTTTCTACTTCTAGCCATATATAAAACTCTCTTAAACATAAAGACTGCTGAGCTGCTGAGATGTAACCATATTTATTACAGTAAAAAAAAAAAATGCATTTTTATAAAACCGAAATATTTCCAGACGTTACGTTTTTTTTCGTTCACATTTTTTTTCTTAAAAAGGAAACATTGACCAGGCACCCCCCTTAGGCTTTGGATTATGCATATACTAGAATAAAATTTTTTTCTGCCGTTTCTTTTTGCCAAGCTAAGCACTTCTAGAACTTTAAACATATCTCATAAACCCGACACAAACGTGTTTTTTTTTTTTTAAAGGAGTAAAAGAATAAAAAAAAAACTTGTTTCATAATGAGTCTTCTCTAAGAAGATAAAAAAAAAAAAAAAAAAAAGATAGTTCTGAAAAATATGCCCGGAGGCAAACCTACTGGATTAAGATCCGTATTTTCGTGTCATTTCGGCGTATAAAAAAATAGTTTTTGGAGAAGAAAAAAAAAGTTTTGTGAGAAAAAAAAATTTCGTTACTTTATTGTGCATTTTTTTTTTTTTTTTTCTCCCATTAAATGTTTTATTTCTGCTCCTTTTCTAAAAATATCTCGAGACGGTCTTTAAAAAGAGATGAAAATACTAATTTTGAAATATCCGGTTTTTTTCGTATTTATTTTTTTGGACAGAGTACTGGATTTCTGAACTAAAAAAGCTAGGTTCGGTATCCGACAAACAAAACCTAACGTAAAGCTCTAATGTCTATGTCTGGGATAGGCACGGCAGTTCCATAAAAAGTAATATTTTTGTACTGGGATTGATGAGGAAGGGGAGAACACCCAGAGGCTGGGTACGGATAGTTAGGCTACTGGAGATTAGAGGGTGTAAGTATTAAATTAAATTTTTCTTATATATATATCAGTAAGCTAGAATATACGTCCATTCTCGGGAGCTCAATTAATTTTTTCTAAATACAACTAGGTCTTTAGTTCAACACTACGGTAGTACAATGTGGGTTAAGTGTAGAAGATCCGCACCCCGTAATGGACTTTATGCAACGTTGAATATGCTATGAATCTGACGCTCTGTAGCCCTGATTGTTCATACATGCCAGGGAGTTCAATCTCTGAAGATACCATCTCTTAGGGTGCTCGTTCAAAACTGTTGTCGTACAATGTGGTTTAAAAGTAGAAGGCCACCACCTCGTGATGTACTTTATGTAGCATTGAATCTGAAGCAACTGGAATGATTGACCATGACATGGAGTTCAAGCTCTCCAGATGTAGAAGGCACCCATGATGTACTTCGTATAACATTGAATATGTTATATATACGCAGTTTTAGTGTTCAGCTGTTCTGTGATGTCTTCAATGTCCTTCGATGTCAGAGAGTTTGAAACTTCCAGATGCCCTCTCTGAATGTGTCTGCCAAAAACTGTGATTACAAAATGCTAGTTGAATACAGAAGTTCTTTTGATGTAATCCAGTAATGTTGCCTATTTGCTCTTCTTTAGGTGAATGATTAGATGCCAGCATTTCGAAACCACGATATCAAAACATTTTTCTAAAGCGATTGTTTCTCTTATTCAGAATATGTATTGTGAATTAGTTAAGTAATTATTATCTCTAGGTGAGAGAAAATACTCTCACAAGACCAGTATTAACATATGCATCTGAAACACGGTCACTAACAGCAAGAGAAGAGAAAATGTTGAAAATCTTTGAAAAAAAAAGTGCTACGAACTATTTTTGGTGGTATCAATGACAATGGAAATTGGCGAAGAAGATACAATTTTGAATTTTACAAACTTTTTAGAGATATTGACATTCTAAAATTTATTAAACTGAACAGAATGAGATGGGCCGGTCATCTCATGAGAATGGAAAGTGATAGAGTTGCTTTGATGGTTTTCAATGTAACCCCTTTTGGACAGCGACCAAGGGGAAGACCGAAAAAGAGATGGGTCGACTCTGATGACTCTGATTTTAGTATTATTAAGATAAAAACTGGAGGTCCACAGCCAAGAGGAGAACAGCCTAGCTGGATCTTTTAAAGAAGGCCAAGGCCCACAACGAGCTGTCGAACCAGTTATGATGATGATGATGATGAGACAAAATAACTTCTGAGCACTGATATCATTTTTTTATAATAACGCAGTGAGGTCAGTTGCCTTAAAGGTCCTCTTTCAGGGATAATTGTCCCATGCATTTAACTCATATTAAAGAAACCCCCGAACTACTATCCCTATCCTACTATTGAAGAGAGAAGAGATCAACTGGATTTTTCAGTCAATTTATGCTGTTCAAACTACAAGAACTGCTTGAAAATATTTTATTATTATTAGTAGTAGTAGTATTTTTCTTTTATGACAAAACTTTATTTTGTGATAATGTTATGTCCTCATTTACATAATCTATTAATCAAACCTATTTATAATTTTTCACAGTGAATAAAGAAAAAAAAATTCAGTCTCTAATTTTTTCAGTTTTTCTCAAATTTCAGTCGTTCCAAAATAATTAAGTAATTTATAAGAAATGTTTAAAACATGGTAAACATAATTTTATGATATTTTGTTTTATAGGTTAATTGTTTCGAATTTACGTGTCGCATAGGACAAAACTCATAAACTCACACAAGGAAGCATGTTTGTTATGAAGGTGTGTTTATACATGTTGTCATATTCAAAATAGGGTTTTTGTTCCTTTATGTCTGAAAACAATAACAATCGCAGGAACCTGAATCCATCTGTAACCTATCTGCCACGTTACCACTGGTCTAGTTTTTAAAGAATAATATTTCTTTTCATTATGCCCCTTTATATTCAAAGTTAATGGAAGAATTAAAAGAAATTCAAGATAAAAGCAGACAAAGCAGAATTCAAGATATTTGTAGAATATTTACTTCAAATACGAACAACAAATAACACAATAGCATGAATTGAAACGAAAGAGAAACAAAACTGCGTTTAATTTATATTTCCTTTTGTGGTTGAGGGGGGCAGGGATGGGTGTGAGGCATTTGTATTCATTCATAGTTGAAGAAATTTTCTGAAAATCGAAAAACACTAGTTTGTTGCATTCATAACTCGATAGTTAATTTAGAAGTTATTTGGATTTTATTATTCAAAGTATGTAAGAAATAGGCTACATTTTTCTACGAATTTGCTTCGAAAATACTAAACATATTTTATTAAAACTGCATTTTGTATTCTACATTTTTACTCTCTATTCTTTAGAGAAATACATATTTTTGAATGTAAAATTTCTTACATAAACTCCTCTAAAATTATTTACAAAATTAAGACAGCATCACTGCATCACTACCTTTCAAAATTTACGTGAAATCGACTTTAAACATCAATCCACACCCAGGAAAGGGAATCAAAATCAAAATACAGTCTTTGGTTCTCTTTGTTTTCTATTCATACTATTTATTGCTCACATTTTAAGAACGCATTCTAATAATTATCTAAACTTTTTTTATAATTATTCCAGCTCTTTTTTATACATCCTTACATCCCAACATCTGGGCCTATGGTAACATATAGTTTAAATGAGATTAGAATTGCATAATCACATTTGTTTTAACTCAAAAATATTATTAAAGGAATGTAAAATAACTTTTACAAAGTTAGTTAAAGGAAGTGTAAAAAAAATGCAATTAACATTTAGTCTTTCACTGTTTATAATAAAATGATCATGCAACAAAAACAAAACTACCATTTTATTTAAAATGGTGGGTTTTATTGAATTTTTTATTAAATGGTGGTTTAAGTGGTTTAATTTATTTTTTTTATTCAATTGGGGTTTAAATTCTTTTTTATAAGATATTCGTTAAACCAATTTTTTATGGCAAAATATAAGTAGATAATTTATCGAGAATTTCAGGGAAGAGGATAAGCCGCAAACTAATTATTTTAAATTGCTCCTCATATTATTACTCTCATTTCTCAGATAAACCACCATATTTATGCTTCACCATTAAAAAAGTGGTTCAGTATGAATATTTTAAAATAAATTTTTAAAAAACCTCGATTCCATGGTAAGCATGAAAGGGACTTTATTAAACTATTTCATTATTTATATGAATGAGACCTGCCATACCTATATACCATTAATTTCATGATTTGTATCATTTCAATATTAAATTCTTATCATGATTAGGGCATGTTTCAAAGGGGGTCAATTAAATTTTTAACTTTTAGAAAATAACTTTTTTAGTCACCTATAATTAAAATTCCGTTTATCTTATATACCTTTTAGGCTTTGCCATAAAAAATAGTGGTTTAAAAATTATTACAATTATTAATGAGAGCTTATCCATTCAATAATACTATCCTTACTTCTTCTAAGCTATTGAAAGCGTTAACAAAACATAATAATTTATAACATAAATATTTTATAACAAATCTTTTTGAAACAACTTCCATGCCGAAATTTGAAAGATAACGATTTATTGAGAAATAATTTACTGTTTATTGAGAGGTAATTGAAAGAGAGTCAACTTAAGTTAGACTTTTGAAACTGAATTTTTTAAAAAAAATATTTTAATTAATAATAAGTATTACGATTGCAATAAGTGCTACTCTCTTCAGTAGCTCTACCCTTATTTCGCCAACACCCTAAAAACTGTAGTTAAACACAAATATTTTATAACAAATCTTGTTAAACCAACTGTCATGGAGATACATAAAGGTTGACGGTATATTGAGAGGTAATTGAAAGAGAGTCAACTTAATTTTGACTTTTGAAACTGAATTATTTTAAAAAATATATTAATTAATAATAATTATTACAATTATGCAATAAATGCTTCTTTCGTCTTTTACTTCCCCAATATCATAAAATACTGTAGTTAAACACAAATATTTTATAACAAACCTTATTAAACTACCAACTTTCATGTCAATTAGGGTGACGGTATATTGAGAGGTAATTGAAAGGTAGTCAGTCAACTTAATTTAAACTTTTGAAACAGAATTTTTTTTAAATTATATTTATTAATAACAGTTATTACGATTATCAATAAGGGCCAACATTTATCATAAGATTGCCTTACTTCTCCTAAACTGTAGAAAATGGTAGTTAAAAATATGTTATAACAAACCTTGTTAAACCACCAACTTTCATGTCAAAAATTAGGGTGGTAGTTTTTCGACGAATTCTTGAAAACCGGTCAACTGTTATTCAGAAAATGAAATAATTTTTTATAACACCACACTTCATATTAATAGGATTATCACAGTAATTACGTCTGAAACATACCTATTATATATGTACATAATAAAAGGGCAATGTTATACTTTTTAAACATGCAAGCGGTACATGAAGGAGACAAATACACGAAAATATGTCAGCTCCGTCCAGCAATCCATACAACTCACTTTGTGAACCCAATTAATAACCGGTGCATTCGTGCCCGGATCCAAAAATAGCTCCCAGATAGCACACTTAAACCGGAAAGTTCCGCTTGGTCTCATTCCCCTCTGGGCTATAAATAAACCCCGCAAAAGCACACCTATTCTGTTTGTATAACCTTTGCATGTGACTGGAAAATTAAAATCGGCGGAATTTTGGAGCACGTAATTAGGCCTTGAATAATCCGAGTACTTCCTACTTCCGTCTGAGCGGAAAAGAAAGCAGGCTTCGATAAAAAGTTCTTTTCTCTTAGCAGTAGAGTGATGAAGTAGTAAAGGGCCCTCTCACGCGAAGGGGGTGGGCCAGAAAGGGGTAGAGGAAGTTCTGGGTTTCATCGTTCTATCACCTCAATGTCACTTCTCACGCAAATGGAGGGATATATACGTCTGTTTTGTAATAGGGGAGGATTCGTTTCTTGTTGTTGTTCCTCGTAATTATGCAGGAAGTATAAAGCACTTTTACACGGATTAAGTAAGACATAAATATATGTGCAGTAAATCCTTGCTGAATGTGGAAGTTATGTCCTTAACACATTGCAAGGAAGTAGAGTTCTACAAAGTTCCCTTTTTAGGGAAAAACGTGTTAGTTATAGAAGAACGTGTTAGTTATAGACTAAGAAAGTCTACTATAATCTATATAAATCCAATCTTGTAATTAAGAGAAAAATTAAACAAATGCTAAAGAAAAGAAAACCAATTATAGAAATGTTCTTCCTTTCTGCTTAATATGTAGGCACTTGATACCCTAATTTAAGGCACTTTTACACGAATTAAACAAGATATTTATGTAGTAAATATATTCTATATTACACGGAAATCGTGTTCCACAAAATTCCCTTTTTAGGGAAAAAACGTATTAGGTATAGCTTAAACTAAGAATATCTTTACAATATATATAAGCCCATACATTCTTGTAATTAAAAGATGAAAAAGAAACAAATCTAATAGAAAGACTCTTCATTTTTGCTTAATATGTAGGCACTTGATACAACAACTTAAGGCACTTTTACACGGATTAAGTAAGACATATATATTGTAAATCCTTGCTGAACATGGCAGTTATGTCATTAATACATTGTGCGGTAGTTGTGTTCCACGAAGTTCCCTTTTTAGGGAAACAACATGTTAGGTATAGCCTAAACTAAAAAAGTCTATTATAATCTATATAAATCTATTTTGATTTATATAGATTATAATAGACTTTTTTAGTTTAGGAACTAAAAAGTCTATAAATAAAAGTCTAAAGTAATAGACTTTTTCAGTCTTAAGAAAGTCTAAAGTTAGATATCTCCTAATTAAAAAAGTGAAATGAAACAAATGCTAATAGAAAACTTCTTTAATTCTGTTTAATATGTAGAAACTTGATAAAATAATGTTTTTCCAAAAATCTGGAGATTTTTTGCTTCGGACAACGACTGACGTATGCAAAGTTCCCTTTCTAGGAAAAAAAAACGTGTTAGTTATAGCTTAAACTAAGAAAGTCTATTAAATTCTATATAAATCCAAATAGTCTTTTAAATAAAAGAGGCAAATGAAACAAATGCTAATAAATAGGTTCTTTATTTCTGATTAGTACATAGGCAATTGTTACAATAATTTTTTAAAAAATTTAGTGATTTTTGTTTTGGACAACGACTAACGTATTTCTTAAAATTTCCATTTAAAAAACAGAGAAATTTTGAGTAGCTATTTCTCTATTCACTTCTTTCATCATTTGGATCGATCTCTATTGCAAAACTAGACAGCCCCTATGTCTTTTTTAACAATTCATTTAACTTAAATTAAAGGCACTTTATCTTCCTTTTTTTCTGCTGCTGCTTTCAGTTTCATCTGGTTTTAAAAGTTCCAATTTTTCATTTGTCATTTCTCGATAACTTTTAGATTAATTTCTCTATTCCTTCTTTCATATCTGAAAAACTGTTGCTATTGATTTGCTTCTGTAATTCGTGCAATTTCTTTGGCTTCAATTTTAAAATGATTTCTCTTGTACAGTGCGTTGCTAGCAATGCTACAGAAGCAGTACATGTTAATGCACGAAATTCTGGTGTAAGGCAAATTAAAACGAAGTAATTATGATAAGATGCATTCTATAAACCTGGATAAGGGTTTACTGTGCATAATCATTAAGTCATCATTTTTCATCTTTCATGTCATGTAAAATACTCCGAATGTTAAATACTTGCCATGTAAAATACTTTCAATTTTAAATTTTTCATAAAATGAACTTTTTTACACATTAAAACAGTTTGTCTAGTACATTAAGATAATAATATTTATGCATAACTAGGGAAGCAATTCTCAATTTTCAACTGATAATTTATAACTTTTCCATCACAATATGCATGTTGTATATAGCGGCAAATGACTGTGATCTTTAGTGGTGACAAAAATATCCGTTGACTTATTTTAAATATTTAAAAACATTTTCGAATTATGATCAAATATAGCTTACAATAATTTGCATTATTATATTATTTGCATTATATATATATATATATATATATATATATATATATATATATATATATATTCAATATTACTAAAATAGAAAACATAATTTATTAATTCAATTCTGCAAATATAAATTAAATAAAAAGTTCCTGCAAGGAAAAAACCCTGCCGGTTTACGAAAAAAACGTGTGATGAGATTTTAAAAACATTTCGTAATAAATTCATATAACAAAATATAAATTTCACTATGGTTATCATTTTTTTTCAAAGAAAAAATTATGTAAATCGATCAACTTGGGAATTATTTTATTTAAAGATTGAATTACAGCTGTAATACTTGTTTCTTTGTTAATAAATTGTTCTTGCTGGGAAGCCTACAAGGTGGGCTTTGTATCCCTTCAATTTTTCACAAAGCAAAATTAATTTTTTCAGGGATTGAAAAAGCTGTATTATGTAGTCAATAAGAAAATTTTTGATCTTCTAGGACGAAAATATTTGTTTATTTATGTTTAGAGACTTTAAAAACCACGTAAACTGTAGTTGTTATTAAACCAGACATTTATAGCAATTTAAGACACATAGGCATTTATCCTTGGTATACTACTCATTTTCATAATTATTAAATGTTTGTTTTTCCATAAAAAATTTTAATTACAGGAAAATGTTGTTTAATGAGAATAGTAGTAAATACTTCTGTTACTAAAAATAGCATAAAACTGTTAATATATTATAATATATAATTACTTGAATATATAAATTTAATAACATATAAAACCTGCCCTTCAAAATATTGATCGTTTTTAAGAAGCAATAACAGGAGAAGTTTTAAAAACATTATGAATATGTGAAGTAAAATTCATTCGTAAAATAATAAAAAGTATTGAAATTCAGTACAAAATGTATTTTAAAACTTAGTTATGCTTCTTTTAAATTAAATTTTAAGGTTTGTCCATGCTTAAAAAAACATTCTTTTATAGATATTCTAAGTAGTGAATTATTCAAACACATTCAAAATAAAATAAATTAAAACAATAAGTAAAAGAACACAATAAACTATATATTTCATTAAAACAATAAATAAAAGAAACAATAAGCTATATTTTTAATAAACAACATATTTATTGCATAATACACTGAAGTGACAAAAGTCATGGGATACCTCTTAATATCGTGTCGGCCCTCCTTTCGCCCGGCGAAGTGCAGCAACTCGACGTGGCATGGACTCAAAAAGTCGTTGGAAGTCTTCTGCAGGAATATTGAGCCATGCTGTCTCGATAGACATCCATAATTGTGAAAGCGTTGATGGTGTAGGATTTTGGGCACGAACAGACCTCTCGATGATGTCCCATAAATGCTCGATGGGATTCATGTCGGGCGATCTAGGTGGCCAGATCATTCGGTGGAATTGTCCAGAATGTTCTTCAAACCAATCGCGAACAGTCGTGGCCCGGTGACATGGCGCAATGTCATCCATAAAAATCCCATTGTTGTTTGGGTACATGAAGTCCATGAATGGCTGCAAGTGATCTCCAAGTAGCTGAACATAAGCATTTCCAATCAATGTTCGGTCCAGTCGGACCAGAGGACCAAGTCCATGCCATGAAAAAATAGCCCACACCATTACGGAGCCACCACCAGCTTGAACAGTGCCTTGCTGACAGTTTGGGTCCATGGCTTCGTGGGGTCTGTGCCACACTCGAACCCTACCATCAGCTCTTACCAACTGAAATCGTGACTCATCGGACCAGGCCACGGTTTTCCATTCATCTAGGGACCAACCGATATGCTCACGTGCCCACGAGAGTCGCTGCAAGCGATGTCGTTCTGTCAGTAAAGGCACTCGAGTCGGTCTTCTGCTGGAATAGTCAAAGAAAGCCAAATTTCTCCGCACAGTTCTAACAGACAAGTCCCTTGTACGTCCCACATTGATTTCTGCGGTTATTTGACGCAGTGTTGCTTGTCTGTTAGACTTTACGACTCTTTGCAGACGTCGCCGGTCTCAGTCGTTAAGTGCAGGCGGTCGACCACTGCGCTGTCCATGGTGGGATGTTATGCCTGAAATTTCATACTCTCGTCACACTCTTGACACAGTGGATCTGGGAATGTTGAATTCCCTAACGATTTCCGAAATGGCATGACCCATGCGTCTAGCTCTAACTAACATTCCGCGTTCAAAGTCTGTTAATTCCCGTCGTGCGGTCATCATCACGTCAAAACCTCTTCACATGAATAACTTGAACAGAAATGAAAGCTCTGCGCGCATTTATACCTGTTCTACGCGATGCTACTGCCATCTGGAAATTTGCATATTGCTATCCCATGACTTTTGTCACTTCAGTGTATATGCAGTTTATGAAATACTATTTTACTTTCCCTTAATTAAAAATAAATTTGCAATAAATAAGATAGTATTGTTGATAATGAATGTTCTTAAAATTAAAATAATAAGAGTAACATTTAAAAAAGAACCAAATTTTCGAATTCAGTGTATTTATTATTGTATTACATATAAAGATAGTAACTCATGTAAAGAGCATACCCAATGTTAATTTAAATTAGGAGGACATTAAAAGAAGATTGTTTAGATATCCATCTATGTGTTAAATAATGGGAATTCATTTCCAATGTAATAATTTAAAACAAATATTTAAATGAAATTTCATTTCAAGTTTGAACAGTTACAGTTAACAGTTACACCGATCAACAGTTCCAAATGAAACAACCCAAAGTGTCTAGACAGTAAATATATTGTCAGATTAAGTAAAAAGATTACAATTAATCGTTTTAGAAGGCGGAATAAATCACATAAATCTTACTTAAATACTTAACTGATATTATCTTCAAGTTGCTGCCAACGATAAATTTTGTTTTATTATACCACATAAATAAGCGGAATGACATTTGTAGTGAGTTTTCAAGATACGTTGTAAATGAAATTTTGCTAATTTCGAGTTTTAAATCTGGCAAAGAAGATGCGAGTGGAAGGAACTGAAGTGAAGTTGAAACATAAGATATATTTTAATAAAACCAATCTTATCTCTAACGAATCATTAAACGGGATCTTTCAAAAACAATATGCAAATTTTTAAAATAAATATAAATTATTTTTATCTCTTAATCTTTTGGTTAAAATAATAATAAACATGACATAGTTCTTCATTAAAGTTATGCGACATATATTTGGAAAAAAAACCTTTTTATTGAAAATTAATATTCAAATCTAGACAAAAATAATTCACATCAATAATTTGATTTAATCATCAACTTTAAGCATTTTGTGTCCATTGGTATCAATGTAAAAAATATTTTTATAAAATAAAAAAAAAATGTAAAAAAATAAATAAAAATAATAAATGTATAACGAATATTTACATTTATTATTATAATAAATATTATCAAATAGTTTTGTTCGTTTTTAGTTAATTTGTTTGTTGTTAAATACAACAAAATCTTAGTGCTTAAAGAATAATTAATCAAATTGAAATGGTTATCTTTTTTTGGATTTAAACCTTTGATGTGTGAATCAGATATAGACAATATCATGACCTAAATAGTAATAAATTTTCATAAATTTATAATTAAAAAATTAATAATATTTTTAAAACTTCCTTTGCATCAAGAAAAAAAAATATTTATACCAAATATACCCAATTAAGAGATAATAAATGACTAAATATTCTATTTGCAAAAAGAAGTAGTTTGAAAGAAGTAAATTTGAACTCAACCTTCGTAGATCTGTTTTCAAAAAGAATCACATATATCCTATAATATTTAAAAATATGATATTTATTGGCTTTTTTTCTATGCAAAGAATACAATAAACCTTGTCCATGATAACAAATGTGCTTTCATTTAAATGGGGACTACAGACAAAAATTATTATACATGTAGTTACAAGAAAATTTTAATATAATTAGATTTTATAATTTCTCTAATCGAACTCAGCTTGTTAATTAAAAAGATCATCATATATCGACCTTAAATCTATTTTTATAGCTTCTGTTTCTAAGGTCACTATAAAAAGAAATAAAATCGTGTCTCACAGAAGTATTTTATGGCAATAATTATTTCCATAACTGACAACCACCCTTATTTTATACTTCTTAATTTCAGTGATTCATTGACCGTAAAAACATTTCTCCATTTGGACATAAACAAACTATACAATACCGGAAACACGTCACTTTTTATACGCAATAAACACTCCTCAAATCCATATTTACTGCCACTGTAAAAGAAGAAAGATTTTGTCTCTCACACAACCACGGCGTGGCTGATATATCACGGTCCACATTTTGCCTTTTGCCCATGAATCTACCATGCGCCCATTAAAGATTCATCACCCACGCACCCCATGTTAGAGAGAGATCCACGGCCGGTGTGAATTCCCTTAATGTGCGGTAAGGCAAAAATTTCCATATTTTATTCCCTCTTCTGCACCAAAGATTACCAGCGCACAATGCACCACAGGGTACGAATTTCGTTGCCGCTCAGATTATTACGTGATGTTTTGGTGCCACGACGGAGGATAACTACTGATTCAGAGCGTTCAGTGAAATTTACGATGGCAAAAAAAAGGCAGAGAATAAATATTTTATATCATCCCGAGGGCTTAGCTGAAAAGAAATATGCCATGAATAAAAAAAAATCTATCTCTCTCTCTCTCTCTCTATATATATATATATATGTTGGGGTAGTGTTACTCGCATCCGTAGCATATCTTCAAAGCTACACGTGCTAGTGCTAAATGAGCTACAGTGGGGCAGCCTTTGCCTATGGCATAAAGATTAACTTCTGTATTGTCTGCTGCATTAGAAACAACAATATATATTCACTCAAGAGCCAAAACATTATGACCACCTTTGGAGCGCAACACAGCTTCAACCCGCCTTGGCATGGATTAATACCACCACTTAATATCTGTTAAATACCACTTCCACCTGATCACGTGCCTTCACGTCATCCAGCCCATTTCACTGCAAAATATAGGGGTGGTCATAATGTTTTGGCTCTTGAGTGTATATATATATATATAAAGAACACAACACATCAACACAAAAACCAAATAAGAATTGTGGCTAGAAAGGAGCTGGAAGCCTTATCATTTTGGACAACACAAGTCAATATCGATATTGGCTGCACAATTAGATTGTATAACAAAACAATCCAGGCGTCCACATTGCAGTAACTCAGATTCAGACTTGTAAAATAAAAAAAATAATGTTCAACAGATATGATTAGATTATAAAAAAAAGAGAATAGTGCAGCTCTTATGGAAAAACATATATATATATATCATACCTTTCTTTGGTGAATTTGCATTTGTCTAATTTTTTTTATCGTACTACAAAAAAAACAATAAAAATAAACAAAAGATCCAAATGATAAAATTAATGATCAAAAGAATGAAATTCGTGATCAAAATGATGAAATTTGGGATCAAAATTATAAATTTAATGATCAAAATGATGAAATTTGTGATCAAAATGAGGAAATTCGTGATCAAAATGATGAAATTCATGATCAAAAGGATGATATTTATGATTAAAATGATGAAATTAATGATAAAAATCTAATGATCATTGTGATCAAAAGAAATACAATGATAAAAAAGGTATATAATATGATATGAAATCATATATATTAATGAAAAAGTATATGTAACCTATATAATAATCTATTAAAAAAACATTTCATGATATGCTTGGAAAATGTTAAATACACTTAAGTAAATTTCATTTGCTTAAAAATATTTTTTTTTAATAATTGAGAAAGAAAATTATAATCAATTATTTCTTGTTTACTCTTAAAAGGAACAACGCAGAGGTGTCAAAAAAATATTTAGCCATTCAGTTCATTCTTGAAATTTATTATTCAAATATTGTGTAAAGTAATTTCAAAACTCTGTAAATTGGAAACAATCAGAGTAAATAGTAAAAGTTTTTTTTTAACATTATCATGCTGCATAACTAACAATGCACGTTGATTTTAATTAAAAAATTTTGCATCCATTTTTAATTTAATTGAAAATCTGGGGAAAATATCCAAAATAAAAGCTGAAGTACTTTTATAGAAATGTTTTATAAAATATACTTATTAAAATTTTCAGTTGCGATTATTAAAATAACGAAAATAATAACTTAGCTATGAAAATATTGGTGTGGATGGATATGAAATTTAATTATAATAAAGGTATTTTATTGTACGTTGTACACTACCAAAATAATTGATTTTTTTTAAATAAATAATTTTTGATATATCATTAACGGAAAAATTAAAAATATCTGTGTTTATTAACTAACGAATTAATTAATTATTAATTAACATCTGCATCAATCGTTAAAATAAAGAAAATAATAATTTAGTTATAAAAATATTGTATTGATAGATAGGAAATTTGATTATAATTAAGAAATTTTATTTTAAATTGTATACCACAGAAATAAAAAGTATTTTTCAATAAAGAATTTTTATCGATTATTATTTAACAAAACTCTTAAATATATCTGCGTTTATTAATATAACATTTATGCATACATTTTATTTTTTGTAATATTTAAAAAAATGTTAGATATATCTTGAAAATAAAATGAAGTTTCAAAATATTCTTATTAATCACGTTTTTTTATACTTTTTATTATTTTTTTATTAATTAGTCTTTTTTTTTACTAATTGTAATATAAGTATAGTAAAAAGTAAACTAAAGCATTAAAAATTTGCTGTTTAATTAAATTAAACAAAATATCAAATCTGTATACTGAAAAACATATAAATACATAAAATATACATTAAATAATCATAAATAGAACCTATTAGAAAAATATTAGAATTGTAAAAAACAAAAACCATTGACCAATAAATATGAAATAAAAATATTGATACTAATATAAAAAATGATTATAAATATTTTTTCTCAAGTTAAAGCATAAAAATTCTCAAAATAATAAAGCAACATGCCCACACAGAGAATATTATAAATACTGTTTCAATTTTTAAAACAAATCTCATTTTCTTATTTAAAAATAAAATTACCTCATTTTTTCCCAATTCTTAATGGTTTCTTTTGTGTACTTTTATCAAAATCTAACCACTTAAAATTCTTGAATGTAAAAGCAGGAATCGAGAAATTCAATTTCTCATAAAAAAAGATTGCTTTTTGAAGAAAATGAGATCTCTTTAAATTTCAATCACTAAAAAATGCACTCCTTTATAGATTTTTATAAAAAGAGAGATATGATCATGATTTCCAATATACGCAGCTTACAAAAACACATATATTCAATTACGAAAAAATGAAACTACTCATGTAATAAATATACTATTTGATTATAAATGTGCTGGATTTCCAGCGGTATCATAAATATCAAAAGAAAACCAATTTCAAGGGGATTCGACTAAGTAATAATAATTTGAATTTTTGGATTCTTCATTTTAAGTTCAGGTTTTTGATGTATACTAGATTAAACGAACAAATTATTTGTTTAATTTTATAGAGTATTTTTATTATTATTTATCAAGAAATACTTAAAAACTTCAAAATACATTTCTGTGCTGCTTTTATTTTGAGACACTTCTGAATAAACAAGACATGTTCAATCTTTTGGCTTTATTTAATACCATTTGAATATATATATATATATATATACATATATACATATATAATATATTTATATTTATATATATATATATATATATATATATATATATTTATATATATATATATATATATATATATATATATATATATATATATATATATATATATATGTTATATATATGCTATATATAATGTGTATTTAAACTGCATTAGTTAAACATAAAAAAAAAAAAAACAATAAGAAAATATACACTTTGGAATATTCAACACATATATAATTTGAAATATTCAGTATGTATATAAATTGAAATATTCAGCAGAATTGCAATTACAATTTAGAATATTCAGTGAGTATATAATTTGAAATAATTATCATGTATATAAATTGAAATATACAGCAAATTTACAAGTTAGAATATTCATTGGGCCTATAATTTGAAATATTCAGCGTGTATATAATTCGGGATATTCAGCTTGTTTACGATTTAGAATATTCAGTGGGTTTATAATTTGAAATAATTATCATGTATATAAATTGGAATATACAGCAAATTTACAAGTTAGAATATTCATTGGGCCTATAATTTGGAATATTCAGCGTGTATATAATTCGGGATATTCAGCTTGTTTACGATTTAGAATATTCAGTGGGTTTATAATTTGTTTACATTTTGGGATATTCAATGGAGATATAATTTGAAATATTCAACACGTATATAAGTTGAAATATTCAGAAAATTTACAATTTAGAATATTCAGTTGGTTTTTAATTTGGAATATTCAGCACATATATAATTTGAAATATTCAGTATGTATATAAATTGAAATATTCAGCAAATTTACAATTTAGAATATTCAGTATGTATATAATTTGAAATGTTTAGCATGTATATAAGTTGAAATATTCAGTTGGTTTTATAATTTCGAATATTCAGCACATATATAATTTAAAATATTTAGTATGTATATAAATTGAAATATTCAGTATGTATATACATTGAAATATTCAGCAAATTTACAATTTAGAATATTCAGTATGTGTATAATTTGAAATATTTAGCATGCATATAAGTTGAAATATTCAGCAAATTTACAAGTTAGAATATTCAATGCGTTTTTATTTTGGAATATTCAGCATATATATAATTTCATATGTTCGGCAAATTCACAGTTTGAGAAAACTAATAATAACCTGCTAATATATGCTAGTGTAATGAAACTTACATGACCTCTGATTTATGCTAATTTCACTGATTTTTGATTTTACCCAAAATTAACACTATTTTTTTTATAAAAGAGAGAAATAAGTTAATGAACATTTTACAACTTTTTACCAATTTTACTACCTCCTGAACTAACCACATGGAACTTGCAATAGTCCCTGGATTCCAAGTTGAAAACTGTACTAGATAACTAATCTTCTGTACTAATTGAAAAACGAATAATATCAAGAGAGAGAGAGACAGAGGAGAGAGGCAAATTATTTAACTTATGTTTATTATTTAAGAAAACCCCGAAAATATTAATCATGTGCAGATACGAGGCCTATAAGCCAAGCCCCCCTCCCCCAAAAAAACCTGTGGACCCAGATTAAAATACTGTGTCATGTTCCCTAAATTCAAAAGAACACTCCGGAGACACCGTTTTGAGTAGATTGAAGAGATTCAACGTGAATCGCCGCATGCTTTGAAGGTCATCCTTGCCGATGACTTTTTAGCATGCATTGAGGATTGAAAAAAAGTTAAATAAAGAGTTTTTGAAAAAAAAAATAAATTGTCTTACTTTTTGGACAAGAAAATTTTAATGTAATTTGTTTTTTGTCCTTTATCTAATCCAACTCCACTTGTTAATTAAAAATAATTAATAATCATGTTGTTGATCTGTAGATGAGAGGATTTTAAGCTAAATTCATAGTAATCTATGGAGTCTCAAATTTAAAACACAGTGTTCTAGACAGGAAGAGAGCAATGTCTGTGAGATTTTAGAAGAAAATATTCACATTTATGTGTATTATTTGAGAAAACCCAGAAAATATCAATCATGTTGTTCATCTGTAGGAGCGAGGCATATGAGCCAAGGCCCAAAACCTATGTACCGCAGATTAAAATGTGTTTTGATAGCAAGAGAACCATGTATATGAGATTTCAGAAAAAAAGCTCAAATTATGTGCATTATTTCAGAAAACCCCCAAAACACCAATCATATTATTCATCTGTAGATGCACATCCTGCGAGCTAAGTCTAAACCATCTATGGATACCAAAATTTAAATTTCTGTGTTCTAGACAGCAAAAGAACAATTTCTTTGAGATTGTAGAAGAAAATGCTCATAGTTATGTGCATTATTTAAGAAAATACCAATCATGTTACTCATCAGAAGATGCGAGACCTCTGAGATAAGCCTATGAAATTTCAAAGAATCTCTGGACACCAGATTAAAAATCTGTGTATTTGACAGAGAACACTCTTCTTTAAAGAAATACTCACACTTGAATGTATTATTTAAGACAAAACCAGAAAATACCAACCATGTTATTTGACCGTCAATGCGAGTCAATCGACTTATCAATTTTTACAAAGTCTACTCATTTTTAAATGCAATGACTGTAGTTTAAACCTTCAGCGAAAATTGAACATATTATAATTAACATCCCAGTTATCATGCAGTATTTTTATGCATAAATATGCTTAATATTTAAGAACATGATGAAATAATAATAATAATAATAATAATTTTATATTGAAGCGTATGTCTTAAAAATAAAGAATTGACTGTTGAACAACAGTAAAAAATAAAATACTTTTATTATATTTATTATCCTATGTTGTCTATACAATTTAAGAGAAGAACGAAATTGCTCGACTGAGTATTATTAAATTACATATAAGTAATCTAAAAACGTTTTTTTTTTTTTTTTTTTTTTTTTAGTATGCTCTTATGTATAAAAAGAAGTAATAAAGAAACGTTTCTTGACTTTCAAAAGCACATTTCTCAAAAGCTTCAACTTTTTTTTTTTATATTGTACAAGAAATATTGTTACTAAATTGCGTCAATATTTGCAGAAATAATCATTGTAATCCACTGAGTAAAGACAATATTTTTTCTATACGTTTCATCAATTTAACTTTTCAATGGAGTTTTTGTAACTTAATTAGCTTTTGTAGAAATGTAAGCAAAGACTTCTTTGTATGGTATTCTATTTTTATAACTCATTCAGTTTAATCATATGGAATATAAAAATATGCGAGTCGTGTATTAAGAATACATGCTTTATTTTTGTCTTATTGAGTCTAGTAATTCTTAAGTACAATTTGCATTGTTATTACTCGAATTCACTTTACATAAATTTGTGTAAGTTGATTAGTTTTCGTAAATCAAATTCAAATATTATTGTAAAAGGAATTCTTTAAAAATAACTGTTTTATTTTATGCATTATATTAGTAATTATTTATTAAAAAATATGACATATTTGTATAATATAAATAATTTAGTAATATAATTAATAATAAAACGGGCGTGATGGCCGAATGGCTAGTGGTCTGGAACTCGGTATCACAGGCATTGGTTCGAATCTCGGTTGTGCCATGGATGTTTGTAGTGGCTCAGAATCCACTTTAAACCGTAAGTAATCCTAATAGAATCGTGGAGCGTTGTGGGGGTAGTGTTACTCGCCTCCGTGGTATATCTTCAAGCTACGCGTGCCCCCGGGTAGCTCTAAATGAGTAACCGCAGTGCACCCCTTACTTATGGTATAAACATTAACAGTCTGTATTGATAGCTGCATTAGAACAACAACATTTATTAATAAATATTTTTTGTTCTGAACTTACTTATTTTTCTTTTCCCACTTGGTAGACAGCAACATCTAGACCAAGTGCTAGAACCAGTGTGGTCTCATGGAAGGAGAGAAAGAACTGTTGTGATGGAGCACCCGTAGGTAGAAGTCTGACTTTACTCCGTGTCACTGAAGAAGGAGGGGTCTGTCTTCCGGGCAGATTTTAAGGAGGAACTACGCCACATTTGCGTATCGTATGGGAGAAAACCCTGAAAACTCCCACCGAGCAGTCCAAGGTAATAAAGCAAGAGGCTGAACATCATCGATTCTCTTCGTTTTTTTTGAAACAGTACCTACAACAAAGCCGCCAGGAGATTGAACCTTCGCTCTAATTGCCACTGAGTCACGAGTCGGGCTTCTGAACTTATAAGCGAATAGGGCTTACATTTAAAACGAACTGACTTACATAAAAAAAAGGAATTTAATTGGATGAAATTTAGGGAAAAATATGCATAGAAAAAATATTTCAGTGGCATGTTATTGTGAAATAGGAAGAAAGCATGTATTTTTCTGAAGAAAATATGCATAAATGAAAGGAAAATATATAATATTATTGCATTGTATCTGTATATAGGATTTTTTAAAATTCTACACACAGCTGAAAAAAAAAATTCCACATCACATAACTAAGAAGTATATTTGCAGAATAAATATTTTGTATGTAGAATTTAAAAAAAATCCTATATAAAGATACAATACATAATAAAAATATATTTCCTCATAATATATTATTAATTATTTATGAAATAATTACAACATATTATGCAATGTATATAATAATGTGGTATAATTTATAATAATTTTTTTTTACTCTGGAATCTCAAACGAAAAGAGTAAATTGAATTAAAAAACGAATTTAATTGAATGAAATTTACAAAAAATTTAATGAAATTTACAAAATATTTCGTGGCATGTAACTCTGAAATATGCAGAAAATATGTATAAACGAAAGAAAAACATATAACATTATTACATTGTATCTTTATGTAGTACTTTTTAAAATTCCACATGCAATACGAAAGAAAAAATTTCAGCATCGCATGACTAAGAAATATATTTTTAGAAGAAATACATAAGAAGCAATAGCAATTTTCTAGTAATGTATTATTAATTATTTATAAAAAATTACAGCGTATTATATAATATAAATAATATATTAATATAATTTATATTAAACATTTTTATTCTGTATTTGAAAACGAAAAGAGTAAATTGGCTTATTTAAGAAAATCGAATTTAGTTGGATGAAATTTATGGAAAATATGCAAAGAAAAAAATATTTTAGTGGCATGTTACTGAAATCTGAAGTAAGTATACATAAACATGAAGTATGCATGAATGAAGAAAGAAACATTTTTTCATAAACAAAAACAATGCATAAACAACAATGAACAAAAAAAACATATAACATTATTACATTGTATCTTTATATAAGACCTTTTTAAAATTCCACATGCAACACGAAAGAAAAAATTTCAGTACCGCATGTCTAAGAATTATATTTTCAGAAGACACACGTAAACGAAAAGAAATAAAAAAATTTTCATGTATTTTTTTTTTTTTTAATTTTTTGATAAAATTAAATATGGGAGTATAATTTTTGTTAAGTGCTATTGAAAAATATCCTTGAAAAATTCATTCTCAATAAAAATTAAAAATAAATTATTACCCTGCATATTTTGATAAGAAGGTTTAAAAAACAATGTGTACCAATAAAATTTTCGGTGATATCTAAGTTAGAAATATATTTAAAGAAAAAACAAGTAAAAAAATAGCAAATGCTGATTTTCCACTAAATCTTTGTTTTGAATTTTTGTGCAAAATTAATTAAATGTATTAAAATTATTAGCAAAAATATCAAAATGACATTTAACTGAGACGAGTCGTTAAAGAAAAGATACAGAACCTAACAGAAAATTACATCTTTTCGCTGTATTTTATCATCAGACATTTTAAAAATCGTTGTATAACATCAAAGTAAACATTTCTATAAAGGGTAATAGAGAAATATGTTTGATTAATGGTTGTGTAAATGAAAAACTAAGAAAAATCTTTTCATAAGATAAGACGATTTTAAGAAAAAATAATTGGGTGTACCAATAAAAAATTCAGTGATGTCTAACTGAGAAACATATATAAAGAAAGAAAAGCGAAAGAATAGCAAATACTAATTTTTCTCTGAATCTTTACTTTGAACTTTTGTGGAAAATTAATTACATATATTAAAATTATTAGCAAAAATATCAAAATGACGTTTAACTGAGACGAATCGTTAAAGAACAGATACAGAAGAAAATTAGAAAATTACACCTTTTCACTGTATTTTATCATCAGACATTTTAAAAATCGATGTATAATATCAAAGTAAATATTTCTGTAAAGTGTAATTGAGAAATATGTTTGATTAATGGTTGTGTAAATGAAAAACTAAGAATAATTTTTCAATATATCTTTGAATAAAAAAAGTAACACATAAATAAGGCTTTACTGTTTATTATTTTTTTTATCAAACAGACTCTTTTTGGAGGTTTATTTTACCTTTCAGCAACCATTATAGTTTTATTTTTAATCTTTAAAAAAGAAGAAAGCAGTATGTAAATAAAGTTTCGAAGATAACTTAATACAAAAGGGAAAAATGCAGGTAAAACTTCGAAATCTGATGGCAAAAATTCAATTGAAAACTAATGTAAGAATCGAAAGTAGTTAACTTTTGCTAAACTGCTTTTGTTTACTTTGAGTAAACAACACATTTTACTTAATTTGACGTATCGGAAAATTTATTTCAAAAGTCAATAATGTAGATTTTGAATTTCTATTCACTGAAAATGAATACATTGACAGTTTTCATGAAATTTTTAAAAATTATTACTCTTCAAAGAATATTTTTTTTAAACTTCAAGTTATTTAAAAATAAAATGGAAAATATTTCAAGGAATGCATTGAAATATTTTTAATATTAAAAGATTTCTTTTCAACTAAAATTAAATTTTGTTTATTTCGAAGTACAGAATTTATTATTTATTTAAAAAATTATATTAAATATATAAATTAACGTTTTAAAAATATTAAAAATGAAATGGTACATATATATACATACACATATTAAATAAGTTATATTTACTTAATAAATTTTTAACATATTTATTAAGTTCGAAGTTAAAAATGAATATGAAAACTTCAAATTGAATTCAATATAATTTTGGTTTTTTTTTTATAATACCATATTATAAATTGTTTATTATTTTGAAATTATTAACTCATTTATTAATTTTCATAGTAAGTTTGGTAACTGAAAAACATAAAATCATAATCACGTTTAGTATCACATCAAAAACATCAATTTGGTTATAATGTTACTTAATATAACGTTAAAAATTGATAATTAGTCATTTTATATTTATAAATTTTTAAGCATGGTTGTTAAACATTTTAACGTTGAAACAATATATCATAAATTTATCTAATTTTAAATTCAATTTATCATAAAAATCCTTTTACCATATCCATAACTCTTTTATTAATTTTCATAGTAGGTTTGGAAGGTGAAAAGCATAAAATAAACAATTTTGGACCAACATATTTTTTTTATTTGTGAAGCCGTTTCAAGAATTAATTAATGTTAAAATAAAAAAAAATCTTACTTAAAAAAGTTTAGAATCAATTTCCTGTTTTGCTACTTTAAAATTCAAGTAAAACATTAAGTAAAGACAGTTTTTTGTATTAGTCTACCTTCGTTAAACGCTATAATGTTCGTAAGTTGCAACGTAGTTTTTATACACATAAAGTCAATGTAGCATCATATTTTTATGATAAATATTGTGAATTGTAATTCATCATTCTGAAGATTTGATTGCTTATTATTTACATGTTATAGTGATTACATTATTATTAACTAATAATTTACAATTATAACAATTTATAGCAAGATTTAATTGACAATTATAACAATTTGTAAATCAACATTCTGAAGATTCGACTGCCTATTATTTACATTTATTTAAATTGATCGCATCATTATTTAACAATTACAACAATTTGTTGATCATAATCATGAAGATTCAACCGCCTATTATTATTTACTTTTATTTATATCGTTTGCTTTATTATTTAATTATAACAATTTGTAGCTCATCATTCTGAAGATTTGACTGCCCATTATTTACATTTATTTATATTGATTGCATTATTATTTAACACTAATAATTTCAACACAAGTTTCTAAATCTAAAACACACTTTTTTTACAAATTATATTTAAATACATTTATTAATATAACATTTGATATCCGAATGCTTATGAGTCTGCGATTCAAACATTATAAAAACCTAAAGATGATTGAAAACAAATCCAAAGAGAAGAAACCGTCCTTTGTCCTATAACGCTATAATAATGTGCGTTATTTTTTTATGATAAATATTGTGAATTGTTGCTCACCATTCTGAAGATTCGACTGCTTATTATTTACATTTATTTATACTGACTACATTATTATTTAACAATAATAATCCATACTTATACACATTTATACACTTATACACATTTTAATTAAGTGATCGTTGATATCCGAGTGCTTACGTATCTGCCATTCAAAGCATTATAAAAACCTAAAGAAAAACGCGATTGAAAACAAAATCCCAAAAGAAACCGCCTTTTATCCTCAAAGACGAACTTCCCAATTAACAATTATAACAAGTTGTAGTTCATCATGTTGATGTTTTGTCTGTCTATTATTTACATTTATTTATATTTAACAACAATTAACAATTATAACAAATTGTAGCTCATGATTCAGAAGATTCGACTGCCTTTTATTTACATTTATTTATATTGATTGCATTATTATTTCACAATAATAATTTCAAATATATTTATATATTTAATATGTTTCAGATTTTTTTTTTGATAAGGATTTTTTTATATAATTTATAAAAAAAAGTGTGTTTTAGATTTAGAAACATATTTGAGATTATTATTGTTAAATAATAATGCAATCAATATAAATGAATGCAAATAATAAGCAATCAAATCTCCAGAATGGTGAAGGACAATTCACAATATTTATCATAAAGAAATGACGGTGCAATGACTTTCTGTATATAAACACTTAACAACACTAACACACACTTATACACTTATACGTATTTTTATTAAATGGTCGTTGATATTCAAATGCTTATGCGTCTGCGATTTGAAGCATTATAAAAACCTAAAGACAAACACGATTGAAAAAATCCAAAAAAGAAACCGTCTTTTGTCCTCAGAGACGAACTGCAAAAAAAAATCTTCGGACGCGTAATACCGGGAAGTGAACTGCACTGTTATTTAACAATAATTAAATATTAGTAATTCATCATTCTGAAGATTTAACTGCCTATTATTTACATTTATTGACATCGATTGCCATTATTAACAGTTATAACAACTTGTAGTTCCTCATTCTAATCATAGATTTTTTGCAGTTTATCTCTGAGGACAAAAGACGGATTCTTTATAGATTTTGTTTTGCCTTTAGGTTTTTATAATGCTTTGAATCGCAGATGCATAACCATTTGAATATCAGCAGTCACTTATACACATTTTAATTTATAAAAAAATTGCGTTTTAGATTCATAAACATATTTGAAATTTTATTGTGAAATAATAACAATGATTAACAATTATAACAATTTGCAGTTTATCATTCTGAAGTTTCGACTGCCTATTATTTACATTTATTTATATTGATTGCATTATTATTTCACAATAATAATTTCAAATATGTTTATAAATCCAAAACACACTTTTTTATAAACTAAGTTGTGTTTAAATGTCTGTTGAAATTCGAATGTTTATGCATCTGCAATCCAAAACATTATGAAAACATAAAGTCAAACATGATTGGAAACAAAACCGTAAAAAACCGTACAAACCGTAAAACCATACAAAAACCCCCCATCTTTTGTGCTCAGGGACAAACAGCACAAAAATGTCCTCCGACGCGTAATACCGGACAGTGAACTGCATTATTATTTAACAATTTGTAGTTCATTATTCTGGAGATTTGACAGCCTATTATTTATATTTACTTATATTGACGACTTTATTATTTCTTAACAGTAATTTCATTTATGTTTATAAACCTAAAACACATTTTTTTATAAACTAAAATTGTGTTTCAGTGTCTGTTGAAATTTGAATGTTTATGCGAATGTTTTTATAATGCTTTAATCTGCGATTTAAAGCATTATAAAAACCTAACGACAAACATGATTGAAAACAAAACCCAAAAAGAAACCGTCTTTTGTCCTCAGGGACAAAACTGCAAAAAATATATCCTCGCGACGCGTAAGACCGGGCAGTGAACTGCAATTTGGGAGTGAAAGATATTGATTAGTGCAGCGCTGCTTAAAATAGAAATTTGGCAACTTATCAAATCTAGAGACTCTTTCTGAACAATCAACAATTTCAACCCCTTCGTTCTCCCCCTTTGCAGAACCACCCCCTCCCCCTTCAAACCCCCTCATTCATGCATTTTCATCATCGCTCTGTCATGCTTTAGTTGCTTTGTCTCCAGGGAAAGGACAGGATGATAAGTTGCTGATAAAATCCCTTTTTTTTTTCCCGTGTAGGGTGGTGTTAAATGTATCGAAGAGTTGTAATGGGATTGCCACGGAGTCTTATCTGTGATAATCCACTTTGGAAGATAATAGCATTAGAAATGCTTGATACAAGTATTAAGTTCACAGTAACAGAAAGGGATTTGCTTCAAGTCAGAAAAGTGTGGTTAAAAGGGATTATATCTGCTTCATGAAGATTTTGTAACATGTATTAAAGGAGAATATTCTCGTGTTAATAGGCTGTAAAAGATATTAGCATTTGATACAAGTTATAGGTTCACAGTCATACTAAAAGGAATTATAGATTGATATACGGATGAAAATAAATTTATGTGCTATTTCGAAGTAGATCATAGATTGCACATTCGTAGATAATAGATAATAGATTAAAATAATTTAATACATATTTGAGATTCACAATTATAGAAAGACATTTCCTTTAGCTAAAAAAATGTGGTTAAAAGGGATTATTTCTGCGCATGAAGATTTTGTACTCATATAAAGGAGAATATTCTCAAGTTAATAGGATGTAGGAGAAAATAACATTAGAATCATTTGAAACAATTTAAACAATATTTTAATTTATCCTACAAAATTAATTGCAGATGTACGGATAAAAATAAATTCACATTCCTTAAAATAAATCCACTCATTTTGTGACACAGAAACATGAAATAGTATTAGATATTTTTTAATTAAAGATTGCTTTCTGTAGCAGAATTTCATTAAAATATTTATATTTCAATCTGAAATTTTAATTTTAATTTTTATACGACCCCTCAAAATAAAATATATATGCCTAATTAGTCAAACAAAACATTCATATTTTTATGAGAAATACCTACGTATTTCTTTTATATCCTCGTATAAAAGACAACGTATATTTATACGAATTTTCTCTCATACATAATATCTTGAAAGTATTATTCAAACGAACACATGCGAATGTAACATACTGCAACTCAAAAATCCCCAAGTAAAAAAAGAAAAAGGAAAGAAAAGAAAAATCAATTTCAAATGTTTAATCATCTCAAAAGATTATTATTCAATTCTAATGATAATAAGAATCTTTTACTTTTACCTCTCACGAGAAAATCGAAATGGTCTCGAAAAGAAAAATGTTCTGATATATATATATATATATAATGTACTTTTTATGTCTGAGAAGATCTGCTTTGATAATAATTTAAATTTGACTTATTGCCTTTTTCAAACATTACAATGCATTTTCTTTTTCTGATCAAATTAACAGTGATAGAAGCAATTCCGCTTTATAAAAATAACACAAGAAAATCTGAATAAAATATAAAAAAAATCTCGGATTTCGAAATACTTCAGAAGGGAATCTTTTGGACTGACATCGCAGAGGTCATTAAGTGAAGACTGCTAAATATTTTTTTTTTATATCTTCTCTTTTAATGATATTGACATTTAGAAATTGGATTGCTACTTTATTACATTTTTTGTTCATTTCTTTCACGTAATGAAAATGTTATCGTTAAAAAAATCGTTTAAAAATATTTTTTAGCGTTTAAATTGAACATTAACATTTTGTTTTTAAGAAATGAAAATTAAAGGATTAGAGTAAATGTTGTGAATAATGCATGCAACATCTTATTTTAAATTAAAAAGTATATAAACATTTTAATATGCTATTACTATATTTAAAATATGTTTTATAATTTTTCTTGCTATGCAAAGAATAATTTTTTAAAATGTTTTGCTTACTTATTAAGATAAAAAAGAGTATTTTAATACAGAGTAAGTAATTTTTAAAATTTTTTTGTTTACTCATTAAAATCTATTAAAAAATTATGTATCCAGTGTAAGTAATTTTAAAAACCTTTTTTTCTTACTCTTCAAAATCTATACAAAAATCTCTGAATCCCGAGTAAATAATTTTACACTGTCTCTTATAAAAAGAACTTCTCCTGGATTTAAATGCGATTTATCTGGTTTAGTTTTTATGACAATGAAACATATAACAGTATTACACATTTCTTAATTAAAGATTGCTTTCTGTAGCAGAATTTAGTTCCAAGTTGTAGAATATCATTTAAATATTTATATTTTGATCTGAAATTTAAATGTTTATTTTTATACGACCCCTCAAACTAAAAACATCAAAATAAAATATATATGCCTAATTAGTCAAATAAATCTTTCATATTTTTATGAGAAATACCTATGGAGTTATTAAATAAATCTTTTGTTAGATTTAGCGAAATTTAAATTAGTGTTGTGAAATTTGTCTCCTATACATAATATCTTGAAAGTATTATTCAAAACGAACACATAAGAATGTAACATACTGCAACTCTAAAATCCCCAAGTAAAAAAAGAAAAAGAAAAATCAATTTTGAATGTTTAATCATCTCAAAAGATTATTCTTCAATTCTGATGATAATAAGAATCTTTTACTTTTACCTCTCACGAGAAAATCAAAATGATCTCGAAAAGAAAAACGTTCTGATATATATATATACTTATTTTTTTATGTCTGAGAAGATCTGCTTTGATAATTTAAATCTGACTTATTGCCTTTTTCAAACATTACAATGCATTTTCTTTCTCTGATCAAATTAACATTGATAGAAGCAATTCCACTTTATAAAAATAACACAAGAAAATCTGAATAAAATATAAAAAAATCTCGGATTTCAAAATCTTTCAGAAGGGAATCTTTCGGACTGACATCACAGAGGTCATTAAGTGTAGACTGCTAAATATTTTTTTTAAATCATCTCTTTTAATGATATTGACATTTAGAAATTGGATTGCTACTTTATTACATTTTTTGTTCATTTCTTTCACGTAAAGAAAATGTTATCGTTAAAAAAAATTATTTTTTAGCGTTTCAATTTAACATTAACATTTGGTTTTAAAGAAATGGATATTAAAGGATTAGAGTAAATGTTGTGAATTATGTATACAGTGTCTTATTTTAAATTAAAAAGTATATTTAAAATTTTAATATGCTATTAATATATTTAAAATATGTTTTATTACTTTTCTTGCTATGCAAATAATAATTTTTTTAAATGTTTTCTTACTTATTAAGATAAAAAAGAGTTTTTGAATCCAGAGTAAGTAATTTTTAAAACGTTTTTGTTTACTCAATAAAATCTATAAAAGAAATTTATGTATTCAGAGTAAGTAATTTTAAAAACGTTTCTTCTTACTCTTCAAAATCTATGCAAAAATTTCTGAATCCAGAGTAAATAATTTTACACTGTCTCTTTTAAAAATAATTTCTCCTGGATTTAAATGCGATTTATCTGGTTTATTTTTTATGACAATGAAACATATAACAGTATCGCACATTTCTTAATTAAAGATTACTTTCTGTAGCAGAATTCAGTTCTAAGTTGTAGAATATCATTTAAATATTTATATTTTGATCTTAAATTTAAATGTTAATTTTTATACGACCCCTCAAACTAAAAATTTCAAAATAAACTATAAATGCCTAATTAGTCAAATAAATCTTTCATATTTTTATGAGAAATACCTATGGAATTATTAAATAAATCTTTTGTTAGCTTAACGAAATTTAAATTAGTGTTGTAAAAATTTTCTTCCATGCATAATATCTTGAAAGTATTATTCAAACGAACACATGAGAATGTAACATACTGCAATTCGAAAATCCTTAAGTAAAAAGAAAAAGGAAAGAAAAGAAATATCAATTTCGAATATTTAATCATCTCAAAAGATTATTCTTCAATTCTGATGATAATAAGAATCTTTTACTTTTACCTCTCACGAGAAAATCGAAATGATCTCGAAAAGTAAAGCGCTCTGATATATATATATATATATACTTATTTTTTATGTCTGAGAAGATCTGCTTTGATAATAATTTAAATCTGACTTATTGCTTTTTTCAAACATTACAATGCATTTTCTTTTTCTGATCAAATTAACAGTGATAGAAGCAATTCCGCTTTATAAAAATAACACAAGAAAATCTGAATAAAATATAAAAAAATCTCGGATTTCAAAATCTTTCAGAAGGGAATCTTTCGGACTGACATCGCAGAGGTCATTAAGTGTAGACTGCTAAATATTTTTTTTAAATCATCTCTTTTAATGATATTGACATTTAGAAATTGGATTGCTACTTTATTACGTTTTTTTGTTCATTTCTTTCACGTAATATAAATGTTATCGTTATAAAAATCGTTTAAAAAAACTATTTTTTAGCATTTAAATTGAACATTAGCATTTGGTTTTAAGGAAATGGTTATTAAAGGATTAGGCTGAATACTGGGAATTATGTACAGCTTCTTAATTTATATTTAAAAAAAGATATAAATATTTTAATACTTTAATATAAAATTTAAAATATGCTTAAATATTATTATTTTTACTTCTCCATTATAATAACCTATTAAAATATTCAAAATATGTTTGATTTTCTTGCTATACAAAGAATGATATTTACAATTTTTTGCTTATTCTTTAAAATCTATAAAAAAAATTCTGAATTCATTGTACGTAATTTAAAAAAAAATAATTTTAAGAGGAAGTAAGTAACTTTTAAAAAGTAATTAATAAGAAAGTAAGTAATTTTTAAAACCTTTTTTGCTTACTTATTAAAATCTATACAAAAATTTCTGAATCCATACATTTTTACTTATAATGTAATATACATCAAAATCTATAAAAAAATTCTTAAAACTTAAAATATAAATATTTACTCGTCAAAATCTATAAATCTGTAAAAAAAAATTCCGAATTCATAGTAAGTAATTTTTAATACTTTTTTGCTTACTCATTAAAAAGTATCAAAACAATTCTGAATAAAGAGTAATTTTTAAAAATTTTTTCCTTACTCATCAAAATCTATAAAAAAACATTTATGCATCCACAGTAAATAATTTTAAAAACATTTTTGCTTAGCCATCAATATTTATGGAAACATATCTAAATCTAGAGAAAACAATTTTTAAAACATTTTTGCTTACTCATCGAAATCTATAAAAAATTTCTGAATTCATAATAAATAATTTTTAAAACTTTTTTGCTTACTCATCAATATTTATGAAAACATATCTAAATCTAAATTAAGTAATTTTTAAAACATTTTTGTTTACTCATTAAAATCTAGAAAAAAATTTCTCTCGTATCTTCCAGAGTACGTAATTTTTAAAACTTTTTTGCTTACTCATTAAAATCTACAAAAAAAAAATTCTAAATCCAGATTAAGGAATTTCCATAAATGTTTGGTTTATCCAATAAAATAAAACGTTAGTGAAACGAGAGTAAATAGTTAAAATAAACTAAATAATTTTATATTTCATGTATGTTGAGGAATTTGAATTTTTAATAATTTGAACTTATTTATCAAAATAAGTGAAACAAATTCTTTTTTTGAGAATTTGTAATTTCCAAAATTTTTTTGTTTGCTTTATTAAAAGTTGATTTTTTTAAAAAATTTCAAATAAATATATATTTTTTTTAAATTCTTTTTTTATTCACACATTTAAAGATGGGTAAAAATATTAGTAACTATTATTGTAGATAAAAAATTTATATTTTGAAACAATTATTGTAAAAAATCGTTTCTTATTACTACTGTTAAAAAATTGCTGTTTTTTATTTGGCTACATACCGAATTATATAATTACATCACTAATTACTGCTTAACATAATTAATTAAATAATTACTAATTACTGTTTAAAATAATGTTTTAAAAATTTAATTATAGAAATTTAATAAATTGCGGTCTTTTTAAATCCTTAAAAGCTTGTATTGTGATAAATGTAATGCATATATATAATATTTAAAGTAAAATATTTAAAGAAAAAAATTGCGAAAGATTACGTATATTATTAATGAAGAAATAATGAAAAAAAGCAAAATTTATTTAAATATTTTAAGTTTAGAATGAGAAATAAATATAATTTCCTTTGCAAGGGTTGTTTTGTAAAAAATAGCAAATAAATCAATAATAAAATAATCTCCAGTCTATTAATTTATGAGATATTATTAAATGGTGTCAAATAATAATAAATAAAGATATTTATGTCAAATAATAATAAATAAAGGATAAATATAATTGAGTTATAAAATGCAATTAAATGATTGCAACATCAGATTTAAAATTAATTTTATATCTTAATCTACATATTTCACAAAAAACTTTATGAGCATAAATTGCATCTTAAATTATGATGATAATTTTTTTAAAATAAACCGTATTCAGAATTAAAAAAAAAAAAAAACTTAAAATAAAATACTATTACTTAATTAATAAATAAAATTAAACTAATTTTATTTGAATTCAACATATTTATTAACATTCAATATGAATAAAATTTAATTAGTTAAGTAATAATCTCTTAATTATCTCCTTTAAATGAAAAAAGGATTTACAAAAAATAAAAATAATAAAAATATTTAATTTTAAAAATGACAATCTTTAGGAAACTGAATTAATAACAAAAAGTATATAAGACAAACTTAATTATATTTTAAGGAAAAATTTTTTAATTAGCAAAAAATAACGAAATAAATTTTGTTTCATATAATTATCAATTTCCTAAATTTTCATGCTTAATGTTTCAAGGTGAGTTATTTTATTAGGAATATTAAACTACTTTAAATAACTAAATCTTTTATGTTTAACATTGATTTATTTACTGTTTTCTGTGAGAGTTTTGGATAAGGAATGTATCTTTACAAAAATGACTCAATATTTTATATTTAGCTATTATTTTGCTCGTTTCTTTCTTATTATTTTTGTTTGTTTCTTTATTATTGTTTTTGCTCGTTTCTTTATTAATATTGTTCTTTCTTTATTATTATATTTTCCAGTTTCTTTATTATTGCATTGGTTTTTTTTATTATTCAGCCTTTTAGAGTAAGTAAAATAACTGTAATGATTCTTAACATAAGTAATGATTCTTAAAAAATGACTTAACATTTTACATTTAACTATTATTTTGCTCGTTTCTTTTTTATTATTGCTTGTTTCTTTAATATTATTGTTATTGCTTATTTCTTTCTTATTATATTTGCTCGTTTCTTTGTTATTATTTTTGTTCGTTTCTTTATTATTGTTTTTGCTAGTTTCTTTATTAATATTGTTCTTTCTTTATTATTATATTTTCCGGTTTCTTTATTATTGTATTGGTTTTTTTTATTGAGCCTTTTAGCGTAAGTAAAATAACTTTAATGATTCTTAACATAAGTAATGATTCTTAAGTAAAGTAATGATTCTTAAAAAATGACTTAATGTTTTGCATTTAACTATTATTTTGATTGTTTCTTTTTTATTATTGCTTGTTTCTTTAATATTATTGTTATTGCTTATTTCTTTCCTATTATATTTGCTCGTTTCTTTATTATTGTTTATTATATTATTATTGAGCCTTTTAGCGTAATGAAAAGTAACTGTTATGATTCTTAACGTAAGTAATGATAAGTATTGATTCTTAACGTAAGTAATGATAAGTATTGATTATTAATGTAAGTAGTGATTCTTAAAGTAAAGTAATGATTCTTAACACTTATGGAAATTTTTTTTTTAAAACATCGAATCCTTTCTTCATTAAACTTTAGATGTCCAACATGTTATATTCTTTCACATCTATTTGAATTAAAAAATCTGTGTTTTAAAAGAAAGTGATCTTCGCATAAGGACACTAATTTAACGGTAGCTGTTAATATGAGTCAGAAAATAATGTAAAAATCTAATACATTTTTTTATGTACATCAAATGGAGTGGCATTCTAGTTATATATAACACAGGCAGCCCATTGATGGCTGATAAAACGAAGTTCTTTGGAAAGAAATTTAGGGACAATTGCCCTACACATCCATTAGCATGAGAAAACACACGGAACACTCTCACCAGGCCACTGGATTATCGATGCGAGACGTTTACACTCGCGGACACAACTGCCGTCGAATCTACTCGTATTTGAAAAAAGTGACTCGGATATTTAAACATGAGCGCTTTTGGGAAGCAATTAATATTAAAATATCAAAAGCCTTGTAATTATGATATTCGTTATCTTTTCTCGTAATTAATTTCATTGACCCATAGTTAAATGTATTATTAATATCATTGATCTCTAGTTAAATATATCATTAATTTCATTGGTCCACAGTTAAGCATATAATTAATATATTTGACATAATTAAGCATATCATTAATTTCATTGACCCATAGTTAAATATATTATTAATATCATTGATCTCTAGTTAAACATATCATTAATTTCATTGGTCCACAGTTAAGCATATAATTAATATCTTTGACATAATTAAGCATATCATTAATTTCATTGACCCATAGTTAAATATATTATTAATATCATTGATCTCTAGTTAAACATATCATTAATTTCATTGGTCCACAGTTAAGCATATAATTAATATCTTTGACATAATTAAGCATATCATTAATTTCATTGACCCATTGTTAAACATGTATGTTTTTGATCTAGACTTAAGCATATAATTAAATTCATTGAACCAAATTTTTCTTAATATAATAAGCAAATCAGTCAAGTATATTAGTTTCATTGACTCAACGTTATACTTATCATTAATGTTTTGGCCCATAGTTAAACATATAATTAATTTCATTTACCCATAGTTAAGCATATCATTAATGTCGTTGACACATAATTAAACATATAAATAACTTTATTGAACCAAACTATGGTTCAATATCATTAGTATATCATTCAAGCATATCATTAGCTTCATTGACTCATAGTTAAACATATCATCAAAAATACTTCTGGGAAGTGTAAGAAAACGAAAGTTTAGCTTCCTTCTAGGAAATTGAAGTTCTGTAACTTTAATTGATATTTCCATAATTAAAAATTAAAAAAAATTATATGAGAAAATGTCACAAATTTAGACAGAGTTGTCTATAGACGACGAATGCTGAGATCATTCTAAATGTTGATAATATGTTTAAGAGTTTTTTGTAAAAGCCTAAAAAAGAAATTTACTACGATGCAACAGTATTTTTTTTCCATTATCTTTTTTTAATAAAAAAAAAAGGTTATTAAATCGTGAAAGTTTCATTTTCTTTTTTCAAGAAAAAGGATGTCAAATTACTGTTCGTGTAAGAACGCTAACGATCATTTGTTCCTACTTGAAGCGCTAAGCAGAAAGTATTTTTAACGATGAAAATCATAAAAAAGTTACATGATAGCAAAATGGCGATAATATGTTAAAAATTGTGCATTATTAAGCACTTGCATTTTTAATGATATGTGCCAATATTTCGAATAACAGAATTTTTTTGAATAGTATCATTTTGTAATTTTTTCCCTCAACTATTCAAATTTATAAATTAATGATTTAAAAACTGAAGCTGCAAAAATGCATAACAAATAAATCATTAACTTAATTTTTAACATTCATTTATATAGTTTTAAAATGATTAGCTTTATCAAATTAATTAATAGAAAGCTCATAAATATGGTGATAATGAAGCTTTCTTATGACAAAACAGTATTTCAACATAATATAACAATAAAGTGCATTTATACTTAATACATTAATTAATTGAATGTTAGAAATTAATTTAAAGCCTCTAACAAAATTTATTTCTATTCTACATTACCGAAGTTCTGATTTTCAAAAATACGCATGAGATTTAACTGAAATAATAAAAAAATTTTTGGATGTGTAGCTATAGTGTAGTGTTGTTGCCAAAATTTTTTGCGTTGTTGTTGCCACAATTGCGTAAATAAAATTTAATGAATTTTTAGATGTGTAGCTATAGTATCATGTTTTGTTGGCATAATTTTTTTATGTTGTTGCCACAATTTTCTAAATGAAAATTTAATGAATTTTTGGATGTGTGGCTATAGTGTCATGTATTGTTGCCACAATTGCTTAAATAAAATTTAATGAAGTTTTGGATATGTGGCTATAGTGTCATGTATTGTTGCCACAATTGGCTAAATAAAACTTAATGAATGATTCTTATTCATGCCATTTTGGCAAATCGCCTTAGTTAAAGTTATTTATTCATTTAAAAAGATTCTTTTTTTGCAAAAAAATGAAATGATAAAAAATGAAGTTTTGAATTATTGCCAGACATCGATAAGCTAGTGGTTTGTTGCACTTGCTTATTTCAAAGGAAATTCACAAGATATTTTCCAATCACAGCGTTATCTATGCCATGAAAACTAACATTTTTTTAAAGTGAATTGTATTTATTTTGAATTTTATCGTTTATTTTAGACCAATTAAAAAAGTGTAAAGAAATATATTTATTTTTGAAAAGGAAAATTCGCAATTTTTCCGAACATTTTAAAAATACTTTTTTCCATTAAGTGAAATTTTTCCTGTTTACATCGTAAAAGTGGATAATATTGGGTTCTTACTAATTAATAAATTACAGAAATCTACATTAAAGAGAAATATATATGATGATAAAGATCTATTTTGGTTTTTTAGCTAATTTCTTGACGTTAGAGATCTAAAAGTTGATACATTTCTAATAATCATCCATTGTAAAATATTTCAAGAAATAATAATGCTGTTTTAAATTTTGTATTGGGGAAAAATATTTTTCTCCATAGCGTGTTATTTACCATTTTTAACGTGTTATTTACCATTCGTTGTAGTTTTAATATTCGCCTTATTCACTGGAGGTTTAACTGAACATAAATTATAATGATTAGAGACATCGAGTTATTTACCATTGTTAACGTGTTATTCACTATTTGTCGTAGTTTTAATATTTGTATTATTCACTGAAGGTTTAACTGAATGTAAATCGTAATGGCTAGAGCAATCAGACATCGTGCTATTTACCATTGTTAACATGTTATTTACCACTCGTCGTAGTTTTAATATTTATATTAGTCACTGAAGGTTTAACTGAACTTAAATCCTAATGGCTAGATCAATCAAGACATCTAGTTATTTACCATTCATTGTACTTGTATTATTCAATTTATTCAGTGAATGTTTAACTCAGCGTAAATCATAATAGTTAGATCAATTGAGTTATTTACAATTGTTAACTTATTTACCATTCGTTGCAATTTTAATATTCGCATTATAAACTGAATTTTTAAGTGAAAGTAAATCATAATGGGTAGATCAATCGAGACATCGAGTTATTTACCATTCGTTGTAGTTTTAATATTCGCATTAGTCCTTGAAGGTTCAATTGAAACTAAATTATAATGGTTAGAATCTAACCATTATAATTTACGTTAGATCAATCGAGACATCGAGTTATTTACCATTGTTAATGCGTTATTTACCATTCGTTGTTGTTCTAATATCCGTTTTATTCACTGAGGGTTTAGCTGAACTTAATCGTAATGGTTAGATCAATCGACACATAATGTTATTTAGTATTATTAATGTGTTATTTACCATTCTTTGTAGTTTTAATATTCATATTATTCATTAAAGATTTAGTGGAATGTAAATCATAATGGTTAGATCAATTGATACCATTGTATGACAGTTAATACCCATCGCAGTACAGTTAATAATGTCGTTAACTTATGAACG
The DNA here is from genome assembly GCA_021605075.1 of Caerostris darwini. Taxonomy (NCBI): domain Eukaryota; kingdom Metazoa; phylum Arthropoda; class Arachnida; order Araneae; family Araneidae; genus Caerostris; species Caerostris darwini. The sequence continues at coordinate 126,600 of BPLQ01001789.1, read as the reverse complement.
TATTACAGTTATTTACCATTTTTAACTTATTTAAAATTCGTTATAGATTTAATATTCGCATTATTTACTGAAAGTTTAAATGAACGTAAAACATAATGGCTAAATTGATCGAGACATCGAGTTATTCAACATAGTTAACGTGTTGTTTACCATTCGTTGTAGGTTTAATATTCCCATTATTCACTGAATGTTTAACTGACCGTAATTCATAATGGTTAGATCAATCGAGATATCGAGTTATTTACTATTCGTCGTAGTTTTAATATTCCCATTATTCACTGAATGTTTAACTGAACGTAAATCATAACGGTTAGATCAATCGAGACATTGGGTTATTTACCATTCTTTGCAATTTTAATATTCACATTATTTACTGAAGGTTTAACTGAACCTAAGTCATAATGGTTAGATCAATCGAGACAAATTTAAAAAAAATGAAGCAAGTTTCATTTAAATTGCAAAATAAATTGTAGTACTTGTGCAATGAAAGTATAATAAAATTATTTTATATATAAAGGCGAAATAAGTTTGTATAGAAATATTCATTTATTCTTATTGAAATACACATAATGAAAGGGAGATATCTATGAATATTTTCAATTAAGCCAATAACAAATGCTTTTTATATTCTTAGATTAAAATTAATATTTCAAATTGAAAATAAATACAAAAATGCATTTATGCGATGCGGAAGTAGAATTTTCGGAATAGAATAGAAATAAAAACTGAAAATAGTTAGGAATGGAAACTCTGGATACTTAAGATAATTATTTCTATTGATTTTCCTGTTTTCATGTCTGCTTTCATACGAAAATTAAAATACAGGCACATCTTTATTTGAACAAAACAGGAAAAAATAAGCGCGTTATGTAAATGTATGTAAATAGTTACAAGTTTCATATTCAACAAACAGATTTTTGCTCTTTTCGGTGCAGATATTATTCATTCTATAAATTATTCTTTTTTAAAAAAGTAAGATATGTTTGGAGCTAAGTGCATAAAATTCAAGTTTTGTGATTGGTGTAGAATTTGTTTTAAATGTTTTGCATAACAACGACGGGGTTGATGGCCGAGTGACTGGCGCTCGGTATATTAGATCTCGGGTTCGAGTCCCGGATGTGTCATGGATGTTTGTAGTTGCTCGGAATCCACTTTAAGTCGTAGGTTCAGCACTAATATGACTGTAGAGTGTAGGGCATTGGGATAACAACCCTACCCGGTAAAAAGAAACCAGCATCTCATGTTTTGGCATCTGCCATTAGGCGGAAGGCATTGGTCTACCATGGGGCTGTCGCGGTATTGAAGAACAAGAAAAATGAATGCGGTTCATAGATGATTGCGGTTTTTAGAACTACAGTAAGGTAAACCCGTAGGTTGGAAAGTTTTTCCATTAAAACCGAAGAGGATGAGGGACCAAATGTATCAACAACCTGCCCTCAAGATGCCTTCTTTGGGAGAATTCATTCAAAATTGCAGTGGGAAATTTTCGTAAACTATAGCAAGTGTTGAGTTGCGCACATTGGGTAACGTTTAATTCGTTACACATCTGCTATTCTAATGGGGTATAGCAATATGAGAATAACAACGTGAGAATTATCCTTACTAATAATCGTATAAGAGACAGTTGGAATAGCCTGACACATGCTAGTCTTTAAAATTCCGAACACACGAAGACAGAACAACATCACTTTTGTCTATGATAAATCTGTAGTATGTAAAATGCATTCTCTAATCATGAGAAATTTGATGTTAGGAATCTCTATAAGATAGCCCTGGTACTGTCCATTGCACATTTTAGTAGCATAACGTGAGTGTAGCGTTGCATGCACACCGTGATTACCTAGATAACGCTGTATCTTCTGCATATATGTGAGGAAAAATTAGTTAAATCAAAGTACTTGGCATTATAAAACACTATATTTTCACATAAAGAAGTCGTGGTTAGGGTATTAAGTTTTTGCATTGATAGCCTTCAGTTCGAAACCCAAAACCGAAATTTCACATAATTACGTCATGGATAAATCTGAAGGCCGGAAAAACATTTCTTTTGTTTTGAGAATGTTGGCGTATGGTAAAAATCCTTCAAAGACCACCACTGAAAATGTTTTCTAGAAATTGTGATGAAATAATTGTCGCCCTTGCTAAAAAAAAAAAAAAAAAAATAATGAATAATAAGTTTGCAAGTAATTAATCAATATGGTTAAATTATATAATCAGGTATTTTGAATTTTGCCAGGAAAGTTAATATATTATTAATAAAGAATCGGAGATCGTGTCAGAAACACTTTTTGAACATTAAATTCACATAAAATAAAAATATTTAACAAATTTTTTAAAAATCAATAAAAACACAATTTATTTTTCTTTTTTTAGAATACATATTTATAGACAACAATTATTTCTCGGATTATTGGCAAATCAACTCTGGCATCATTTAGTATTAAATTTTTAAGCAATTCTGTTATAAACATTTAAATAATTCAATTTAATCCAATAAACAACCTAAATACATATCAACTGGACATGTAATATTAAATCATCGTTGACCTGTCGATACTAGGATGTCCAGAAATCTGACATCAAATTTATGTCAATCAAAATGCTTTTCGCCAATCAAGATCAATCTAAATGACGTAATACAGCTGTTGACCAATAATAATTGATTGTTAATGCGGAATTAATGTCAATCAAAATGACACTTAGAATTTTCTCTTTCGGAAAATATTTGGAATAAAATAACATTTTAAAATAATTTAAGTAATTTTAAAATTTGATTTCATACATAATAATCATCAACTTTACGTTTTAATATTGCTATACTAGATTTATAATGCTAATGAATGATATTTTTTTGTATTAAATTATCTTAAATTGATATTTGAATGAATTTAAATTTATACAAATGTAAAACGGATCAAATTAGTATCAAATCCTTTTCTTTCATATTTAATGCAATAAATTTGTTTTCAAATGCAAAGCATTTTGAGCTTGGTTTATTCGGCACTAGAATGGAAAATGCGTAGCAAGTTCAGCGTTACACAGAGGACACCTCGGAACATTATTACAATGCAGCTTATATATATATATATTTATAAATAAATATATATATATATATATATATATAAATATATTATAAATCTATATATATATATATATAAATAAATATATATATATTACCACATGTTTCGAGTTCGAGTCCCGTGGTGCCAGGATGTCTGTAGTCAATTCGGAATGACACTTTTTAAATTTTCTCGGAAAATATTTGAGCGTTGCGGGGCATTGTTAAAATAATTTATCTTCAAATCAAACGCGCCCCCTGGGTATTTCAACATGAATAACGTCTGTGCAGCGCTTACCTTTTAATATTGATCAAGACCAACTGTCTAGTGTTTGCCAGCTGCATTAGAAAAAATATATATATATATATTTTGCTTAGCACATTTGAATTCTAACCAAACCAAATGTATTTCTGCGGGTCTAAAGGAAGGATTTTCCATTATACTTATTTATCGTGCCCATGCCAGGCTCAAGAGCTTTCGATTCCTCTTTTAAGCGAAAGCTTGCATTTGATATTCATTGTGCTATGGATGTAAAGCCTCTTTAGTCATTAATGTAAATTATGTATTTTGGTTTTGATTAAAAATAATTTATATATCATGTATTCCGTTATTTATACCGAAAATGGATACAATAAATCTTTAGGACGGAAAGTCATTTCTTTGGACCCAAAAATATGGGAAGGAGAGTGCTATAATTCAGATGTTATTATTTGATATGCTCGTATAAATCTATACTGCGCCGATATAAATGCAATGTATCAATCTATCCTTGGAGAAACTGGATAACGTTGAAACTACTACATTTTTACTGTATTAGTATAAATTAATAGATACAGTAAATCCTTAGGGCCGAAAGTCCTTCCATTGGACTCCAAAAATATGAGTAGGAGAGTGCTATAACTCAGATGTTATTATTTGATATGCTCGTACAAATCTATACTATGTCCATATAAATTAAATTCATCAATCTATCCTTGTTGAAACCTGGATAACTTTGAAACTACTGCAAATTTACTGTATTAGTATACGTTAAAGGATAATAATCTTTAGGACGGAAAGTTTTTCGGTTGTACTTAGAAATATAGGAAATAATTCAGATGTTATTATTTGATGTGTTCGTATAAAATTGTATTACGTCCATATAATTGCAATGCATGAATCCATCTGCGGCGAATCCTGTATAACGCTGAATCTACTACATCTTTACCTTATTAGTATACATTTACTGTTACAATAAATATTTAGGACGGAAAGTTATTCCGTTGATGTCGAAAATATAAGAATGAAAGTGTCATAATTCAAATGTTATTAATTGATTTGCTTTATAGAAAACTGTACTAGTCCATATAAATACAATGCCTCAATCTATATGTGGTGAAACCTGTATAACGTTGAAACTACTGCATCTTTGCCTTATACGTTAATGGATAAAATAAATATTTAGGACGTAAAATCATTCCATTTGACTTGAAAACATGGGAAGAAGAGTGTTATAATTCAGAAGTTATTTCATGTGTTCGTACAAAACTGTACTATGTCCGTATATATATAATAACCAGTGGTGAAACTTGGATAGCGCTGAAACTACTACCTCTTCACCGTATTAGTACACATCAAAGTATTCTGGCAATCAAAAACAACGACTCCTGTGTGTGTAATATTCATTAATGAAAACAACAGCAATTCTTTCGACAATTTACTATTGAAACTTTTTTAACAATTAATTTGCGAAAATTTTTATTCAACTCAGTTTTTCCCAGAAATGTTTGACGTAAACATGTTTTTCATTTTATCGAGTGTTTACCAGCAATTCAACCCTTAAGCAAAACGCAGCCTCAAAAACATAAGCATCTCTAAACCAATCTTCTTTTAAAACGAGCCCGACAATGCCCTGATATACCTGGATATTTATCTACGATGAACTGGAAAAGAGAATAATAAACGATACAAATAATAATTTGAAATTCACATCAGCATTTAGTAAATCAGATTCTCCGTAAAAGTTAAATAAATTATTAAATAAAATCATTTTTTATGCGTCTTGTACTCATGGAAAATACATTTTTTTACTAATAAATAACGTTTTTATTAGTAAAAAACATTATTAATAAATGCTCTGATGTACCTGAATATTTACCAACAACGCACTGTGAAAGAAAATAATAAACGACATAAAAAATAATTTTAAATTCACATCCGCATTTAGTATATCAAATCGTTCGTAAAAGTTAAGTAAACTGTTAAATTAACTGTTAATTTTGTATGCGTCTTGTAATAATGGAAAATACATTTTTTACTTAATAATTAACGTTTTTTTGCTGTTAAATAACGTTTTTAACAAAGTAATTAAGGCTTCTTTTACTGATAATTACCGTTTTTTTACTGATAGATAACGTTTTTTCCTAAGTAATTAAGGTTTTTTGCTGATAAATAACGTTTTTTATTGATAAATAACGTTTTTTATTGATAAATAATGTTTTTTACTAAATAAATAACGTTGTTTACTAAATAATTAACGTTTTTTAATAAATGATTAACATTTTTTACTGATTGTTCTCGTCTAAAGCACTGACACATGTTCTCTTATTTAACCGACTGTATCACATTCACACAATAAAAAACCAAAGGTTTAAAACTTAACAATCACTTTATTTACACGACACAGGTACAGCCACTCACAGCCGTGATGTTCTCTCTTGCCACTCTGGCGTTACACTGTTCAGACTCGCACTTATGCGCTCGCAGGCGCATGCATATACACACACTTTTTTCGCAGCTAGGGGTATCCTTGCGCGTTGGCGCGAACACTGATGAATAATGTTTTTTACTAAATAATTAACGTTTCTCACTGATAAATAACGTTTTTTACTAATACGTTAAGTAATAATTGAATGTAACTAAAGAGTATCAAAACTAACTACTCAGAAGCATAAAAATTTGATATAAAAAACTTTCATTGTTTAGTTTTCTTTTTCTTTTAAGAAAATTGGATAAATTTATGCTTAAATAAAAACGAAAAACACTTTGAAAATCCACAATTAACATAAAACTAATGTTGTTTTTCGATTTTTTTTCATTTAAAGATAATATTTTTTTTTTAAAATTTTTTAATACTTATGAATTAAAATATGATTTCTTATAAAACCTTTATCATACGAGAAAATATTTTTATTGAAAACGTACTAAATAAAAGCAAAATTGTTTTATCCTCTACTCAATTTAATAAATAAAAATAATTTAATTTAAACTGATGTAAATTAATTATTATTAATACTTTATCTACTACTAGAATGGTATTTTATTGATGTTTATAATAATGTATTGCAGCATAAGAATGGAGAAATCAATTATAAACAAAAGCTAAAATTTATTTAAAATTTTGATTAGATCTTTAAACACTTTGCTGTTATTTTTATGCAGTTTTTTACAATGTCAGAATAAAATTATCTTAATATTCCCATAAAAACAATATTTTATTTCTAACAATTTTATTTAAATTTTTGATTTTGACAAATTGATTTTTTAAACAATCAGTTTTACTTTAAAAAAAAATTAGACTTATAGAATATAACTTGAAGAAATTTCTCACCTTCCTACTAATGCATAATAAGTAAATCATTATAACAATTTTAATTCATGAAATTTTTAAAATAACATTAATTTGCGATATTATAACACCATTCAATGCATTTAACATAATCATTGAATTGTGGTGGATATTAAAGAAACCGCCATCATTAATGATGGTATTTTGTACAAGATTTCCGTGGAAGTTTCACATATAGCCTGTTATGCATTCTATAACTATAATAACAATAACAAATTTGACAAAAGTATTTATAATACATTTGATAGAAATTAAATGTAATTATATTTTACATACAAAGATTGCATTATATATATTTTTTAGATATCATTTTCTAATGGATATTTTAGAATAAACTGCTTAGTTATATGTATGCGGTATTTTTCATTTTCATGTGGCTATTTTTATATTTCAGGTATAATTTTCAGACATAGATGTGAATTACATCTGTGAGATTTATATACAATAAATAAACAAAAGTACTGAGTATCTAAAATTTACAATCATACATTAGCCTCTCTTTATATCAGGCTTCATTATACAGTGTGTTAGGATATTTTTTTGTGTTTTTCTTAGGATGTAAGGACATTAATTGGACATTAATTTATTGTTGTTAATATTAGGATAAACAGAAATTAATAAAAGGTAATAGTAATTTTTCTATTTTTAATTTTGTTAATTATGTAACTATATTTCGTAACTTCTTTCTAATGGATATTATAGAAAAAAAAACTATTTAGTTATACGTATGCAATATTTTTCATTCGCCTTTTTTTCTGTTCTTTTTTTCTCCTAGGTATAATTTTCAGAGATATATGTCAATTACATATGTGATATTTATACAGTTTATACAATAAATAAACAAAAGTATCGAATGTATAATCATATACAGTCTCTTTAAATCAGGCTTCAATATACAATGTGTTTGGATATATTTTGTTTTGTTTTGTTTTTCTTAAGAAGAAAAATCTCTCAAATTTGACTTTGATTCATCGTTGTTAAAATTAGCGTAAGAAGAACTTAATGGAAGGTAAAAGTAATTATTTTTAATTTTGTTAATTATGTAACTTAACTATGTGTTAACTTCTAATATTAATGTATTAGTTAACTATGTATTAACTTCTTTCAAATGGATATTATAGAGAAAAAAACTATTTAGTTATATGTATGCAATATTTTTCATTGTGTTTTTTTTATTTCAGAAATATATGTAAATTGTATCTGTGAGATTTATACAGTTTATACAATAAATAAGCAAAAGTACTGAGTTATCTAAAAGTTATAATCATACAGTAGCCTCTCTTTACATCAAGCTTCAATATACAGAGTGTTTGGGTATTTTTTTATGCTTTTCTTAGGAAGTAAGGCCATTAATTGGGCATTAATTTATTGTTGTTAATATTAAAGTAATCAGAAATTAATGAAAGGTATAAGTAATTATTTTTAATTTTGTTAATTGTGTTACTATATTTCTTAGCTTTTTACCAATGGATATTATAGAAAAAAACGTATTTAGTTATACGTATGCAATATTTTTCATTCGCCTGTTTTTTTGTTTTTTTTTTTTTCTTTTTTTTTTTCCCGGCATAATTTTCAGAGATATATGTCAATTACATATGTGATATTTATACAGTTTATACAATAAATAAACAAAAGTATAGGATGTATAATCATACAGTAGCCGCTCTTTATATCATGCTTCAATATACAATGTGTTTTGTTTTTCTTAAGAAGAAAGGTCTCTCAAATTTGACATTGATTCATTGTTGTTAAAGTTAGCGTAAGCAGAATTTAATGAAAGGTAAAAGTAATTATTTTTAATTTTGTTAATTATGTCAATATATTTCTTAACTTCTTTCTAATGAATATTATAGAGAAAAAAACCTATTTTGTTATACGTATGAAATATTTTTCATTGTGTTTTTTTTTTTATTTCAGAAATATATGTAAATTGCATCTGTGAGATTTATACAGTTTATACAATAAATAAACAAAAGTACTGAGTTATCTAAAATTTATAATTATACATAGCCTCTCTTTATTTCAAGATTCAATATAAAGTGTGTTTGGATATTTTTATTTTTTTCTTAAGAAGAAATATCTCTCAAATTTGACATTGATTTATTCTTGTTAAAATTAGTTTAAGTAGAAATTATTGAAAGGGAAAGTAATTTTCTAATTTTGATTTTATTAATTATGTGACTACATTTCTTCAAATTTTTAATGCCGAAATACAAATGATAAAATTTATCTCAGTCTAAATAAAGTTAAATTTCAGATTTTAAATAAAGTGGTTGATTATATCGTACTTTACTTTGTATGTGAATATACATATAAAGAGGGGTTATTGCATATAAACAGCATCAAACTATTGCAATTCTAATGACATGTCATATGAACAGAGATAACAGAGTAGGACTCACCGATAAGGGGGACATCGTAGTGGTTCGTGTCTCTTCCTCTGGCTTCTCGACTTGTTGGATTCATGTCCACTGGTATAGTATTTTTGACCTTGGGCTGACCACCGCTACTCTGACCGGGCAGTTTTTTCACCCTCCGACCCCTGGTCTCTCTCCGGGGCATCATCTCGAACCACGGGATCTGGTACCCGGACTCCTCGGCAAGCCCTGCCGGACCCTTCCCGTCCGGCAACGGCCGGTACACTTGCTGGGAGGTGGGCGAGGGGGGCTTCTTGTGGAACATCTGACCAGAAGGGGTCAGCGCTACGAACAGGTTGCTACTGTGTGGTTTGCTGTTGCTGGGGTCTTCGTACTGACCGTGAGCCTTGACCAGCACGGTGCAGGCCAGCATGATCGCTAACAACCTCATCATTATCATTATCAGTTAATTTGTTGGTGGAAGTTTTTATTTTTGTAAATAGAGAGAGAGGACTTGTTCAACAACAAGCTTTTGCTACAGAGTTGTCGACCGGGCAACAGTGAAAATGGAATATTAATAATTTTTTGTAGAGCGGGTGTAGTAGTTCTGGTTAGGGGTCGGCGTGCAGGGGTGTAGAAGCGAGAATCGTCTGCCTGTCACGACGGGTTCAGTCACAAGCAGTCCGGGCTGTGAGTGTAGCGTCCGGGAAGTTGTTCCTGCTCTCACGCCGGATCAGCGCTGTTTGCCGGATTTCTCGTCGACTCCTAAGCGCGCGCAACTCGCTCGTTTATTGGCTCGTCGTGGAAAAGGTCAGCTAGGGGAGGGGGGAGGGCAAGACGCGCTCACCGATTTATTCGCCGGATCGCTCGCCCACGCGTTTTGTAGGCCCTGCCTGCCGGACTGGTGGGGTGGTCCGGGATCGTGTTTATCGTCTGCGAACACAGGCTTTCCTGCGCGTTATATGGCATCGGTGGCCTGCATGGACTATTTATTGCAATTTTTTTATTTATTTTTTATTGCGGCTTTGTTTTGGTGATGTCTTCTTGGACGTGTTGTGGTTTTTGATATGCCTCATACTGACAATACAGCTATTTCTTTTAATTGTATTTTGGGTTAATGAATTTATGTGAGGCTCAAGCATTCGGGTTTCGGTTTCGGTCAGTTATGGGAATATATTGGGTTAAATCAGCAAAAGCAGCAATTTCGGCATCATTTTTTCCGGTATATGTCTTCTTTCACGTCTGTATTCCCGTCTTCTTCACTATTGAGTATTGTTAAAAATGACGTTAATTTGCTGAAATAGTATAAACTAATATAAGAAGGCTTTATAGAGTGCTTTATTTAGTTTTAGCAAAGGATTAATAAAATATTTAGAAAGGATTAATAAAATAATGCGAAGTTTAATAATGCTTTTCGTTTCGATTTCAGACGTAAATAATGATTGATTTATATTTTGGTTTATGAGGACTGGAGTAATGAATTTATTTTAGCTTCTCATTTATTCTCTGGGTTTATTTGAGTAATTATGAACATAAATATCGGATTAATTCAGTAAAAGAGTAATTTTATTATTATTGAAGTATTTATATTAGTGATCGTCTGTCCTCAAAGCATAGATAATTTTATATCGAATTGATGAAATATTTTAGGCTAGATATTTTTTTTTATTTACAGTGAGCGTTTAGGTTCAGAATGAATGGAAATATAAAGTAATACATAAAGTGTAATAATTTTTTGTTATTGCTATGTTATTCAATTTTGAGCCAAAAATATTGACTTAACTCAAGCATTATCTTTTTTTCGATTTCGGAAATTATGAGAATATATTCGGTTAAATCAGCAAAAGCGCAATTTCGAGATCGTTTTTTTCCAATTTACGTCTTCTTTCACGTCTGTATTCCCGTCTTCTTCACTATTGAGCATAGTTCAAAATGACATTTGCTGAAGTATTATAGACTAATATAAGAAGGCTTTATAGAGTGCTTTTATTTAATTTTAGAAAGAAAGGAATAATAAAATAATGTTTTTCGTTTCGATTTGAGATGTACATAACGATTAATTTATATTTTGGGTTTGATGAATGGGGTAATGAATTTATTTTAGCCTCTCGCATTCTCTGAGTTGTTTGAGTATAAATATCGGTTTAATTCAGCATGAGTGTAAATTTATTATTATATTTCCAAGTATTTATAATATTAATCATCATGTCCTCAGAGATGCTGAGCATAGTTGATTTTATATCAATCTGCAGACATATTTTAGATTGATATAAAAGAATTTACAATAGGCTTTTAGGTTTAGAATGGATGGAAACGTAAAGTAATATATAAAGTGCAATTATTTTTTGTTGCTGTTATGTCATTCAATTTTGAGCCAAAAATATTGACATAATTTGCGCCTGACTTACGCATTATCTTGGTTTCGATTTCGGGCAATTTTTCGGCTAAATCAGAAAAAGCGTAATTTCGATATCATTTTTTCCAATTTATGTCTTTTTTCACGTCTGTATTCCGTCTTCTTCACTATTGATCATAATTAAAAATGACGTTAATTTGCTGTACTATTATAGACTATTATAAAAGAGGTTTATACAGTGCTTCTAGAAAGAAAAGAGTCATAAAATAATATAAACTTTAACAACATTTTTCGTTTAGATTTGATACGTAAATAGTGATTAATTTATATTTGGGGCTAGGAGAAATTAATTCATTTACCCCCAAATTCATTCATTCGTGAATTTATTTTAGCATCACTCTTTCTATGGGTTTCTTGAGTAATTATGAACATAAATATCGATTTAATTCAGTAAGAGAATAATTTTATTATTATCATTTTCCATGTATTTATATTGTTGATCATCATGTTCTCAGTGTTATTGAACATAGTTAATTTTATATCAATTTGATGAAATATTTTCTGATATAAAAGGATTTACGATAGTCTTTTAGGTTAGGAATGAATGAAATTATAAAATAATATATAGAGTGCACATAAATATTAGTTTGTTTTCGGTTTCGTTTAATTATGAGCATAAATATCCGTTTAATTCAGTAAGAGAATAACTTTATTATCTTTTTTCCAAGTATTATATTATTGATCGTCATGTCCTCAGCGCCTGTGAACATAGTTAATTTCATGCTAATTTACTGAAATATTTTAGACCAATATAAAAGATTTTACAGTAGCCTTTTAGGTTCAGAATGAATGGAATTATAAAGTAATACACAAAGTGTAATAATTTTTTATTGTCGTTTCGATCTTATTCAATTTTGAGTCAAAAATATTGACTTAATTTGTGAATGACACGCACATTAGTTTCGTTTAGGTTTTGTGCAATTATGAGTATAAATATGGAGTTAATTCTATCGTGAGATATCAAAATTATTTTTTCACGTATATATGGTACTGATCGTTGCGACTAAGCTCAATTTGCTGAATTTTAGATTGATATAAAAGTATTTACAGTAAGCTTTTAGGTTTAGAATTAATGGAATTATTAAATAGTACATAAAGCGCAATATTTTTATTTTTGTTGCCTCGATTTTATTTAATTTTTAGCCAAAAACATTGACTTCATTTTAGCATTGATTTCATTTGACTCACGCACTAGCTTGATTTCGGTTTCGTACAATTATGAGTATAAATATTGGGTTAATTCTAACGTGCAATTTCAAAATTATTTTTCCAAGTATTTACAGCATTGATTAATTTACTGAAGTATTTGAGACTGATCAGAAAAGGTTTATAAGGTGATTTTATTTAAATTTAATCGATTACAAAAATATTAAGTGTAATAATATTTTTCTTTCCTATTTTATTCAAATTTCAGTCATAAATATTGATTTAATTTAAATAGTCTAATTAATGTTTTGGGCTAGAAAGAAAAGAGTAATGTATTTATGGGACGCTTTCGTATAATTTTGGTTTTGCGTTTCATGCAATTATGGTCCAAATATTATGCAAATTCATTATTTTTCATTTTTTAAACTGTTGATTTTAGTTAGTTATATTAAGTTACTGAAATGTTTTAGACTGAAAACAAAGTGTTTTTAACGTACTTTATTTGGTTATGAAGGAAAAAAGTATTATATTCAAGTGATATGTATTTTTTCTTTAATTTTGAAGGATTAAAAATGTAGAAGAAGCGTAATTTCAAATAAAATTATGAAGGATTTATCATATTGAACAAAGTGAACGTCCAATTTAGATTAACTATTTTAATATTAGAACGAAATAGTTTCATTGCATAGCGTTTTCTTATAATTTTTTATAATTTCTTTTCTTATAATTTCTATAAAATTTCTTTCACATGTACATTTAAATCCATCCTATTTTTGAAAAGCAAAATATGTAATACAAAATACAATGCATATTCCAATTGTAATTATAAATGAAATATGAATATTTATATGACAAAACTATAATTATTTTGTAAATTTGATGCAAGTGTGATCCGATAATTAAATATTTTAGGCAAATTAATCAGCAATATTTAATTTTTAAATTAATTTAAAGATTGTTTACTTTATTTATTAGTAAATACACTGTCGAAACTCTTATAAATTTAATAAAAAATTATTGTATTGCAAGAACCTGACCTGTGGATTTATTTTATTTGCCTAATCGTAAATATTTTCAAAAGACAAAAAAGGAAATTATTAAAGTGACAAAGGAAGCAAATTGTATTCCAGTGGATACCATTACAAACGCGAATTAAAAGTAACGAAGCAGTAGACTCACTTGCAAAGAAAGGAAACCATGTGAATATTTGAAAGAAACAAGTTCCACCAGAATCTTTCAAGAAATAGATTCATAGAGAAATTTTTAAGAAACTGAAAGATAATCTCATAACTCAATCTGAAAGCAAAAAATGACACAATAATCAAGACAGCTGGAAAATCTTTAACACTAGACCATGTAAAGAGGCTGTTACCAACTTTTGATTAAGAACCGGACACGATTGTCTTGCGGAACACCTAAACAGGATAGGTGTCCTCGCCTCCAACACTTGTCCTATATGTGGTGCCGGTACAATGAATTCCGAACATCTTTTGAAATGTCCAGGACTGAACAGGGAGGCTCAGAGCCAAGGAGAGGTCTTGCAATTGTATTGGGAGGCCAGGGGCCTCATGGACTAAAATAAAGGGCCTACCCTTTTATTTACTCTCCCCCCCTTTGACTTTTTTGTGGTGTGGGAGACCGACTTCGTGTCGATTGTTGTCTTTCTGTATATTTCTTTATGTGTGATCCTTATTGTAATGGATTGATTTCCAATAAATCATATGTTACAACAGATTGACAACGGAAAACACACAAAGGAAATACATTTTAAAAAAATGTGTGAACATGACGTTGTCTTGGTTAGAAGTTCGTGATGTCTCCAAAAAAGTGAAGCTAGAAAGTTAAACAAGTAATATAAAAAAAAAATTATGTCAATTCCTACCTTTTTTTCACATTTCAGAAAGACCTTTATAAATAATGTTGAAGTTTTCCTCTTACATCTTACGCCATCTATTGGTAGATACATACAACTTAAATCTCAAAAAAACTAAAATTAATTAACTAAATTTAATTAATGTATTAATATTTGAAAAAACTGTATTAACATCCAGTGTCATCCACTACAAGTACAAAAAAATGTATCTGAACTCGAGTGGATGAATAAAAAGTGTTTTATGAACGATTGAAAATTTGAACAAGATATATATAGGGAGAGTGTGAGCTAATAGAAGGAATTGAAAAAATAAGTAAGAATATAATTTATTACTTAAAAAAAATTTCCTCGCGCAACATAAGAAACTTTTATTTAAAATTAACGCTGATTTTAACGTGTGGTTTAAGACTGGAGCGAAATATGCGTTGCTAAATCTAACGATTGACCCATATCACGGCACGTGCTCTATATTTCGCTTTGAAATGCCTGGATTTCAAAATGTAAACAGATTATTGTGTCCATTTCCTGAAAATAGTGTCTCAGGATCAAATTTATACTTCTAAGAGTTAATTTATTCATTACTTTACAGGCTTCTCCGTCTGAATTGGGTAGTGCTTCTTGAAGTATTTGAACAATTGCTTCATATATTATTTGGGTTATTGAACATTGGTATATTCCCATGTGTATTCACCTAGCAAAACAAATTATTTTTACTTTTAATTTTTTCTTTTTTTTAAATTTATTATCTTTTTTAATTTTGTTTAATTATTTTTACTTTTAATTCTGTTTTTCTATTTATTTTCTTTACGTTAAATTTTACTTTTTTATTCATTATTTTTGCGTTTAATTTTGTTTTCTATTTATTATTTTTAGGTTTAATTTTTTGATAAGTTGAAATTCATGAGTGGATTACATTTTTTTTAATTTTAAAAAATTGACATTAAAATAATTATGTTGTTATATATATATATAAATATATATATATATATATAGCCCCATGGTGGGCCAAAGCCGTCTACCTGCTGACAGATTTCCAGACAGGAGATGTTTTCTTTTTAAGGGGTAGGGTTGTCAGCACTACGCCCAATGCTCTACAGCCATATTAGACAGGGACCTACGATTTAAAACGGATTCCGACGAACCACTACAAACATGCATCGCCGGTACTCGAAACCGAAACCTGTGCCACCGAGCTCCAGAGCGTATATACACACACATATATATATATATATTTCGATTAAACAAATAATTTGTGTGAAGAATTCGGTTTCCTTTTTTCTGGCGCAGGAATTATGCGTCCGTTTCTTAAATGAATGAATTAGGATTAAAAAAATAATCTATCTGCAGGTTTATCGATTGTATTTCTTTTTATTTTTTAATTTTCGTTGTTTTTTAATTCATTGATTTTTAACTTTGTATTATTTAGCATTTCTTTGTTAGTTCGTAATTTTTTTTTTATAATTTTCGTTATGGAAAGATTTGTAAACTTGTTTACACATGCAAACAAACTATGACATCATAAACAAGGGAAGTGATGATGATGGAAATTATGAAATTATGCTTCTATTACAGCATGAACTCTGCTCGAGTGTAACAGGTTAACTTAACACATTGAAGGACATGAAATAAATATTTTATTTGAATGATAAAATTTTATATGAATGATAAAATTTATTTGAATGATATTTTATTTGAATGATAAAATTTTATTTGAATGATAAAATGAATATTTTATTGATAAAAGATTGACGAGAAATGAATCTTGCTGTTGAAGTCAATGCTATCCGGTGATAAACTGCTTGTGGATATTTTTATTTATTATCTTTACGTTTAATTTTGCTTTTTTATTTATTATTTCTAGTTTAATGTTTCTTTTTTATTCATGATTCTTACGTGTAATTTTGCATTTTTATTTATTATCTTTACGTGTAGTTTTATTTTTTAATATATTATTTTTTTAATTTTGCTTCTTTATTTAATATTTTTTTAATTTTGCTTCTTTATTTATTTGCTTCTTTATTTGTTTCTTCTTTATTTATTATCTTATTTAACTTTGTTTTCTATTATTTTTACGTTTAATTTTTCTTTTTTATTTAGTATCTTTAAGCTTAAGTTTTCTTTTTTGTTCATTATTTTATTTAATTTTGCTTATTTATTATCTTTACGTTTAATTTTGCTTTTCCATTTATTATTTTTAGGTTTAATTTTGCTTTGCTATTTATTATATTTACGTTTAAATTTGCTTTTTTATTTATTATCTTTACATTTAAATTAAACAACATAAATTGTAAATTTTAGATGTACCCTTTTAACACAGAACAGAATGCAAAATTATGTCTGCAAATTTTAATTGTTTTTCTTTTTATTATTATATGAGAGCAATTACGTTGAATCTTTGACTTCCATGAAATACTACCAGGACTGGACGCAATAAATCCAGAAGCCGGAAAGTAGCGAGCGAATCCAACTAATATCACCCCTGGATGAGCACAGTCAACTCAAAATTGGTGTGAGCAAATGCAACATTTCTGTCTCCATAGCGGCAAATGACGCCATTAATATTTCTGTTGTGGTTAAAGTGACCGGAATTTGATACATTTCATTATTATGTATTCCATTTTAATATGATCTAATGAGATAACAATGAAAATGTTTTTTAATAATTTCAATATTTAAAGAAAGTTAGGATTCTATGTTCAACCAGAATTCAGGGCTATTTACAGCCTTGAAGTAAATAATGCCAACACTATGAGTCAAAAGTTTCTTTTCGTTTTGTTAAAAGTAAACGAACGTGAACGTTGCTTACGCATTTTACGTTGAGTAACGTTTCTTACTACAAATTACAACGCACGCGTATCAAACCGCGCTAGTAATTTCGCGTAATTACAGTGACGAAATAAAGAAAGTTCAACACACCAGAGAATGTTTCGAAACAATTAAAAAAGAATTAGATGAGGCTCACAAAAAATAATTCATACGGACAAGAGGATTAATTTTTGTTCCTTTTTAATTTGGTTCGTTAATTTTAAAACTGCTGGCAATTAATTTTCAACGTCGCAAAAAAAAAAAAATAATTATCCTTTTTTAACTTTACATTTTTTTTTTTAATATATGCGAGGAAATTCGTAATCCACATAGGATGTGGCTAATAATCCTTAAAAAGTAGACTTGTGAAAAAGAGAAATAGGTTTAATTACGATGAGCCTTAAGGTATGTAACAATTATTTATTGTATTTTAAGCTACATATGGACAAACGTCAGAAGTTAATTATAAAATTTTTTTATTGTTGCGACGTGCAATCACACAAGGGAGGAAGTTTACTCAATATAAGGAAGGCGCAGCCGATGACCTGCAGTACAGTTACCAGAAATACAAAAAGTGGTTACAAAATGAGTTTTTGCCTTTTTCGGGGGTTTTGAAAATAATTGCAGCACATTTTATTATCATAAGATTGAAGAATAGGAAAATTCCACCAATTAACACTACTTTCAAAGAAAGTTGTTTATCTTTGAGTATGATGAAACTATTGAACCTAGAAGTTTTTTGTTTTTTTCGTTCTAATACTGCTGGCAAACATTTTGACAGCTTGGTCTTGGATGCCTTAAAGGCAAGCGCTGCTCAGACGTACTCACTTTGCCACTACCCAGGAGGGGCGTGTAACTTGAAGATAAGCCACGGACGCAGATTAACAATGCCCCCGCAACGTTCTGCGATCCTATTAGGACAGGGACATACGGTTTAAAAGAGATTCCGAACCACTACAAACAACCACGGGCAAGCCGGGATTTGAACCCGATACCTATGGTTCCGAGAGCCAGAGTGCTAGCCACTCGGCCATCAGGCCCCTTGAATCTAGAAGTCTAATTGATATTTCTTGGAAATATAAAAAATTTGAAAATATCGAAATTTTTAGGATTATTATTAGGATTTAGGATTATTTAGGATTTTTTTTTATCTTTACATTTAAAAAAAAAAATTGTTCTAGGAAATTCATAATCCACATAGAATTTTGCTAATGACCATTAAAAAGTATAATTGTGAAGAAGGAAAATAAGTTTAATTATGATGGGTCCAACTTTTGTACGAATTATTTATTGTATTTTTAGCTACATATGGACAAACATCAGAAGTTTATTACAAAAATAAAAAGAAAGGAAAGATGTTCAGATACATTGAATTTTTGTCCACAACTGAGGAAGTTCAGTCAGTATAAGGAGGGTGCTGATGTAGCTTTACAGTAGGTGTGGCCAGAAATAGGAAAGGAGTGGTTACAAAATGAGTTTTTTGTTTTTTTTCCTTTTTTTATGGTTAAAAATATAACTACAGCACATTTTATTATCATAAGAAGGAAAAACAGGAAAATCTCACAAATTACGCTACTTTCAATGAAAGTTATTTATCTGTTGTTGTTGTGAATAATTCTCAGTGTCCTGCAGTGCAGAACGACCATTACATGAGTAGTCTACTCAGTCTAATCATCATGAGTATCTACTCACTCTACAGTTTGCCTCCATTCCCTCCATCCAGTCTACTCAAGGATGGAGGTATTACGGGTAGCTTCTATTGCGATGGAGCACCCTTAGGTAAAAGTATGACTTGGCTCCGAGTCTCTGAAGAAGGAAGGCAGTATCTTCCGGAAGGACTTTTACGGGGAACTGCCCATCATTTTCCTATTGTATGGGAGAAAACTCGGAAAACTCCCACCAGGTAGTCTGACGAACCAGGCAAGATTCTGAACATAACAAACACCATCGAGTCTCCTCATTTATGAAACAGTCTAAGACAATGCCGCCAGTAGATTGAACCTCAATCCTAATAATCCACCAGCCGGCGTAAGTTACAATGAGCCAGGAGTCGGGCAGCTATTTATCTTCAAGTATGATGTAATATCTGAACATGGATGCCTAATTGATGTTTTTTTTTAAATATAGAAAACTTGAAAGTATTGAAACTTTTAGGATTATATTAGATCGTTAGGCCCAAAAATATTTGTAAGAGATAGTAGTCAAAACAATTAAACATATTGAACTGTTATTTATATTTTTATTTATATGATATATTAATATGCAATTGCATATATCAATATGCATGTGAATTAAAAGCAATGCAATTATTACAGTAAGTAATATGTTAAGAAAATATTTATTATATTTATATATTTAAATATTTTATATATTCATTATATTTATATTTTTAATATATTTAAATATTTATTATTTTAAAATATTTATTACATTAAGTAATATGCTAAGCTAAAAATTTAAGAATAGTAAATATGTGGTATATTTTTGCATAATTCATCAAAATAAATTGCTTCAATTATTTTCGCAGCAAAAAATAAATAAATAAAACGAATAAATAATTTCCAAGCATCCAACTATTTATAAATTATGCAATAACCAAAGCGTGTTTAGAAAATATCTTTGAATATTTTTAAATAATTAAAAGAAAAAAATATTCTATTATGCAACGCAATTAATATCTTTGCTTTTTTATTTCAGAATCCTAAAATAAAAAAAAAATACGCATTTCTTTGTAAAAGAAAAGGAATTTTAAGAACAATAAAATTACGCAATAGCAGCCTTAGGCCTTTAGTTCATTCAAATAGGTCTATTTGTATCTGAGATGAAGAAAAAAAATGTATTAAAGAATAAATTAAAACTTTATGTGAAAAAAATAAATAAGAAATATTTTTTTTTTCTACATTAAACATAATTTTATTTTTTGAATGTGAAAACAATATTTTGTTAGTTTTTTTGTTTATTATTCTGTTCTCTGGGTTTAAAAGAAAAATAAAACATCACAGAAAGTTTTGATAAAAATTTTAATTTTTTTTTTCTAAAATAGGTTTCAAATTTTAATTTTTCCTTTTTTTTTTAATTTTAATTTCTAAAATATTATTATATAAATTAACATTTTCTCGAATTAGGTTTTAGCCTTCATATCATTTTAATTCTTTTTAAATTACTTAGTAGCAAATAGTACTATAGATTACTTACTACAAACGGTAGTAAAAAATATTATAGGCTGTAAAAAAATTACTAAAGGCAGCAACTAAAATTAAAGTTAAATTTTTAAATTTTATTCTTTGTTCATTACTGAAAAAAAAATTTTTTTTTTCTATTATTTTGCACTTGTGTCGTTTCAGCAATCAGTGTGGCCCTTTAACTCAACAATTAAAAGAATTATTACGATTATTTAAATTCTTATTAATTGAGTTATTATGATATCTTAACAAAAGCGTATTCTTTTATTGAAAATCTTAATCATCAAAAAATATTTATGTTTTATATTAAAAAAAAAACTCATGCATTTGTTTTTAAACCCGCATTTTTAAAAAACGGCAAATCCAATAGCTTTACATCGGTTTAGATGATTACATTTTTTTTTTAATGGATAAGGATTTTTTTTAGAATTACAGAGAATTGCATAAATATAATTATATTTGTAATAAAATAAAATAACATAAAAATAACTATATATTTTAACTATAACATTAGAAATTTAAATGGAGAAATTTAGCAAAAATAAATAAAATAGACAAAATATAAATATAGGTAAAATATAAATAAATAGATAAAATAAAATAAATGAGTAAAAAAAATAACATGACAAAAGCGTATTCTTTTATTCAAAATTTTATGATCAAAAAATATTTATGTTTTATATTTAAAAAAAAAACCTCTTGCATTTATTTTTAAATCCGCATTTTTAAAAAATGGAGAGTCCGATATCTTTGCGTTAGTTTAGATAATTACACGAATCTTTTTTCATGGAAAATGATTTTTTTTGTAGAAATCTAGAGTGCTATAGCATTAGAAATTTAAGTGGATAAATTTAGAAGAAATAAATAGGGTATAAAAATAAATAAAATGAATAAAATATAAATAAATATAAAATAAATAAAAAAATAACATGACAAATTCAATTTGAATTAAATATTCAAATTCCTAATCATCAAAAAATATTTATGTTTATGTAGAAAAAAAAAACTCTTGCATTAATTTATTATTGTATTTATGATTCTTTTATTAACTCTTGCATTTATTTATTTGCATTTTTTTTAAATCCACTAAAAATTTAATTAAATCCATTTTTTTTAAGAAAGGGCAAATCCGATATCTTGGTTTATATCCGACATTGGTTTAGATAATTACAAAAAAAAAGTTATAGACAACGATTTATTTCAGAAATCTAGAATACTATAACATTCGAAATTTATATGGGAAAATCTAGGAAAAAAAAAATGGGCTATAAAAAATATTTTTTTTTTATTTCCAAAGGCAGATTATGAACAATTACAGCAAAAAAGAACAATGAGAAAAAAAAACCTACAACATACAACAACAACAACAACAAAATAATACAACAAAACATGCTGAAACAGAGTTCATTAATCAAACAATAATGCCAGGTTGCAGATCTTTCAGCCACTAAAAAGTGTTACCAGGTGCAACCACGGGGAGGTAGATCTTCTGCGCACCCATAAAAAAAATATATATATAAAATATAAATAAAGATATGAAATAAATAAATAAAAATAACTCTGACCTTATTCTTTTATTCAAAATTTTAATCATCAAAAAATATTTATGCATTACATTAAAAAAAACTCTTGCTTTTATTTTTAAATCCACATTTTCAAAAACGCCAAATCCAATATCTTTTCATTGATTTAGATAATTACAGGAATTTTTTTTGTTTTATGCAAAATGATTTATTTTTAGAAATTTAGAGTACTATAACATTAGAAATTTACATGAGAAAATTTAGAAAAAAAATAAAGGCGATATAATAAATAAATAAAATATATAAAATATAAATAAATAGATAAAGTAAATGAATAAAAAAAATAACTTGACAAAAGCGTATTCTTTTATTCAAAATCTTAATCATCAAAAAATATTCATGCATTACATTAAAAAAAAACTCTTGCTTTTATTTTTAAATCCACATTTTCAAAAAACGGCAAACCCGATATCTTTACATTGGTTTAGATAATTACAGGAAATATTTTTATATGAAAAATGATTTTTTAAAGAAATCTGGAGTACTATAAATTAGAAATTTAAATGTAGAAATTTAAAAAAAATTAAATGGGGTACACAAAATATAAATAAAATTATAAAATAAATAAATAAAAAATAGCATGACAAAGGCGTATTATTTCCTTCAAAATCTTATTCATCAAATAATATTCATTCTTTATATTTTAAAAAAAAAACTCTTATTTTTAAATACACAGCTTTAAAAAAACGGCAAATCCGATATCTTTGCGTTAGTTTAGATAATTACAGGAATCCTTTTTTTTTATCGAAAATGATTTTTTTTATAGAAATCTAGAGAACTATAAAATTTTAAAATCAAATGGGGAAATTTAGAAAATATAAATGGGATAAAAAAAATAAAATATATAAAATAAATAAATAAAAATAACTTGACAAAAGCGTATTCTTTTACTCAAAATCTTAATCATCAAAAAATAATTATGTTATATATTTAAAAAAGAACTCTTGCATTTATTTTTAAATCCGTATTTAAAAAAAACGGCAATATATTTACATCGATTTAGATCATTACAGAATTTTATTTTTTTTATTTTTTTTATGGAAAATAATATTTTTTTTTAGAAATCTAGAATAATATAACATTAGAAATTTAAATGGGGAAATTTAGAAAAAATAAAATATAAATAAATAAAAAATAACAAAAGTGTATTTTTTTATTAAAAATCTTAATTATAAAACAATATGTATGTTTAATATTTAAGAAAAAAAACTCTTACATTTATTTTTAAATCCGTATTTTTATCTTTGAATCAGTTTAGATAATTACAGGAATACTTTTTTTTTTTATGGAAAATGACTTTTTTCTAGAAATCCAGAGTACTATAACATTAAAAATTTAAATGGGGAAATTTAGAAAAAATGAACGGAGTATAAAAAATAAATAAAATATAAATAAACAGATAAAATAAATAAATAAAAAATATTTTAACAAAAGCATATTCTTTTATTCAATATCTTAATCAAATATATTTGAGTTTTACATTAAAAAAAAACTTGCCTTTTTTTAAAATCCAAATTTAAAAAAAAAAAACAGCAAATCCTTTGTCACTACATTGGTTTAGATAATTACAGGGAATTTTTTTATGAAAAATGATTTTTTTGAGAAATCTAGAGTACTATAACAATAGAAATTTAAATGAAGAGATTTAGAAAAAATAAATGGGGTATAAAAAATATATAAAGTATAAATAGATAAAATAAATAAAAAGTAACATGAGAAAAACAAATTCTTTTATTCAAAACCCTAATCATCAAAAATATTTTATGTTTTATAATTAAAAAAAAAAAAGTTTTGCATTTATTTTTAAATCCACATTTTTAAAAAACGGCAAATCCGATATCTTTACACTGGTTTAGATAATTACAGAAAAAAAATTTTATGATTTTTTTTATATATAAATATGAAATACTATAACATTTGAAAATCAAATGGGAAAATTTAGAAAAAATAAATTGTGTATAAAAAATATATAAGGTATAAATATATAAAATAAATAAAAATAACTTGAGAAAAGCATATTCTTTTAATAAAAATCCTAGTCATCAAAAAATATTTTAGGTTTTATAATTGAAAAAAAAAAAGTTTTGCATTTATTTTTAAATCCACATTTTTAAAAAACGGCAAATCCGATATCTTTACATTGGTTTAGATAATTACAGGAAATTTTTTTTTTATAGAAAATGATTTTTTTTAAAGAAATCTAGAGTACTATAACAAGTATTCCAATGAGACGTATATTAAACACACACTCATACAAAAAAGAAAAGTAAAAGAAATACTTGCTATAGGGAAAAAAATAAAAATAAAGGGAAAAAAAAGCGCTTATTCGGAATACATGGCGATTTCTCCCACGGGAGCACTCTAAAAACGAAAGTGAAAGAATACGAAACTGTATTTTTTTTTTTTTCTTCTTTCTTTCTTTCTTTTCTTTATTCTTGTCTTGTTTTTTGTCAGTGCTCTCTTGTTTCATGTCTGATCTCGTATCAGTTTTTTTTTTCTTTTTTTTTTTTTTTTTTTTTTTTTGAGCCTACACTGGTTAACGGGGAATTCTGTTTTCGCACTTTCGGGAATTTTATAGGGGTTTCCTTCCGTAGAGTTTGAATGCGATTTTTTATTTTTTTATTTTTATGGATGGAATTACAGTTTTGTATGTGTGTGCGTTTTTATTCCATTTATTCTTTTTATTTTATTTTATTTTTCATTTTTTTACCAGGTAGTTGTCGCGTAAATTTGATTTCAGTCGAAAATCATTACTGTTTTGTGACAGTTGATGATAGTTGGAAGTGACAGAAATAATTCTTTTTCTGTACTTATGTAATGCCAATTGAAAAATTTATTTATTTTTTGCAGATTTTTTTTAAACATTTATTTTTTTGGTAGCATTATTCAAAAATTTTATCGCTTGGTTGGATAAAATTTTATAAAATTACAATTTTCTATAAATTGACTTCAAATTGTATTTGCGTGTTGTAAGGTCTCAGCCTATACTAGGCTTATAACACCTTCAAAAATAGGGGCGCTTTCAGATTCATGGGAACACTTTTAATTTTTATTTACAAGCATTATATATATTATACAGGAATATATTTATTACAAATTATTATTTACCAAAAAATAAATTAATAGTTTAAAAAAACTAAAAAATACGCTTTTAGAGTTAATCAAAGTAAAAAATAATTGTTAACATAAGAATAAAATGACTGATGAGAAAATGAATGTCACTGTTCTAAAAGCGTGGGGTGCTTTGTATGACATTTTTAAACTAACTCTGCATTTCGGAATGAAACTAGTGAAAAATTATAACGATTGATATCGAGCACCCCACGCTTTTAGAACAGTGACATTCATTTACTCGTCAGTCATTTTATTCTTATGTTAACAATTTTTTTTTTTTTTTTAGTTTGATTAACTCTAAAAGCGTGTTTTTTAGTGTTTTTAAACTATTAATTTATTTTTTACTTTTTAGTTTGATTAACTTTAAAAGCATGTTTTTTAGTGTTTTTAAACTATTAA
Organism: Caerostris darwini; assembly: GCA_021605075.1. NCBI lineage: Eukaryota > Metazoa > Arthropoda > Arachnida > Araneae > Araneidae > Caerostris > Caerostris darwini. The sequence continues at coordinate 101,059 of BPLQ01001789.1, read as the reverse complement.
TTTATTTTTTACTTTTTAGTTTGATTAACTCTAAAAGCGTGTTTTTTAGTTTTTTTAAACTATTAATTTATTTTTTACTTTTTAGTTTGATTAACTTTAAAAGCATGTTTTTTTAGTGTTTTTAAACTATTAATTTATTTTTTTACTTTTTAGTTTGATTAACTCTAAAAGCGTGTTTTTTAGTTTTTAAACTATTAATTTATTTTTACTTTTTAGTTTGATTAACTCTAAAAGCGTGTTTTTTAGTTTTTTTAAACTATAAATTTATTTTTTTACTTTTTAGTTTGATTAACTCTAAAAGCGTGTTTTTTAGTTTTTTTAAACTATTAATTTATTTTTTACTTTTTTAGTTTGATTCACTCTAAAGGCGTGTTTTTAGTTTTTTTAAACTATTAATTTATTTTTTACTTTTAGTTTGATTCACTCTAAAAGCGTGTTTTTTAGTTTTTTTTAAACTAGTAATTTATTTTTTTACTTTTTAGTTTGATTCACTTAAAAAGCGTGTTTTTTAGTTTTTAAACTATTAATTTATTTTTTACTTTTTAGTTTGATTAACTCTAAAAGCGTGTTTTTAGTTTTTAAACTATTAATTTATTTTTTACTTTTTAGTTTGATTAACTCTAAAAGCGTGTTTTTAGTTTTTAAACTAGTAATTTATTTTTACTTTTAGTTTGATTCACTTTCTAAAAGCGTGTTTTTTAGTTTTTTAAACTATTAATTTATTTTTTACTTTTTAGTTTGATTCACTCTAAAAGCGTGTTTTTTAGTTTTTTTAAACTATTAATTTATTTTTTACTTTTTAGTTTGATTCACTTTAAAAGCATTTTTTTTAGTGTTTTTAAACTATAATATTTTAACGGTGCTGGTACGGTTGACTGGAACTATAGCTCTTAGAATAATTTAATTGTGAGTAAAACAAAGTCTAAATGCGAATATGTCGAGCAAGCTAGGATATGAACAGGGAAACTCCTGATCCGTAGTCAGGCGCATTATAATGTCCCACGTAGGTTTGAACGTCTTTACTGAATACTTTTATTCTACATGGGTTAAATTGGTCTTCATAAGTTAAACTAAAATCACTCATCCTGGCGATCCTAATCATGATGAGACAATAAACTTATCAAAATATTTTAGTGTCGTCGGTTCTTGATAAGTCTACAACGTTTAAATTAAATCTGATCGCTTAAAGTAGTGCAAAATCGAGCCAAAAGAGTCAGTTACATACAAACAAACATACAGATGAAACTAATAAAAGCGTATTAAAAGTGATATTTACAAAATTAAATTTGATTTGAAAGTCAGTTCACTCCAAGCATGGAGATTTTCAGAGTTCTTGAGTCTACGACGAATCTAATTCACTGTTCTGCGGCAAACCTAAATTATCACACGGCTTGATACATCCACAAGGGGCTCATTTTGAAATCAGGTGGAAATTCCGGTCTGTTTAGTCACTTCAGAGAAAAAGAGAAAAACAACACTTTTTGACGTCTTTTAATTCTTCTCCCAAAACCTTCCTTTAAGAAAAGTCAAGAGAGGGGGAGTCAGCTTCCCTCACTTCACAATGGAGTAGACATTTTCTCAGTTCAAGGTTTATCCCCAATCAAGATGCAACAACTCATGGTGTTGTCCATTTTCCATCTGTAATTGTTTCGACCTGTGAAAATCGCACAGTAATTTCCTGAGGTCTCATTATCCATGACACTGAATATCATCTAGCAGATTTGAGTGAGAGGTTGTTCTTATTAGTACAAAGCACTAATTGCATGTCATATAACTACCCAAAATACTGCTTGTAACAGGTGGGCTGAAACGTTCATAGGCTGACACACAGATGGCGCTACTAGTATTAAATACATATGATTTTTAGTTAGCCCTAACCTTCAAACGGCTTGGTAAACATTATTCGGACTTTGCACCAGGAAAATCAGCCGTAGAGAAGTGGTTTGCTAAATTTAAACTAGGCAAAATGAGCACAGAGGACGATGCACGCAGTGGATGTCCCAAAGAGGCTGTTACCGATGAAAACATCAAAAAGTCCACAAAATAATTTCTGATAAAGTGAGTGCCACGCGAGCTCACAATCGACCCAAAACAACACCGAATTGATGATTCTAAGCAGTGTTTGAGCTGTTCAATCGTAATAAACCCGAATTTTTGAGTCGATATGTGACAATGGATGAAACATGGCTCCATCATTTCACACCGGAGTCCAATCGACAGTCAGCCTAGTGGACTGCACGTGATGAACACTAAAAATGCTATAACTTCACTAAAAATGCTGTAACTTCATTAAAAATGCTATAACTCACATACTAATAGTGCAACAGCTGTCAAATTTGTACACGTGTCTTTTAAAGGTTAGAGTTAACTAAAAATCATAAGGATTTAATACTAGTAGCGCCATCGCACCTATGAACCTTTCAGTCCACATGTTATGCTATCAATTTTTAGCGGTAGGTTATTATCATGCACTTGTCAAAAAATTGCAATCTTCTCTCCCGGGAACGAAATGCCACATCTTTTTTCGTAGGAAAAATGTTGCAGTGTTTTACTTTTTCACTTCATTTTATTTTTACGAGAAATTTACTGAATGTTTTATTAGAGTCAGAAACAATTACTGGTACGTGACAACCTGTAGTAACATTAAATGACAGACACAGTTTTATTTGAATAATGTATTGCCAGATGAAATTATTCATTATAATTGCTTTCTAAGCCGTTTGCAAATTTTATATTTTATCCCTCTAGGGCCTTTTTTAGTAAAGAGAAAATCCCTTTTTTTCCCTTCTGCTGGAAAGCAAATTTATGCATTAAAATTTCTTTCAAAAAAGATTTATTATATTTTAATGAATATATTATAAATATTTCCTATGAGATTCTGTATATTTTGTCGATGTGCATTCGATATTTATTTGATATGTCAAAAATTCATCACTTTTTAACACAGGAAACTGAAATACTCAACAATTTTTAATTCGCCAATCAATGACATGCAACATGCTAATTATTATGGCCACACAAATAATATTTATGCCAAAATTATCATCAATCAATATAATTTAAGCCAATAATTATCGCCAATCAATAGTTTAATGTCGCCAAACAATGTAATCATTGTATCATCGTAATTTATGGAAAACACTTTCAAACTATCTATGAAATGTATCTTTTTTAATGTTTATCTGTCATATATCTAAGTAAAAAATAATAAAATTCAAATAAATGAAATGTTTTCAATTCACTATTTTAACATTTGGCTGAATTTTTGTATCAGACAAACATAACATTTGAATGGTTTGTGTTTTGTATAGCAATATTACTTCATTCAAAAACGCAATTTCAAAATAGAAAATAATAAATTTTAAATTTATTTCAACTTTTTATATTTTTTAGTACACTTCTTTTTACCATTTTCCACACATTTAAATATTTTATAGCTAAAATAAATATTATTTTATGGTTAAAATATAATTAAACTACAATCCTATCAATGTTTAAAATTATATTTGCTTTTGAACTTTTTGAGAAAAATCATTTTATAAAGATTTTTCACATTTTTTACAAGTAACTACTCCTTACATAGACGAAGGAATGTTGATTTCTTAGGATGCTTTGCTTCTTAAAATGAGTAAAATGAGCTCAAAGCAAGTGGGCTGAAAAGTTCATAGGCTGACACGTAGATATCTCTACTAGTATTAAATCCATATGATTTTTAGTTAGACCTAACCTTCAAAACACACGTGTATCAATTTGACAGCTGTTGCACTATTAGTATGTGAGTTATAGCATTTTTAGTGTTCATCACGTGCAGTCCACTCGGCTGACTGTCGATTGGACTAAGGTGTGAAATGATGGTGACATGTTTCATCCATTGTCACTGCTTGGAATCATCAATTCGTTGTTGTTTTGGGTCGATTGTGAGCTCGCGCGGCACCCACTTTGAACAACTTGCTTTCGCATATCCAAATATTCATTCACGATATGCCCATCACGTTCCTTTGATATCTTTAGGGTGTCAGCTATCTCAATCAACTTCACTTTACGGTTATCAGAAATTATTTCGTGGACCTTTTTTATGTTTTCTTCGGTAACAGCCTCTTTGGGGTGTCCACTGCGCGCATCGTCCTCGGTGCTCATCTCGCCTCGTTTAAATTTAGCAAACCACTTCTCTACGGTTGATTTTCCTGGTGCAAAGTCCGAATAATGTTTATAAAGCCAAGCCTTGGCTTCAATAGTATTTTTTTTCTCCAAAAAGCAATGCTTTATTAACACACGAAATTTCTTTTTATCCATTTTTTCAAACTAATAAAAGTTGCTTCACTAAAAATGCCATAACCGCACATACTAATAGCGCAACAGCTGTCAAATTTATACATGTGTCTTTTGAAGGTTAGGGCTAACTAAAAATCATATGGATTTAATACTAGTAGCGCCATCTATGTGTCAGCCTACGAACCTTTCAGCCCACCTGTTATGTTGAAGGGTCATTTATTTGTAATGTTTTCAAAAACAATTGGTTAAATCCTTTGAGCAAAGGATTCATTTTCTCTTTTAGGTAAAAAAAAGTTGCACCACTACAATACAGTATATTTCCTAATATAAGTCAAAAATGTTATACTCATATAAACCAAAAACAATTTTTTTTCAAACAAATAAATGGTTTTTCTTCCCCTAAATTTAATATCCGTATATAAGCCGAAAATGAAAAACAAATTCATTTAATGTTCAAACATACCACCACGAGGACATTAGTAAATAACAGGTGGGCTGAAAACTTCCTAGGCTGTCACATAGATGGCTGTAATAGTATTAAATCCATAGGATTTTTAGTTAACCCTAAACTTCAAAAGACACGTGCATAAATTTGCAGCTGTTGCACTGTTAGTATGTGAGCATGCTCATAGAAAATTGCGCATGCGTATCTGTAATAATGTTTTCTGTGAGCATGTCATCACGTGCAGTCCACTCGGCTGACTGTCGATTGGACTCCGGTGTGAAATGATGGAGCCATGTTTCATCCATTGTCACATATCGGCGCAAAAATTCGGGTTTATTACTATTGAACAGCTCCAAATACTGCTTAGAATCATCAATTCGTTGTTGTTTTGGGTCGATTGTGAGCTCTCGCGGCACCCTCTTTGAACAGAGCTTTCGCATATCCAAATATTCATTCACGATATCCCCATCACGTTCCTTTGATATCTTTAGGGTGTCAGCTATCTCAATCAACTTCACTTTACGGTTATCAGAAATTATTTTCTGGACTTTTTAGATGTTTTCGTCGGTAACAGCCTCTTTGGGGCGTCCACTGCGTGCATCGTCCTCGGTGCTCATTTCGCCTGGTTTAAATTTAGCAAACCACTTCTCTACGGTGGATTTTCCTGGTGCAAATAATGTGTATCAAGCCACGCCTTGGCTTCAATAGTATTTTTTTTCGCCAAAAAGCAATGCTTTATTAACACCACGAAATTCCTTTTTATCCATTTTTTCAAACTAGCAAAGTTGCTTCACTAAAAATGCTATAACTCACATACTAATAGTGCAACAGCTGTCAAATTGATACACGTGTCTTTTGAAGGTTAGGGCTAACTAAAAATCATATGGATTTAATACTAGTAGCGCAATCTATGTGCCAGCCTATGAACCTTTCATCCCACCTGTTAGAACATTTTTTTTAATCGTTATCTTATTATCTTATTGTTGTTATCTTATTATTATCTTAAAATAACATAAATATTTAAAGTTAAAGTATTTTTTCTTTTCAATTGTTATTTGTAGGCTAATTATTTACGATAATCTACTGTTATTTCTGGTTCACATTTTGGTAGTTTTATGTTAAAGCACATGTCGCCAAATTAAGATTTTTTTTTATTTTGGCGGTGATGCAACAAATCAGCAATATAAAGCATTTTGGAAAGCATCATTGGGCACGGTCAGTACTTGGGTGGGTGACCACCTGGGAACACCGCGTGCCGTTGGCATTCACAAATTTGGGACCTGAATGGCCGAGTGTCTAGCGCCCTGGCGCTCGGTGCCACAGGTTTCGGGTTCAAATCCAGGCCGTGCCAGGGATGTTTGTAGTGATTCGAAATCCACTTTAAGCCGTAGGTCCCGGTCTCCTTTGACTGTAAGAGCGTGACGGAGCCAAAGTCAGGCTTCTACCTACGGGTGCTCCCTCACAACAGAAGCTGCTTCCTTCCCCTTCAATCATGAGTACGTATCGGCTCGTGGGCTTGTCTAGCCAAGTGGGATAAGAAACAACAACAACAGATTTAAACTAAATTGTTGGCCAACATCTAGAAATCTACATCTGAGGGGTTTTTATATAAAATTTCTTAATGGAAAAAAATAGTTTTGACATACTCAATTATGAATGAAATACGTCTCTTAGAATTTTTTGATACTCCTACGCGTATGCATTATTAATAAGAGCTCATGGTTTAAAAAAAACAAAACATTTTCATCGTACCTTTGATATTCATACCAAGGAATCTATTTAAAATTTAAAATTCTGAAAAGATTTGAAAAAGTTTAGAGGAATTTTTTTTTTAGGAGAACCCCCAATAACTGAATAATTCTGAACTATTGGAATAATCAAATTACGAAGTTGTTGGAAAGTATTTTATGTTAATTTTCTTTTGATTTCATTGAAATGGCATAACAAATTCTCTGTGCAGGGCATCTGTTGTGAAATCCAATAAACATGTTTCTATCATAGAATAAAGTTTTTATTGAAAAATATGAAGAAAAATATGTACGACATCATATTAAAAATTTCAAACTAAATGAAATGAACTTTAAAAATTGATTATATAACTTTATTTTCATGTTTTCCCTCTGTCAATATCTTGAATGCAATTTTGAACTTGCTATGAATTGATTTGAAAATTTTTATAGCCCACTCTCTATGTGAAGTAAAAAAAGCTAATTTTTAATTAAAGTGGAAATAAATTATTGTTTTTATGCAATAGCTAGGGATTGCAATACCGGGATACCGAATACCGGTATTTTGAGCCATTTGCACAATTTTGTAATACCGGTATTCACAAGTTTAAATACCGTTTTTTCGGTATTTACTAGAAATTCAGAATTCTTATCTGTGAAATTCTTATTCAGAATTCAGAACCTATCCACATTCAGAAGAATTCGGTACAGTTATCGAAGATTATAATGCCACTAACGTTGATAGTGAAAAGGGATTGAATTAGCGATAACTAAAAAATAAAAACTAATTAGAATTATCGATAACTAAAAAAATTTCAATAAACCAAAATACAATACAGAAATCAGCTATATCCAAAACAATCCGACGAGAAATAAATTTATTTGAAGATGAGGAATTTAGAGGTAAGTACTTGGAAAAAGTATATCGCACATTGCTAACAGTACCTCCAACTAGCGTAGATGCTGAAAGAGCGTTTTCGACAGCTGGTAATTTTTGCACAAAATTACGTTCCAGGCTTCTTGATAGTGCAATTAATGCATTATGTTTTTAAGATCACATTTCAAAAATTTTTAATAGTTCCACAGACTGAATAGTGATATTTACACTTTTTTGTGATTTAAATGCTCCTTTACTTTGACTTTTACTTTTAATAAGATGTTCCTTTACTTTTCTGTGATTTGAATAAATAAGATGTTCCTTTACTTTTTTGTGATTCTTTATATACTGTTAAAATTAATAAGTTACAAATTTTTTTGTGATATTTACATTCTCTAATAAAACTGGCAAATAAAACAAAAAAATACCCGTGCTTTCTTTCTTTTTCTAAAATTTCTACTACCGGTATTAAAACCGGTATCCCGGTATTAAGATCTAAAAAATACCGAATACCGGTATTGAACTTTTGGTCCGATATTGCAATCCCTAGCAATAACTGATAAAACTTAAATTTATTAAATAGATGGACATTCCCTTTTCTTACGAAAATATAATCAGCAAATTCTTTAAAATATTTAAAATGTGCTTGAGGATTACAGTAGTTTTATTAATACATAAATAAATATTAAGAGAAAAATTAGATTTATTAAAGATAGAGAGATATTTCGAGTAAGTATTCATAACCCAAGGACCATATTTGCATCCAGGGAAAAGTCACAGGCTACATAATCGTTCATGTATGTTTTCATTTTTAAACACAAAAATATAGGATAGTTAATTATAAAATATGCTATAATTTAAATTTAAAAATAAAAAAACTCTACTTATTTGACATTAAGAGAAAAGAAGGTTATATAATTATTTAATGGCAATATTTTCATTGTTAATAATTTAAATATATTAAAAATAAGATGCAAAACTTAATCAGACCAATAACAGCACGTTAGTCGAATTGTAACAGATGGGCTGAAATGTTCGTAGGCTGACACATAGATGGCGCTACAAGTATTAAATCCATATGAATTTTAGTTAGCCCTAACCTTCAAAAGACACGTGTATAAATTTGACAGCTGTTGCACTATTAGTATGTGAGTTATAGCATTTTTAGTCAGGTTATAGCATTTTTAGTGTTCATCACGTGTAGTCCACTCGTCTGACTGTCGATTGGACTCCGGTGTGAAATGATGGAGCCGTGTTTCATCCATTGCCATAAATTGACGCAAAAATTCGGGTTTATTTCGTTGAACAGCTCCAAACACTGCTTAGAATCATCAATTCGTTGTTGTTTTGGGTCGATTGTGAGCTCGCGCGGCACCCACTTTGAACAGAGCTTTCGCATATCCAAATATTCATTCACGATATGTCCAACCCGTTCCTTTGATATCTTTAGGGTCTCAGCTATCTCAATCAACTTCACTTTGCGAAAACTTTTTTTTACTTTTAGAAATTATTTTGTGGACTTTTTTGATGTTTTCGTTGGTAACAGCCTCTTTGGGGCGTGCATCGTCCTCGGTGCTCAATTCGCCTCGTTTAAATTTAGCAAACCAATTCTCTACGGTTGATTTTCCTGGTGCAAAGTTCGAATAATGTTTATCAAGCCTAGCCTTGACTTCAATAGTATTTTTTTTCGCCAAAAAGCAATGCTTTATTAACGCACGAAATTCCTTTTTATCCATTTTTTTAAACTAACAAAAGTGGCTTCACTAAAAATGCTATAACTCACATACTAATAGTGCAACAGCTGTCACATTTATACACATGTCTCTTGACGATTAGGGCTACCTAAAATTTATATGGATTTAATACTAGTAGTGCCATCTAGGTGTCAGCCTATGAACCTTTCAGCCCACCAGTTATTTACTTGTAGCTTAATGGTAACATTCGGAGCTGGTGTGTTTATGACCAATAATTTTCTGGATGTGGATTTCTTCAAATAGAAACACACTATCCCACTTTATGCTACCAGGAGTTAAAACCAATTCAACAACTACATTCAAAATCTTTTAAAACCTTTTTGAAAGATGATTTTACCAAAATGTATCCAAATGATGAGATAGTTTTTCTTCAAAATTTGGCACATTCGCATACTGTTAAGAAAAAAAAATTCGTCAACGAATAGAGCTTAGTTATTGGATGCTTAATATTCCTGATGCTTACCATGCGTTTTTTTTTTGTGCGATATTTGGAAAAGAGACTAAACAAAAGGAAATTTTCAAAATTGATAGGGCTTTAAAAAAACTATCTGAGTTGTAGGAATGAAAATCCCTAAAAATGATACTATTTGCTTTGAAATCAAAGCAGTAATAAAGCAGAACAATAATAAAACTACTATGCAAAAGCTTTTCGCACTGAGAAACATCACTAATTTTGTCGGAAAATTTAGCTGAGTGCCGCGGTGTAGAGTATAGCAGAAGCCAACATTACTACACTTTATTAAATTTAAGAAAGTACATTTTATTATACATAAAGGTAAAAAAGTAAGACTTTACAAAAACCATACTTCTGGTATTAACTTAATAATGATCAAAACATGTTAACTGCAGCCAGCCGACCATCGGGCTAACAATACTTAATTTACATGTCAATTTATACATCCGTGCCTGACGTCACGACCAATCACATGCCTTCAGCATATGACGTCATGATTCCCGATACTTTGGGCAACAAATTTGAGCACTAAAATTAAGAATAAGAATGCATCAAAAGTGATCTCTAAAATATTTTGCTATCCTGCCTGTGAAAGGGCCTGGTGGCCGAGTGACTAGAGCTCTGGTGTTCGGTACCACAGGGTTCGAGTCCCGGTGGTGCTATGGATGCTTGTAGTGGTTCGAAATCCACTTTAAACTGTTGGTCCCGGTCTGTTTAACCGTCTTGTGCACAAGACGACCGTAGAGCGACTAACCTAACCTGTCTGTCAAGTCAGGTTTTTTATCCACTTTTTTACATCTACTATGCAAAAGCTTGTTATACTGAGAAACATCACTAATTTTTGCACTAAAATTAAATCAATCTTGAATCTAAAGTTATCTCTAAAATTTTTGTTACCCTGTCTTGTCAGTTTTTTATATTTTGACCATTAGAAAAACAAGAATTTCAATATCCTCTTAGTGTATCTATATCGTTCTTTTCGTTAAATTTTTTTTTCATTGATATTATAAATGTAAAACTTTACAAACTATTAAATACCTCATCTGAAACTCGATACTTCCATATATATAAAATAAAAACAATAAATTTTGATTATAATTTTACATATTACAGTATTTTAACTACTTTATTATAAAATATTCTGCGATTTAATATGATATTAATGTCAATACAAAGATTTTTTTATTGAAAATTTAACGGTTATAATTTAATTAATTTCCGTTGGAATATTTATTTAGTCTTATAGTTACAAAAGCGAAAGAATTTCTCATTTTATATTTTATATATTTTTTCTTTGTTTTTATTCTACCATTATTATTTCAAATTCTGTATTTTAAAGAGCGTGGGTCTATTTATTCATAAAAATAAGATTATTTAAAATGACGAGTATGAAAACATAATACATAAAGAACAATTGAATGAATAATGTACGAACAAATCAATACATAATCTTTTTATAAATATATTACATTTATTATCCCATAATTGTTTCAAATAATGTAGTTTAAAGAGTGTAGGTTTATTTGTTAATAAAAATAAGATCATTTAAGAATACGAGCATGATTACATAATACATAACGAACAATTGAATAAGTAATGTAAGAACAAATCAATACATAATCCTTATCAATAATAATACATATCCTTACATAATCCTTATATATATATAAGGATTATGTATTGATTTGTTCTTATATATATATATATATATATATATATATGTATATATATGTATTTATTCCACCATAGTTGTTTCAAATTCTGTATTTTAAAGCGTGTAGGTTTATGTGTTAATAAAAATAAGATCATTTAAGAATACGAGTATGAATACATAATACATAACGAACAATTGAATGAGTAATGTACGAATAATCAATACATAATCCTTTTATATATTTATACATTTTTTTGTATATTTTTATTCTACCATAATTGTTTCACATTATGTATTTTATAGAGCGTAGGTCCATTTGTAAATAAAAATAAGATCATTTAAAATACAAGTATGAATACATAATACGTAACGAACAATGAGATGAGTAATGTAAGAATAAATCAATACATAATCTTTTTATATATTTATACATTTTTTATATTTTTATTCTACCATAATTCTTTCAAATTATGTATTTTATAGAGCGTAGGTCCATTTGTAAATAAAAATAAGATCATTTAAAATACAAGTATGAATACATAATACGTAACGAACAATGAGATGAGTAATGTAAGAATAAATCAATACATAATCTTTTTATATATTTATACATTTTTTATATTTTTATTCTACCATAATTCTTTCAAATTATGTATTTTATAGAGCGTAGGTTCATTTGTAAATAAAAATAAGATAATTTAAAATACAAGTATGAATACATAATACGTAACGAACAATGAGATGAGTAATGTAAGAATAAATGAATACATAATCTTTTTATATATTTATACATTTTTTATATTTTTATTCTACCATAATTCTTTCAAATTATGTATTTTATAGAGCGTAGGTCCATTTGTAAATAAAAATAAGATCATTTAAAATACAAGTATGAATACATAATAAATAACGAACAATGAGATGAGTAATGTAAGAATAAATCAATACATAATCTTTTTATATATTTATACATTTTTTATATTTTTTATTCTACCATAATTCTTTCAAATTATGTATTTTATACAGCGTAGGTCCATTTGTAAATAAAAATAAGATCATTTAAAATACAAGTATGAATACATAATACATAACGAACAATGAGATGAGTAATGTAAGAATAAATCAATACATAATCCTTTTATATATTTATACATTTTTTATATTTTTATTCTACCATAATTCTTTCAAATATGTATTTTATAGAGCGTAGGTCCATTTGTAAATAAAAATAAGATCATTTAAAATACAAGTATGAATACATAATACATAACGAACAATGAGATGAGTAATGTAAGAATAAATCAATACATAATCTTTTTATATATTTATACATTTTTTATATTTTTATTCTACCATAATTCTTTCAAATTATGTATTTTTATAGAGCGTAGGTCCATTTGTAAATAAAAATAAGATCATTTAAAATACAAGTATGAATACATAATACATAACGAACAATGAGATGAGTAATGTAAGAATAAATCAATACATAATCCTTTTATATATTTATACATTTTTTATATTTTTATTCTACCATAATTCTTTCAAATTATGTATTTGATAGAGCGTAGGTCCATTTGTAAATAAAAATAAGATCATTTAAAATACAAGTATGAATACATAATACATAACGAACAATGAGATGAGTAATGTAAGAATAAATCAATACATAATCCTTTTATATATTTATACATTTTTTATTTTTTATTCTACCATAATTCTTTCAAATTATGTATTTTTATAGAGCGTAGGTCCATTTGTAAATAAAAATATGATCATTTAAAATACAAGTATGAATACATAATACATAACGAACAATGAGATGAGTAATGTAAGAATAAATCAATACATAATCCTTTTATATATTTATACATTTTTTATATTTTTTTATATTTTATTCTACCATAATTCTTTCAAATTATGTATTTTATAGAGCGTAGGTCCATTTGTAAATAAAAATAAGATCATTTAAAATACAAGTATGAATACATAATACATAACGAACAATGGGATGAATAATTTACAAAAAAATCAATACATAATCCTTATATATATATATATATATATATATTTTTTTATTCTACCATAATTGTTTCAAATTATGTATTTTTAAGAGCGTAGGTCTATTTGTTAATACAAATATGATAATTTAATACAAATATGAATACACAATACATAACGAACAATCGAATGAGTAATGTATGGGCAAATCATTACATAATCCATTTATATATATATATATATATTATTTTTATTCAACCATAATTGCTTCAAATTATGTATTTTAAAGAGCGTAGGTCTATTTGCTGATAAAAATAAGATCATTTAAAAGCACAAGTATGAATACAAAATACATAACGAACAATGGAATATGTACGAACAAATCAATACATAATGAATTTCATTGAAGTAGGAGGTACATACAAATACTATTCCACAATAAAAATGTACAGAATGGTATCCATGGATCTTGTTCAGAATTTTTCCAATATAATATTAAAAAGTTTTTTCCAATTAAATACAGATATCATCTTAATACCTTACGCAACTGTTTCAGTAATGATTATAGGCACATTATTTATGCATTCGTTAATTTGCTCTTATTATGGTACTCGCCAAACAGTGTTCGGTGCTAATAAAAAAAAAGGTTTTTGACAACACAAAAAATGATTGAATGAATTATTACTTCAATGGGCGTGATTTACGAGCGGAGGAGTGTAATTAGGTTCCTACATTATTACAGAAAACGTCACGATGGTGATAGATGGTGTCAGGCTTTTAAATCAAAAACCAAGCAGTTCTTTGGAAATATGATACGTACTTATTAGCTGCATGGATTTATTTTCAAAAGTAAAGCGAAAGTTTATACACTGAAGTGACAAAAGTCATGGGATAGCAATATGTACATTTTCAGATGGCAGTAGCATCGCGTAGAACAGGTATAAATGCGCAGTGCTTTCGCAGAGCTTTCATTTCTGTTCAAGTTATTCATGTGAAGAGGTTTTGACGTGATGATGACAGCACGACGTTAATTAAACTTTGAACGTTCGGAATGTTTTGGAGCTATGGGTCATGCCATTTCGGAAATCGTTAGGGAATTTTCCCAGATCCACTGTGTCATGTGTGCCGATTTGAATTTCAGGCATAATTCTTCTACCATGGACAGTACATGGTCAATGAACAAAACCGAGACCGGCGATTTCTTTCAGACAAGCAACACTGCGTCAAATAACATGAAATCAATATGGGACGTAAGGGACTTGTCTGAGAACTGTGCGGAGAAATTTGGCTTTCTTGGGCTATTATAAATGACCGATCGATGTGCCTTTACTGACAGAACGACATCGCTTACCATAACTCTCGTCCTGTAAGCATATCGGTTGGAGATGAATGGAAAACCGTGGCCTGGTCCAATGAGTCACGATTTCAGGGATGAAAAATGATGGTAACAGCGAAGGGCAGAAGAAGCCATGGACCCAAACTGTCAGTTGGGCACTTTCAAGCTGTATTGTTGGAATGGTGAGGCTGTTTTTTCAAATGGCATATTTGGTCCTCTGGTGCGACTGGACCGAACATCGACTGGAAATGCTTATGTTCAGCTACTTGGAAAACTTGCAGCCATTCATGGACTTCATGTACCCAAACAACGATGGGATTTTTTGGATGACAATTGATTGTGAATAGTTCGCGATTGGTTTGAAATTCTGGACAATTCCAACGAATGATCTTCACCTAGATCGCCCGACATGAATCCCATCGAGCATTTATGGGACATCATCGAGAGGGTCTGTTCGTGCCCAAAATCCTGCACCATCAACGCTTTCAAATTATGGACGTCTATCGAGACAGCATGGCTCAATATTCCTGCAGAAGACTTCCAACGACTTGTTGAGTCCATGCCAAAGGAGGCGAAAGGAGGGTCTACACGATATTAAGAGGTATCCCATGACTTTTGTCACTTCAGTGTAGAATAGAAATTTGTTTACTATGGCAACAAATTGTGAAACTTTTCTTTTCTTATCCCGCTTGGTAGATAGCAATACCTAGAGAAAGTCCAAGAACCAGTGAGGTGTCTGCTGGAAGGTGTCTGCTGTCTGTGAGGAACGGAACTGCTTCTGTTGTGATGGAGCACCCATAGGTAGAAATCTGGCTTGGCTCCGTGACGCCGAAGAAGGATTATAGTGTCTTCCGGGAGGACGTTTAGAAGGAACTACTTCCCATGGGATAAAACCCGGAAAAGTCCCAACAGGTAGTGCTACTATCGAGGCAAGATGTTGAACATCACAAACATGATCGAGTGTGATCGGTATTTTAAAAAGTGTCTACCACAAAGCCACCAACGGATTGAACATCAGCTCTAATGCTCACCAGCGTTGCCAATGAGCCATGAGTCGGGCTAGGAATATTTAAAACAATGATTAGCGTACAAATAATATTATCATCACATATTGTACTTAGAAATTTAGAGAAAAAAGGGATCTATACACATACTTTTCCTTTAAATACATTGTCTTATAATAATTAATAAAAATAAAATGAGGTTTTTGACAACACAAAAAATGATTGAATGAATTATTACTCCAATGGGTGTGATTTACGAGGGTAGGAGTGTAATCAGATTCCTACATTATTACAGAAAACGTCACGATGGTGATAGATGGTGTCAGGCTTTTAAATTAAAAACTAACCAGTTATTTTTAAATATGATGCTTTACTTATTAGCTGCATGGATTTATTTTCAAAAGTAAAACAAAACAGTTTTCAGAATATTAATTTATATATCAGGGCAACAAATTTTTGTTCTATTACAGCTTGCAAACACTTAGACAATTGTCTTCGATACCTTAAGGACAATAAGAGACAATTGTCTTCGCTGCACCGACATTACTCACTTAGGAGGTGTGTAGCTTGAAGATAAGCTACGGACGCGGAGTAACAGTAACTCGTAAAGCTCATGCTGCGGTTTAAAGTGGATTCCGAACACCTATAAACATCCTTTGCAGAACCGGGACTCGAACTCGAAACCTGTAATACCGAGAACCACAGCGCAAGCCACTCGGCCATTCAGGCCCTTAATGGCAACAAATTTTGAAAATAATAGTTTTTTTATTTCACTTGGTAGACAGCAACATCTGGATCAAATCTATGAACACGTGTGTTCTTATGGAAGGAAGGAAGTTGGGGGGTAGCTTCTGTTGTGATGGAGCACTCGTACATAGAAGTCTGACTTGGCTACGACTTTTAGAGGGAATTACAGTATCTGCGCAGTACAGCAGAAAACCCAGAAAATTCTCACCAAATCCCGAAAACTCCCAGAAAACGAAAAGATACGATGGCGTTTGTGATGGTCAGCATCTTGCCTTGTTGCTTCATTAGACTTAATGAGGCAATAAAGAAAGATGCTGAACATCACAAACGCCATAGAGTCTTTTCGTTTTTTCAAAAAGTATCAACAACAAAGCCGCCTGCGGACTAAACCTCCGTCTTAATGCTTATCAGCTGCGAGCGTTGCCACTGAGCCTCGAGTTGGGCTAGTAATATTTAAAAATATTTTTTAACATGCAAATAATAATATTATCACATATTATACTTAAACATTTCGAGAAAAAGGGATATAGGCACATACGTTTTTTAAAAATACATTGTGTAATAATAATTATAATATTAATAAAAATAAGAAAGAAGTTTTTGACAACACAGCAAATGATTGAAAGAATTATTACTCCAATGGGTGTGATTTACGAGCGACAGAGTGTAATTAGAAAACGTTATAGAAATAACGTGTTATAGAAAATATCACGGTGGTGATAGATGGTATCATGTTTTTAAATCAAAAACTAACCAGTTCTTTGGAAATAGGGTACTGCACTTATTAGCTGCATGGATTTATCTTCAAAAAATAAAAAAAAATCGTTTCCAGAATATAAATTTGTTTATTATGGCAACAAATTCTGAAAGTAATATTTAAAACTACGTTCAATGTACAAATAATATAGTACTCTGTCCAAAAAGTAAGTATCAATTTTCAATTTTCAATTCCCGTGGCTTATGGAATTCCATTTTTTTTTAATTTTAAGGTTGTTGGCACTGTCTTTGACATCTGTGTGAAATTTGACGTTAAAATATTTATTAGTGTTTGAGTTACGCTTGGTTTGTGAGACGCTAAAACTGATTCCGGCGATTTTTGAAATGTCTGAATTAATTGAACAAAGAACTTGCATTTTTTGCAAAAACGTATAGAATTCATTCGGTGAGCATTCCTATATCGGAAAGAAATGTTTAGAAGTGGTATAAACAGTTCAAAGAAGACAGAGAACGCGTTGAAGACAAAAAGCCCTCTGGTTGATCAGCAACCTTAAGCGACGAAGCACACGTCCAAAAAATTAAAGATTTAGTGCTTGCAAACCATCTCTTTACAATTAGAGACCTTGATAATGATGCTAGAATTTCACAAAGATCGATAAATTCCATTTTAAAAGATGTTTTGGGCCTCAAATGCATCAAATCTCGATTCGTACCGAAAACACCGAATTTGAATAAATAAAGAGTTTTGAAAAAAAAAAAATGGTTTTACTTTTTGGGCACAGTAGTATTGTACTTAGAAATTTGGAGTAAAAAAGGGATCTATACACATACTTTTTTAAAATACATTGTCTTAGAATAATTAACAAATTAATAAGAATAAGAGAGAGGCTTTTGAAAACACAAAAAATGATTGAATGAATTATTACTCCAATGTGTGTGATTTACGAGTGGACGAGTGTAATTAGGTTCGTACATTATTATAGAAAACGTCACAATAGTGAAAGATGATGTCAAGCTTTTAAATCAAAAACTAAGCAGTTCTTCAGAAATATGATACTGTACTTATTAGCTGCATGAATTTATTTTCAAAAATAAAACGAGACAGTTTTCTGAATATCATTTTTTTTTACAACGACAAAAAAATTTCAAAGTAATATTTTTTTATCACACCTGTTAGACAGCAACATTTACTACCAAGTCCAAGAACCCGTGTCGTCTCATGGAAGGATGGGAAGTTTCAATTGTGATGGAGCACCCATACATAGAAATACATAGTAGTCTGTCATGGCACCATGACAATAAAGAAGGAGGGCAGTGATTCCGGGATGACTTTTAGGGTTAACTACCTCGCGTTTGTGTATCGTATGGGAGAAAATCCGGAAGGTAATAGTTAATCTGACCAAGTGCCAGATAATCTGATGAACGAGGCAACATGATGAATGCCACTGACTCTTGCCACTTTTTGAAACAGTGTCTACAACAAAGCCTCCAGTGGATTGAATCTCAGCCATATTGTTCACCAATAGCGCACGTTGACATTGAGCCCAGAGTCGGGCTAGTATTATTTAAATCCATGACTAAAGTACAAATAATATTCTTATCATATATTATACTTAGATAGGATGCAGGCTGACAACCCGAACCCGTAAAAAGGAAACATCTCCTGTCTCGAAATCTGCAAGTCAGCAGGCGACCTTGGTCCACCATAGGGCTGTTGACAATGACAATAATGATGATGATGATGATATATATATATATATATAATTATTATAATGCCGATTTATTTTTTTAAAATTAAAAAAATTTTAATCAGCTCTCGAATTTCAATTTATCAAAAATTAAGCTTAGAAATATTCTTAGAAATTTGGTGAAAAAAGGGGATCTATACACGTACTTTTCCTTAAAATACATTGTCTTACAATATTTAACAAATTAATAAAAATAAGAAAGAGATTTTTGATAACACAAAAAAGAATGATTGAATGAATTATTACTTCAATGGGTGTGATTTACGAGAGGAGGAGTGTAAATAGGTTCCTATATTATTATAGAGAACGTCACGATGGTGATAGATGGTGTCAGGCTTTTAAATCAAATGCTAAACTATTCTTTGGAAATATGATACTGCACTTATTAGCTGCATGGATTTATTTTCAAAACCCTTTCAGTTTCCAGAATAGAAATTTGTTTACTATAGAAACAAATTTTGAAAGTAATATTTTTTTTCTTATATCATTTTATAGACAGCCTGTGGTACCAAAAATTAAATGTTAACCAATTGGCCATCAGGTCGCTTTAGAAGAGCATAATACTTGGTGACAACCCCTCCCTTCCTCCCCCCCGAAAAAAAAAAAAAAGAAGGTTTATGCTCATGAAATGTAATAATTATTTAAAATAAATTTTAATAGTCTTATTTTTAATTAATTTTGTTTTAAATGAATATTACTTCAATTGAAATTTCAGTGTACGTTTTCAAATCAAATAAAAAAATGTCCATATGGTTCATCATTCCAAGTTGCGTTACATTCTGTTTATTACAATTACAATTACAAGTTCAATTACAATTTGTCATTTAGAGTAAATTATAGCGTTAAATGATGCTTCTAATAAAACCACGTTTCAATTGAAATTTCGTTTTATGAAATATATTCTACTAATCTTTGGGGAGGGGGGAAATATTGCTTTGTTTTAGAAAAGAAAAAGTGCACGTTCACTATACAAAATGCAAAAAACAAAGTAACCAAAAAACCTTCACAAATAATACTTGGAAGTTTTATCATGCAAAGCCTGAACCCAACATGAGCCATGACATTCCAATTTTTCTCAGATGGAAAATTCAGCCTTCTTTTATGCATTCAAAAACTGCTTCGAGACCCTTTGTATTTGTTTGATGGAAACATATATTGTTCTTTATTTTATTTGTTTTGAACAGACCTGTTATCAAACATTCGAAACTTCGTTTTGAGATACAGATGTCCTCGAATATATATAAGAAGAAGCGGGAGTTGTGGTGCTTAAAGAAGGATGAAATATTTGACAGAACCATTAAAATGTATTTAAGTTCAGAATATGGTCAGCGTGTGCTCCACTGGCATCAATTACGTGTTAAAAGCACATTATAGCGTATATAATGGTACAGCGAAGAAATTCTCGATTAATTTCAGCAACTTGGCGTGTAATGCTGTATTTCAACTCAGGTAAAGTCCGAATTCCTTTAGGAATCCCCACAACCAGAAATCACAGGGATTTAAGTCGGGTGAACGAGGAGATCATTGTCATCCTGCAAGATGGAGCAACTCCTCATATTGGGTATCAAGTCCAAGAAATGCTTCGTGCTAACTTTGGCGAGAATCGTGTAATATCCAGTGCTTTTCCGGATGCCTGGCCTCCTCGTTCACCCGACTTTATTCTGTTGTGGGGATTCCTAAAAGGTCGTGTTTATGGAAGAGGAATTAGGACTTTATCTGAGTTGAAATCTAGCATTACACGCCATATTGCTGAAATTCCACGAGAGTTTCTACGCTGTATCATTGAAAAGCTATAATGCGCTTTTAACACGTAATTGATGTCAATGGAATATACGTTGAGCATATTCTGTACTTGAATAAATTTTAATGGTGCTGACAATTTTTTTGTCCTTCTTAAGCGCCACAGTTCCGCTTGATGGTCAAAATTTGAACTTTTTTTTATTGCCAAAATCTTTTCCCCAATGTACATATACCGTATATACCAAGTTCCATAAAATTCCGTTACGCAGAACGGCTTCTAGAGGGGTCTGAATAGGGTAATTTCAATTATAACCACCCTGTATATATATATATACATAACATATAACATTATATATATATAACATATAACATATATATATAACAGTTATATATACAGTAGAACCTCCGTAAGTCGAACTTCAAGGGAGATGCCAAATAATTCGAGTTATAGAGTTTTCGACTTATGGAGGATTTCGACTTACGCGGAGTTTGTAAGGAAGTATTCAACTTGTAGAGGTTTAGATTCTTTCTAAGTTATTTCGAGTTAGAGAGGTAAAATAAATAAAAATTCAATTACAGAGGTAATAAACATGTTTATTTAATTAAAAATTATATTATGCACTACAATAAAAAATCAAAATAATTCCGAAACACCCTTAAAATTAAAAATATTATGTATTAAAAAAGTCAGTTATTATTATTCATTTATTTATACTTTTTTTGCTTTAGACAATTAGATCGTTCTCTATCTATATGTTCGCATACTGTTCTTAAAATAAATGTGTATTGCAGTAAAACCAAACTACATCTGATATTTTTGCAATCGACAACAAAAGATTTGCTTCGCTAGAGTTCATATGAAATCAGTAGCAATAATAAGAATTATAAGAATAAGAATTATAATGATAATATTTCATAGAATTTGTTGTTCTATTTATTGCTTACTCATACATTGTTTTCTAAGAAACAATGACGTGCATTGTCGGCAAATTCTTAAAGTCGGTAACTTATTTTTCTTCGAGCTATAGAGGTAATTAATTTCAAATGATCGAGTTGTAAAGGTTGTAAAATCAAACATTGCTAATGTTCGAGATACACAGGTCCTATTTTTTTTTTTCGAGTTACGGAGGGAAAATATATACCAAAGTGGCTTGTGGGGATTGACTCATTATTTCGACATATAGAGGGTTGACATTTCGAGTAATGGAGGTTTTGGGGCTTAAAGGGAAGGGAACACAAATTTTTTTCGAGTTGTGGAAGTTTTCGACTTATCGAGGTTCAACTTAAAGAGGTTCTACTATATATATATATGTGTATACTATATATATTAAAGAGGTTCTATATATATATAGATATATATATATACTGCTTCTGTATGAAATCTTGTACATATACAAAGTTTTCCAGATATCTAACCAACGAAAATAATAAAACATTCCGTTTTCCTTTTTCGTTCTCATTATTCGTCAATTCCTTTGAGTGACAGTATTTGCCGCTATTGATCTTACCAAACAAAACAAAACAGAACAGAAAAGTACGATCAGAACCGAAGAGGGGTGTGTTGGGAAAAAAAAAAAAAAAGACAAGATTTTTCATTTGTTTATTGAATTACTTCGGGTTTGTTTGAATTTGAGCGGGCGGCCCGCCGAAAAGGGAAGGGGGTGGTTCGAAATTGAATTAGGCCAAGTTGAGTCAACCCCTAACCGGGCATGCGCAAAGGGATAAGTGGGGAGGGAGAGAGCCAGGGGGTGGGACAGGGGGGGAGGATCTAAAAATAGTTCGGAATTTGCAACGGGACAGAGCCATCAAGTATTTCTGTGCTCCTCTTTTATCCTCCTTTCCTTTCATGTTCAATTTCCTACTTCCGTATTTTTGCCAATACGTTTGAATTGGTTGGAAGCGGAAGCGGAAGCATTTGGCGACACATCGCCCGGTTTGGCTTAACAAATGAAGGCAGTCGAGGCGCAAACTCGATTGTTCTTTTGTTGCCAATTAGAGTTGAATGTAAGTGTCACGATTCGAGTGTCTTGTTCGCTTTGTGCTGTTGGAAAAGTTTTGAACTGCCTTTTGTGTTGATAATTGAACTACTCCGATTTATTTGGTTGGTTGGTTGATTTGTTCGTGTAAACAACACGTCAAACACACGCATTAAAATGTCAGGGACTGTTTAGGATCAACTTTTGAACAAAAGATTAAAGATTCAGGAGTGCTTATAACAAAAGGAGTTATTTGAAATTTCAAACAGACAATATATACACATATAAAATTCCTATATATATATATATATATATACACATATAAAATTCCTATATATATATATATCCACATATAAAATTCCTACATATATCCACATATAAAATTCCTACATATAATCACATATAAAATTTTTACATATAAAAGGCACATATAAAATTCGTACGTACATTCACATGTAAAATTTCTAAATATATTCACATAAAAATTCCTACATACATTCACATATATTCCTGTACATTAACATAATATGTTAGTATACTGTAGTTAGTATAGAACATTAGTATATTACTACTTGCATTGCATATATTCTTGCATATCATAGCATATATTCTTACATATCATTGCATATATTCTCATATATTATTACATATACATGCACCATTACACATATTAACATATATTTCTACTTACACACATATCATTGCATATATTCACATATATTATTCCATATACATGAATCTGTTCATATATTCACAGATCACTATTACATATACACACATATATTCCCTAGATCTAGAAAGATACAGAGATGCTCGAAGTTAAACATTGTTATTATAAAATTTAAGCATTGTAAATTTATACATAATAAACTTCAAATTCAGATTATAATAATCTCAGCATAAGTCATCTAAAATTTCATTGAAATAGTTGTAAATGGATATTAAATAACAAAAGAATTCGAGCGTTACGAAAATAATAGCCAAAATTAGTAATAACCATATAATAATCAGGTTAAAGAAATAACGAAAATGCTCAAAACACACCGCATCAAATACACACATTAAAATGTTGGGGACAATGTAGCATAAACTTTTGAACAAAAAATTAAAGATTCAATAGTTCTTACGACAAAAATAGCTACTTGAGGTCTGAAAGAGACAACATATACATGCAAAAAAATCCTACTTATATTCACATATATATCTATAAACATATTATTACAGATATTCACTTATGTTGTTGTTGTTTCTTATCCTACTTGGCTGGCCAAGCCCACGAGCCCATACGTACTCATGATTGATGGGGAAGGGATGTTGTGATGGAGCACCCGTAGGTAGAAGTCTGACTTTGGCTCCGTGACGCTCTTACAGTCATAGGAGACCGGGAGCTACGGCTTACCGGAATTCGAACTTGAAACCTGTGACACCGAGCACCAGAGCACTAGAACACTCGGCCATTCACTTATATCACTACATATAGACATATCATTATATATATTCACTTATATTTGTACATATACACATATCATTACATATATTCATTTATATTACTACATATACACATATCAATACATATATTCCCATATATTACTACTTATACACATATCAAATATATTCACATATCACTATTTAGATCTAGAAAGATGTAGAGATGTTCGAATCTAAACCTCGTTATTATGAAATTTAAGCTTATAACGAAGTTAAACATTGCCAAACGCTTCAACTTCAGATTATAACAGTCACTTCAGTGACAGTGACAACAATATCAGATTATATAAGTGACCTAAAATTTCATTTAAATAATTATAAATCGATATTAAACAAAAAATTTTAAGATTACAAAAATAATAACCAAAATAAATAGTAACATCATAACCAGACTAAAGCAATAACCAAAATTTAAGGTTTAACAAAAAAAAAATGTTTAAAAAGTAAAAATAGATAACCAAATAATAACCAAAATTTAAAAACTTACAAAAAAGAATGTATAAAAAGTAAAAATAGGTAAAATAAAAAAATTGGCTCAAAAAACCTTTTTTTTTTTTTTTTGTTTGTTAATTCTTTACTTATCCTATTTGTATAATTTGCTTTATTTTCCAAGTTATTTTGCTTTAACATTAGTACGTAAGGAATAACAGTATGTAGACGATACGTTGTTGTCCATTGACTACTCTACTGTGAATCATTATAAGTCTCAGAATGGCAGTAAATCATAAAAGAAATCCATCAGATACTGTGACTAATTCATATTTTTCTAGATATATTCAAGTATAAATGATCATCAGTGTATCAAATGGGTGCAAGTAGGTTGGTCAAGCATCATCTGTACAGTCCATTATAACCACTCAGACACTAGCCAAGACATCAGCCGTGATTAGCAAATTAAATCTTCAGATCAGACAACTCTTCTCTATATAGAAAGAGACGAAGCGGACGGAAATGTTTGGGACATATTTATACATGGAATACGACCTTCATCGTTATTTATGGGATTAAAGATGGAGTAAACTAATGACATACATTTCGGTGTTGGTAAATGGTATGGATCATTTAATAAATGTTGTACTTTTTCGGCATGTTTTCTATCAAATCATAGCCATTTCAAATCAAAATTTGTAAACAGGTTTTTAGTTTTATTTAATATAAGAAAAAAAGAAATTAATAATTTAAATTGTGATCAAAATTTTCAGATATAAGGACTTATTTCGAATATCATTATTAAAAAATAAAATAATCTAATCAATTATGTATAGTTTGATGAGCTATCGCTTGGATAATTGACAAGCAAAGCTTGAACCAACTTGTGTATTTCAATCCATCCAAGTCAGATGGATTGAAATACACAGATGCAATAGAGGAGAAAATAATTCCGGAAAAATTTTAATTACAATAAAAAAAATTAATTAATTTTATTGTTATTAATTAAAATTTTAAATTACAATATATGCAATATATACAATAATAATATGTAATCATTTTTATAGCACAATTTTATTTTTACCCACATTAACTATTCGAAATTGCATTACGCCATGTATATCTGACTAGTACCTTTAACAATAATGGATTTTTCTATTTCCGCTTTTTAACCGGATGTTTACTTTTCCACTGAATAGGGTATGGATAGAAATATTTTTATATTAGAAATATTCTTGATTAGAAGGACAAAGCTCGTTATAATTCATTAGATGATTTTAAGGTTCTATTCCAGTAATCTTAACTAGGTTCACTTACGTGACACTGATATGCATTTTGTCCATATAATTCATTAGATGATTTTATGGTTCTATTGCAGTAATCTTAACTAGGTCCGCTTAAAATGTCAGAAGGAAATGCACTTAGTTCATATAATTCATCTATGTCAGGCTGATCGTCTGTTTCAATTTCCATTTATTGTAAACATTTAACCAGCTCTTGTTCTACTCAAGTTAAAAAAAAAGACTTCCTCGGTCATGAATTTACCATGTCCATTTGTAGCACAAATATAGGATATTTGATTCGGTTTCACGTGTCCGGTTATGTATCGATGTGTCTCAATTTGGATATCGAATGAATACTTTACAAGACTCTACTAGGCCCTTAGGAAATTTTAAGAAATGGTTATAAACCATTTTAGGAAATCTCTAAATTTCTTTATATGTCGGAGTTGATCACAGGCACGATACACCTAAAAATGGGAACTTCCTTCTGGCCATGAGGAAGAAGAGACAGATCTTCACCCTGGGGGTACTAAAACTTAAATATAATGCAGATGCACCACATATATATACCACTGTATACCATTGTATATTTATAAAACAACACAAGGGTGCGTCTGGAGATGCACAGCTACCTCGATGGACATTCTGGCTTAAGGAATTATTAAGTTCCAATTCGTAACAAAGCTATTTAAAGCAATTTTTTTCGGAATCGTTTGTTAAAATTAATTCAAACACCTTTGATTCAGAAGCTAATGTGCTATCCATCAAGTCGTAGAACTAAACAAGTTCAAAATCCGGAGCTGAGACGACCTAACATGGTTCGAATCCCTAAATCTTTGGTTTATATACTGAGGATGGGTATAATAAATACATAAGCTATGCAATCCTTATGCTGGGTGTAAGGAGTAAGATTCAAACATCTACATGGCATTCAAGAAATGATGTGTCCCATTAAAATGGTGTAAATTTGAGTGTAATGTAAACCTGCAGTACAGATATTCTTTGATAATGTATAGTCCTCTACATATTTATCGTTGTAAGAGTGAATTATAATTATCAGCATTCGAAAACAGTGCCTAAAAATGTTTTTGCTTTTCTTTTTTAAAACACAAAACAATCTTTAAAAAAATCATGCAGTTCACTATTCTCTGGTTCAAATGAGAAAAAATAACCAAACCTAACCATCGTCTTTTTTCTTCTCTCCTTATGAACGGAGAACGAAAATAACTCTCAATAAAAAACCCATTGTTCTCCAAATTCGTGTTCCTTTTGTTTTTTATCCTCTTTTAGTGTCTGAAGGCAGGAAAGCTCTCTTGTGCAAACAAGTGCTATAAATATCAGCCGGACTCCGAGATGGCAAGAGTTAGGTGGCCCATAAAATATTGACCAGAAGAGATGGAAGGCGAGGGAACTTCCCCAAATAGATCCGCTCGGTATAAATAGAAAAACCTGGAGCGTGACCCCATCAGTGGTCTTTGACCAGGAGACCCGTGTCCATGTTGGCCTGGTCCCCGGGGGCAGTTGAAATTAAAAGGAATCGTCGATTCGTATTAGCATTCAGTAGGAACTTCCACATTATTGTTCAAAGTTAAAATGGTCTGCAGTGGAGTGGGTGTGTGTTTTGATGAATGGGACAAAGTCTCAGAGGTAACTGGGCGATCATGAAGACAAAGTGTTTTATTTAGGAAACAGAAGATATGGATTTGTTTTCTTAGGTAATAAAAATTTTTCAATCATGTTTAGATTTTTAATAACTCTGATGAACTTTGTAATAAATCAAAATGTTGGAAATTAAAAAAAAAGCGACACAGTTAAATTTAAACGTATTATGAATTTACATGTATCACGGGTGACCGTATTTATAACATTTATTACATCACCGGAACAAAAATATTCAATGATGATTAAAATTATACTAAATAAATATTTAAATAAATAATAATAATTATTACTTATTATTATAAATCGTTATATTTATGAATGATGTAATCATTGTGGTGCCTGATGGCCGATTGACTAGTGCTCTAGCACTCAGTGTCAGAGGTTTGGGGTTGGAGTCCCGGCGGTGCCATAGTTGATTGTAATGGTTCAGAACCCCCTTTAGCCATAGGTCCCGGTCTCATATGATTGTAAGAGAGTCATGGTGCCAAGTCAGAATTCTACCTACGGGTGCACCATCACAAAAGAATGTCCCCTTTCCCTTTGGCCATGAGTCCATACAGGTTCGTGGGCTTGTTCTAGATGTCTATCAAGTGGGAAACGAAACAACAACCAGGCCGTTTCAGCCCCGGATTCTGAATTAAAGGAGCATGGTTCGAATCCCGAAATCTTTGGGTTTCATATTCAAGATAGATATAATAACTACATAAGCTGTGACATCCTTCTGCTGGGTGTAGGAGGGAAGTGGAATAGAGTAAGATTCAAACCAATTAAAAGTGTGGAAATGGAATGAAGAACTAAAAAAGTGGAAATGAAGTGAGGATTAAAATTATAATAAATAAATTAAATAAATAATTAAATACATAATAAATAATAAGGATTATTATATTAATGATTAAAAAAAATGATTAAATTTTTAAAAAACCTGCATTTCACTATTCTCTAGATCAAATGAGAAAAAAATAACCAAAGCTAACCTTCGTCTTTTGCTTTTTATCTCTTTCCTTTTGAACATCATTCAATAAAGAAAACATCATTCCCCAAATTCGTGTTCCTTTTGTTCTTCGTGCTCCTTTAATGTCTGTAGGCAGGAAAGCACTCTTGTGCAAACAAGTGCAATAAATATCAGCCGGACTCCGAGATGGCATGAGTTACGGGGCCCATGAAATATTGACCAAAGGAGACGGAAGCGAGGGAACTTCCCCAAATAGATCCAAATAGAAAAACCTGGAGCGTGACCCCATGAGTGGTCTTTGCCCAGGAGACCCGCGTCCATGTCGGCCTGGGGGCAGTTGAGCTGGGTTTCTGGAAATTGAAAGGAATCATCGATTTGTATTAGCATTCAGTCAGAACTTCCACATTGTTGTTAAAAGTTAAAATGGTCTGCAGTGGAGTGGGTGTGTGTTTTGATAAATGGAACAAAGTCTCGGAGGTAACTGGGCGATCTCGAAGACAAAGTGGTTTTATTTAGGAGACGGAGGATATGGATTTGTTTTTTTAGGTAATAAAAATTTGACAATCATGTTCTGATTTTTAATAACTTTGATGAATTGTGAAATAAACAAAAATAAATTAAAATGCAGAAAATGAAAAAAAAAAAAATTGAATTTATATAAAATATGGATGAAAGTATTTTAACATTTATTTCATCACCGGAATTAAAATATACAATGATGATTAAAATTAAAATATATATGTAAATTAATTAATTATTATTTTAATTACTATAAATAATAATTAGAAATCTTTATATTTATGAATGGTGTAATCATTGTTGGGCCTGAAGGCCGAGTGACTAGTGCTCTGGCCCTCGATGCCGCAGGTTTCAGTTTCTGGAAGGGCGATCGATGTTTGTATTAGTTTGTAATCCTCTTTTAATTGTAGTCTAATGTGATGGTCGAATCTAATATGACTGTAGCGTTGGGCGTAGGGATGACAACTCTACCTCGAAAAAGAAAGCATCTCTTGTTTCGAATTTAGCCTGTAGGCAGAGGGTGTTAGCCCACCGTGGGGCAGTTGTGCCACTGCTGCTGAGGATAATAATGGCATATCCATCATTGTAAGGGTGAATATTAAATAAATAACAACATTCGAAGACTATAAAGTGCATTAGGAAAATATATGTTGTTAGAATCTAGTTAGTTAAACTCTAGAATTGGTTTTTTTTAATACAAAACAACTTTTAACAAGTAATATAAATTTTTTTTTTAAAGTCAATTCCTACTTTTTTTTCACTCTATTGTAGAAAGTCCTATATCCATAATTTTCATTAATTTTTTTAAGTTTATCTGGTGCCATCTATGGGTAGATAGATGCAACTTAAATCTAAAAAAAACTAAAATTAATTAATTAACTTTAATTACTCAATTAATATTTGAAAAAATTGTATTAACATCCAGTGTCATCCACTACAAGTTTTAAGAAATGTATTTGAACTTGAGTGGATGAATAAGAAGTATTTTCTTTACGATTGAAAATTTGAACAAGATATATATAGGGAGAGTGTGAGCTAATGGAAGGAATTGAAAAAAGAACCAAACCTAACCTTCGTCTTTTTCATTCTTTCTCCTTATGAACAGAGAACGAAAATAACTCTCACTAAAAAAAACATTGTTCTCCAAATTCATGTTTCTTTTGGTTTTTTATCGTCCTTTGGTGTCTGGAGGCAGGAAAGCACTCTTGTCCAAACAAGTGCTATAAATATCAGCCGCAGTCCGAGATGCCATGAGTTACGTGGCCCATGAAATATTGACCACAAGAGATGGAAGGCGAGGGAACTTCCCCAAATAGATCCGCTCGGTATAAATAGAAAATCCTGGAGCGTGGCCACATCAGAGGTCTTTGCCCATAAGACCCGTGTCCACGTTGGCCTGGTCCCCGGGGGCAGTTGAGCCGGGTTTCTGGAAATTAAAAGGAATCGTCGATTCGTATTAGCATTCTGTTGGAACTTCCACTTTGTTGTTAAAAGTTAAAATGGTCTGCAGTGGAGTTGGTGTGTGTTTTGATAAATGGGACAAAGTCTCTGAAGTAACTGGGCGATCTCGAAGACAAAGTGTTTTATTTAGGAAGTAGAAGATATGGATTTTTTTTTAGGTAATAAGTGATAGAATCGAAATGAATAACTGGTAAGCATTCGAAAACAATAAAGTTTCTTAAGCTATAGATATGTTTGTTTTTCTTCTTCTTTTAAATATAAAACAATCTTTAAAAAAACTTCATTTCACTATTATCTGGTTCAAATGAGAAAAAATAATCAAACCCAACCTTTATCTATTTTTATTTTTTCACTTTTTTCTTATGAACGGGGAATAAAAATAACTCTTCTAGAAATGATGTGGCAAATTAAAATGATGGAAAATTTGAACGTTGTGTAAATATGTAGTTTAGATGCGTCCTTGATAATATAATTTCCCCTACATATCCATCGTTGCAAGATTGAATAATAGACAATTATCAATATTTCAAAACAAGAAAGTCCATTAAAGCTCTAGAGATGTTTGTTTTCTTTTTATAAATATAAAACTATCTTTAAAAAACCTGCATTTCACTATTCTGTAGTGAAATGAAGAAAAAACAAAACCAAACCTAACCTTCGTCCTCCTTATGAACGGAGAACGAAAATAACTCTCAATAAAAAAACATTGTTCTCCAAATTCGTGTTCCTTTGTTTTTTATCCTTCTTTAGTGTCTGGAGGCAGGAAAGCACTCTTCTGCAAACAAGTGCTATAAATATCAGCCGGACTCCGAGATGGCATGAGTTACGGGGCCCATAAAATATTCACCAGAAGAGACGGAAGGCGACGGAACTTCCCCAAATAGATCCATTCGGTATAAATAGAAAAACCTGGAGCGTGACCCCATGAGTGGTCTTTGCCCAGGAGACTCGCGTCCATGTTGGTCTGGGGGCAGTTGAGCTGTATTTCTGGAAATTAAAAGGAATCGTCGATTCGTATTAGCATTCAGTAGGAACCTCCACGTTGTTGTTAAAAGTTAAAATGGTCTGCAGTGGAGTTGGTGTGTGTTTTGATGAATGGGACAAAGTCTCAGAGGTAACTGGCGATCTCGAAGAAAAAGTGGTTTTATTTAGGAAGTAGAAGATATGGATTTGTGTTTTAGGCAATGAAAAGTTGGCAATCATGTTTAGATTTTTTAATAACTTTGATGAATTTTGAAATAAAGGAAAATAAATTAAAGTGCTGGAAATGAAAAAAAAATATACATAGTTTGAATTTACATGTATCATGGACGAACGTCTATTAATATTTATTTATGTTATTATTTATTTAGCCAACGGCCGTACCATGCTGAATATACCGGTTCTCGTTAGATCATCGAAGTCAAGCATCATTGGGCGCGGTCAGTACTTGGGTGAGTGACCACCTGGGAACACCGCGTGCCGTTGGCAAATTTGGGAACTGAATGGCCGAGTGTCTAGCGCTCTGGCGCTCGGTCCCACAGGTTTCGGATTCGAATCCCAGCGGTGCCATGGATGTTTGTAGTGGTTCGGAATCCACTTTAAGCCGTAGGTCCCGGTCTCCTATGACTGTAAGAACGTCACGGAGCCAAAGTCAGGCTTCTACCTACGGGTGCTCCATCACAACAGAAGTTGCTTCCTTCCCCTTCAAACATGAGTACGTATGGGCTCGTGGGCTTGGCCAGCCAAGTAGAATAAGAAACAACAACAACAAACAACATTTATTTATTATAACATTTATTTATTTTTGTTATTATTATCATTATGGACCTATTTTAACATTTATTTCGCCACTGGAATTAAAATATACAATGATGATTATAATTATAATAAATAAAAAAAATAAATAATTAATTAAATAGTTATTATTATAAATAATAATTATAAATCATTATATTTATGAATGGTTTTATAACGGGGTACCTGATGGACGGGTGAATAGCGCTCTGGCGTTTTGTGTCACAGGTGATGTGTTCGAGTGCCAGTGGTGTCATGGATGTTTGCAGTGGTCCTGAATCAACTTTAAGCCGAAGGTTCCGGTCTTATATTACTGCTGAATGTCACGGAGCAAAGTCAGACTTCTACCTACGGGTGCTCTATCACAACAGAAGCAGCACCCTTTCCCTTCAACTATGAGTCTGTACAGGTTTGTGGGCTTGGTCTAGATGTCTACAAAGTGGAATAAGAAACAAAAACCAGGTCGTTTCAGACCCGAATTCCGAACTAAAGGAGCAGGGTTCGAATCCCGAAATCTTTGGGTTATATATTGAAGATGGGTATAATAAATACATAAACTGTGAAGTTCTTCTGCAGTGTGTAGGAGGGAAGTGGAATGGAGTGAGATTCAATGATGATGATTTAGATTAAAATGGTGGAAAATTTGAATGTAGTGTAAACCTGTAATGTAGATGTGTCCTTGATAATATATAATTATATATATATATATATTGTAGATCTGACACTCGATGACACAGGTTTCGGGTTCGAGCCCTGGTGGTGCCATGAGTGTTTGTAGTGGTTCGGAATAAATTTAAACCGTAGGTCCCCGGGGTGGGTTGACAACAGTACCGACTAAAAAGAAAATATCTACTGTCCAGAAAATCTGGCTGCTGGCAGAAGGTCTTAGTCCACCATGGGGCTGTTCCACCACTGATGATGAAGATAATAATGGCATATCCATCTTTGTAAGGGTGAATATTAGATAAACAACTTCATTCGAAAACAACAAAGAGAATTAGGAAAAAAAATGTTGTTAGAATCTTGTTAGTAAAAATCGAGAAATGTTTTTTTAATACAAAGCAATGTTTAAAAAACATGCATTTCACTGTTCTCTGGTTCAAATGAAAAAAATAACCAAGCCTAAAATTCGTCTTTTTCTTTTTATACCTTCTCCTTACGAAAGGAGAACAAAAAAAAACTCTCAATAAAAAAAACCATTGTTCTCCAAATTCGTGTTCCTTTATTTTCTATCCTCCTTTAGTGTGTGGAGCCAGGAAAGCACTCTTGTGCACAAAAGTGCTATAAATATTAGCCATACATAATAAATACATAAGCTGTGAAATCCTTATGCAGGGTGTATGGAGTAAGATTCAAACATCTAGATGGTAATTAATAAAGGATGTGTCCCATTAAAATGGTGTAATTTGAATGTAATGTAAACCTGTAGTACAGATAATCCTTGATAATGTATGTTGTTGTTGTTGTTGCTTATCCCCTTGATTTAGAATCCTAAACCAAGTCCAGTAGATCATGCTGCATCAATAGATCGTAAACTGTCCTCCCCTCATTCAACAGTTGCCTCACAGAGGCACCAATACAATCTATGAGATGAGAGGGAGATGCGATGGTCGAACAATGACAAAGGGCATATGTCTTCTCGTCTCCATTGAAGGTCAAACTCTTAATGTGGCCAGTTCTTAGTCTAGCTAAAACCGTCTGAGCAGGTCTAGGACAGGAGCACTGTATGGACATACCAGGATATTTAGCGGCGTACCATGCATGAATTGGTGGTGACCTCCAAGAGGTATTCACTCTGGCTAAAGTCATGGAATGAAATGATAATGTATAATAATATACATATCCATCTTTTTAAGTGTGCATTATAATTACGAGTATTCGAAAACAGTACCCTAAAAATTTTTTTGCTTTTCGTTTTTAAAACACAAAACATTCTTTAAAAAAACCAAAACATCTCATTATTCTCTGGTTCAAATGAGAAAAAATAACCAAACCTAACCTTCTTTTGCTTTTTCTTCTTTCTCCTTATGAACGGAGAACGAAAGTAACTCTCAATAAAAAAAAAACATTGTTCTCCAAATTCGTGCTCCTTTGTTTTTCATCCTCCTTTAGTGTGTGGTGGCAGGAAAGCACTCTTGTGCAAACAAGTGCCATAAATATCAGCCGGACTAAGACATGGCATGAGTTTCGGGGCCCATAAAATATTGACCACAAGAGAAGGAAAGCGAGGGAACTTCCCCAAATAGATCCACTCGGTATAAATAGAAAAACCTGGAGCGTGACCCCATCAGTGGTCATTGCCCAGGAGCCCCGTGCCCATGTTGGCCCGGGGGCAGTTCAGCTGGGTTTCTGGAAATTAAAAGGAATCGTCGATTCGTATTAGCATTCAGTTAGAACTTCCACGTTGTTGTTAAAAGTTAAAAAGGTCTGCAGTGGAGTGGGTGTGTCTTTTGATAAATGGGACAAAGTCTCAGAGGTAACTGGGCGATCTTGAAGACAAAGTGTTTTTATTTAGGAAGTAAAAGATATGGATTTGTTTTTTAGGTAATAAACATTTGACAATAATGCTTAGATTTTTATTAACTTTGATGAGCTTTGAAATAAATCAAACTGTAGAAAATTAAAAAAATAGTAAAATTTAAGCATATTATGAATTTACATGTACCATGGGTGACTGTATTTATAACATTTATTTCATCCCAAGAAGTAAAATATACAATGATGATTAAAATTATAATAAATAAATATTTAAATAAATAATAATAAATAATAATAATATTATTAAAAATAGTTATAAATAGTTATATTTATAAATGTTGTAATCATTGTGGAGCCTGATGGCTGAAGACAAAGTGCTTTTATTTGGGAAGCAGAAGATATGGATTTGTTTTTTAGGTGCTAAAAATTTGGCAATCATTTTTACAATTTTAATAACTTTGATAATTTTGAAATAAACGAAAATAAACTGAATTGCTGGAAATTAAAAAGTAAATAAATAAATATTTTGACTTTATATATTTATATCATGGATGAACGTATATTAACATTTATTGATGTTATTATTTATTTATTCATGTATTTATTTATTTATGTTGTTATTATCATTATGAACCTATTTTAACGTTTAATTCATCATTGGAGTTAAAATATACAATGATGATTAAAATTATAGTAAATAAATTAAAAATTAATTAAATAAATAATAATTATTATTGTTATAATAAATATAAATTATTATATTTCTAAGCGATGTAATCCTCGCGGGGATTGATGACCGAGTGTCTTGTGTTAGGTGCCATAGGTTTCGAGTTCGAGTTCCAGCTGAAATATCAAAATGAATACAAAACAAGATATTAGTGTAGATAGTGTCTTTGAAAATGAATAATACTCTACATATCCATCGTTGTAAGAGTGAATAATAGATAATTATCAGTATTCCAAAGCCACAAATTGCTTTAGGGTCTAGAAATGTTTGTTTTTCTACTTTTCCATAAGAAACAATCTTTAAAAAAAACTGCATTTCGCCATTCTCTACTTCAAATGAGAAAAAAAAAATAACCAAACTTAACCTTCCTCTTTTGGTTTTTTTATCTTCTTCCTTATCAACAGAAATAACTCTCAATAAAAAAAACATTGTCCTCCAAATTCTTGTTCCTTTGTTTTTCATCCTCCTTTAGTGTCTGGAGGCAGAAAACCCCTCCTGTGCAAACAAGTGCTATAAATATCAGCCGGACTCCGAGATGGCATGAGTTACGTGGCCCATGAAATATTGACCACAAGAGATGGAAAGCGAGGGAGCTTCCCCAAATAGCTCCACTCGGTATAAATAGAAAACCTGGAGCGTGACCCCATCAGTGGTCTTGGCCCAGGAGACCCGTGTCCATGGTGGCCTGGGGCCAGTTGAGCTGGCTTTCTGGAAATTAAAAGGAATCGTCGATTCGTATTAGCATTCAGTAGGAACTTCCACTTTGTTGTTAAAAGTTAAAATGGTCTGCAATGTAGTTGGTGTGTGTTTTGATATATGGGACAAAGTCTCAGAAGTAACTGGCGATCTTGAAGACAAAGTGGTTTTATTTACGAAGTAGAATATATGGATTTTTTTTTAGGAAATAAAAAGTTTTCAATCATGTTTAGATTTTTAATAACTTTGATGAACTTTGAAATAAATGAAAATAAATCAAAATGCTGGAAATTAAAAAAAAAATTAAAATTAAAAATGATCTTTTTTTATTTTATGAATTTACTTGCACACAAATTTACACATTAATTTATATTTACATTTTATGAATTAACATGCACACAAATTTACAAGTACATTTACATTTACATTTTATTAATTTACATGTACACAAATTTACATGTGCATTTTATGAATGTACATGTAAACAAATTACCATGTACATTTTATGAATTTACATGTATTATGGGTGAACGTTGCTTAACATTTATTTCATCACAGGTACTAAAATGTACAATGATAAATAAAATTATATTAAATTATTAAATAAAGCATTATACTTATGAATGGTGTAATCATTGTAAAACTCACTTCTTTGCAATTAACGTTCTCATGCAGACAAACAAGATTTAAAAAAATCAAAAAATCCTTTGTAGTCAAATTTCAATTTTTTTTCTAATCCTACCAGTAATTTAAAGGAAAAAAAAAACGATGAATAAAAAATCTTATTTTTAGGATAAGATTCAGTATTATTCAGACTTATTTATAGAATAAGATATTTAGTATATTGTACATATACTGAAAAAGAATGTCAAATTAAAAATAATGAGATCATTTACAAATTGTGAATATGCTTAACTTATTTTATTTACGAAACAAGAATATGGGATATTAAGTATTGGTTAAATTAACTTTCTTTAACATAATCGCT
This sequence comes from Caerostris darwini, assembly GCA_021605075.1. Classification (NCBI taxonomy): domain Eukaryota; kingdom Metazoa; phylum Arthropoda; class Arachnida; order Araneae; family Araneidae; genus Caerostris; species Caerostris darwini. Next base: position 64,148 of record BPLQ01001789.1, on the reverse strand, counting down.
CCTTAAACAATATTTTGAAAAAAATTAAATAATAATTTGCTTCTAGTTTGAAATCCAGACAATTCTAACTGAAATCACGTGACTCGGTATTGTCGAAACGTTGGTCTTATCTATATATTATTACATGCCATTTTTAAATCACGTGACAAATGATCTTATATTTTAAATAACATTTAATTCTGAATGTTTAATGAATGTTTCTTGTGAAATTTAATATTAACGTATGTTCTTACTTATTTTCCACCTAGATTCTTTTTTTTTTTTTTTTTTTTTTTTTTTTTTTTTGAGAATTCTACGGAGCTCGTACCAGAACAACATCATTGTCACTCAAGACAAAATATGAATAATTAAAAATTTGTTAAATAACGTTACACCATATAATTAATCAGTTATAAACAATGCATAAAAATAATTACTTAATTTTTATAGATTTAATTGATTGTTTATTGGTCTAGTATTGGTTTGCTAGTCAAATAAAAAAAATCTATATTCAGTAGAAATGGTAAAGTTTTGACTCTCGTTGATTGTGTGCTCTGCGCTAACTACCTTTATGAAATTAGGTGGAATTTGTGTCAATATGATATGAATAATTTTTTTTTCTGATTGTTGTTTATAACTTTATTTTATCACAAGACTGAATTGTAATATAAATGCTGTTAAAAGTATTTCTAAATGGTAATACCATTTCTAAAAATAATCAAAGAATATTTGTAGTTGATTTTGTGGTTCATAAAAGTTTTTGATTGGAAAAAAATTTATTATTTTTGTCAATGAATGAAAAGGACCAAAACGGCTTGCTGTATAAGCACAGAAGGTTTACGAACAAGGAGAGCAAAGTTGGAAACATGACAAGTGAAGTTACACTGAAAATTCCAGACAATTCTACAGTACCATGCTGAATATACCGATTCTCGTTAGATCACCGAAGTCAAGCATCATTGGGCACGGTCAGTACTTGGGTGGGTGACCACCTGGGAACACTGCAAGCCGTTGGCAAATTTGGGACCTGAATGACCGAGTGTCTAGCGCTCTGTTTGTAGTGGTTCGGAATCCACTTTAAGCCGTAGGTCCCGGTCTCCTATGACTGTAAGAGCGTCACGGAGCAAAAGTCAGTCTTCTACCTACGGGTGCTCCATCACAACAGAAGCTGCTTCCTTCCCCTTCAATCATGAGTACGTATGGGCTCGTGGGCTTGGCCAGCCAAGTGGGATAAGAAACAACAACAACAGTACTTGGGAAAGCGGAAAAGTTTTAATTCTGTAGGCCATCTCTGGGTTAGCCATGCAGAGTCTTAATATCAAACATGACCTATTTTACACTGAATCAGCCTCTACAGGTCAAAGTATTAACTCAAGTACCTGACATTAACTATTCGACATTCAAGTACTTGACTTAGGTCAAAGAACCTGACATTTGCAAACTATAACATTAAGGAACAATAAAATCTTTGTTTATAATGTATTTTATTTTATGTAGTGTATACTAATCAAATTCACGCTATATGGCCATGGTATAAAAATAAAACTATTGTTGTTTATGACTTTATTTTCTCATAAGATTGAAATGTGGACTTAAATTAAGGCTTGACCTCAGTGGCGTATAATTCGTGGTTAAATTGTGCCTTTTCGTTTATATAGTACGTAACAATGCAATTTTTATAGCTACGCCATGATGTGAATAGCGTTTATTCTTTGAGGTATTGTACAACAGAAAAATCCTATTTTCCTAACTATATAAAAAAATTAAAGGCATCTTTTAATAGCGATAATATAATATCGATAGCGTATAATCTATGCCAGACTCCTGTCTGTTTTCTGCTGTATTACGCATGAAGCAAATTCTGTTTTTATAACCATATCTTGTCAAAATATTTGTGAACTCAAAGTCAAAAAGATATCCTACCAAAATTTTTGTGATCCACATAATTTACTATGATTCAGACTGTAAATCATTCTAAATATGTCTATCTGCAGTATACCATTCTTGATGATTTTATTATCTTTTGGGAACATTATTAACAATTGACACAAGTCTCAATAGCATTTAAATGTAGCAATCAAATGCAACGAATTGCTCAATTAATATATATCTCTCTCTATATATAATATGATGCGAACTAAAGCTGCTAATGATTGAAAATTCAGTTTTTAGTAACATAATTACAATATCTCAATAACATTACGGATATCTATTCATATGGTAACCCTAAATAATGAATTACGTATTAGTTACGGTCCGCACGCGCAGTTAAATCCAATCAATTTTACATCCCAAAATACCTCCCAAACCAAATACATAATCACTGAATTTCCAACTGACTCTATCCCTGAATCAATTATAAGTTCCTCATCGGAGCCCTGAGTTTCTCCCGTTTTCCCTGAATAAGTTTATCAGATACATTTATATTCCGATTTCAAAACGGGGGCTGCTTGCTGCTGAGCAAAATTTCCACAAATAGATTCGTTGATAAGGGTGGGTGAGGACAGGGTGGTGGGCAGGGGCCATTGATGTGAAATCTCATTAATGGTTCAGAGGGATGGCGAAAGGGCATGCTGATGTGAAATTATATCAAGAAAGTTTGGTGGAACCAGACGAGGCGGACCTTTGATTGTGGAAGGTTGGTTCCTCTGCTGGAATTGGCCCAGTTACCAAGTTGCATTGCTTGAAGGCATAGGAGGCATTTCTATTGGAAAAAGACATATTGCATTTAATAGTCACTAAACTTTAATAGATTCAATTTTAATTAGAAGGGGATATAAAATAACACATACAACATTTACTGTGTGTTCCACGGGTGGCCTGCTATACTGCCCCCATACTGTGTTACCAAGATTCTGAACCAACGATGGGAATCTGGAAAGTTCACAGCATACTCTTAGAGCTTTGAAGATTGTCCTGGATATATGAAGTAGAATGTTATATAAATATCAGAATCAATGTAACCCATGATTCATAAAAGATGCTTACTTATTGTTTTACCATGTTTCGAGACATCTGAGATATTCGTACCATCTCCTTTAAATCATCACGATAATTCTTAAGAATAATTCGTAAACAGCAAGTTTAGTGTTTCGTAAAAGGCTGCACAAATAGTTATTTATTGTTTTTCCTATATTTTGATATTTTAAATTGGGACAAATAGAATGGCGTGTTGGATGTTCATTCAGTCGTTTTCAAATTGTCATCGATCGTCTTCATCATCTACTCTTATCTCAATTTATACCACTACAATCTGGAAGAGACGTCCCTATGAATATCATATAGGCATTCTCACCCACCTTTTAAAGTCTTTAAGGCCATTTAGGATAATACTCTAGAGCCGTAGATAAACAGAAAATTCAGAATTTTTTAAAGTTCTCCACAAGTAGCTATTTATAGTTCTCCCAATAGTGGATTCACAATTTGGGTCAATATAGTGCCGTATGGAATGTTCACCTATCCTCCTTTACCTCTCAATGTACATGTAATAAAATTTCATACAAATAAGGTAGATAAGTAGCAGTTCAGTCTTATCTAGAATGGACCGCAGTTGGCTTTATACTTCCATATTGTATCATATTGTTGATTTATATTTCTATATTGTCTAAGAGTTTCATCTAGGATGTTCACAATCTCTTTCTAGAACATTTAAGACACCTAAAGTAGGTAAATAGCAGTATTTCTTAAGGTATTTCACAACAGTCAGCTATATCTCCAACTGTAATATCACAATTTGAGACGAAAATCTGCAGAATGTCATAAGGTGTAGTCAAACAATTTTCCTGAATTTCTCAAGGATATCTTCAAGGTAATTCTCTACTAGCACAGATAACAAATGATAAGTAGAAGATTTGTTGTTACCTAAGTTGTTAACGTTGGTCCCATTTTGGGCTACCACAATTTGGAAAGTGCCTTCACAAGATACAAATGAAATCGTATTCTTCATACCCAATGAAAGTACATTCTGGAATATACACGTAGTTTTGAGTTTAGCTTCATTTGTCGTGTTTAATACTGAAATACGTTGCTCTGGATCGGAAATCTTGATCAAACCAGCTTTAGCCAGCAAAAAATGTTAAAAGTTGTATACATTTCAGTAGGGTTCTGTGTAAAGATCGTGTTTAAATCAAGCCGATAATGTTTTTATTGATGCTCTCAACCTTACGTGGCAAGCCTTGAAACATAACAGCAGTCGAAACATTTTCTGCTCAAAATCGCTCTTGCACACACTTTCATAAAATAAAAATGAGGAAAATAAATTTTCCAAAAAAAATAATATAAAGTTCCCCAATTTTTCCTTTCTACAAAAGCGGAAAAATAATAAAAAAATGGACATTTTATTCATTGCTGCTTTTTTATCCACAGACGCACATTGCGAAGGAATTGCTCTACCTTGACTCGAGGCTGAATTACGTTAGAGACTTATGCTAAGAGACGGCTGGAATTTGGTTCGTGATTCACAGGGGAATGCTCAACCTTAGGTTTATAATATTTTCTACTTCTCTGGATGGGGGACTATCAGAAGCGGGCTTTTACAGTATTTGGGGAAGAAATTGGGGAAAATAGGGATGCACACAATGCAGTCGACCAGTTGCTCAGAACGTGATGTCTCGCTTTCTAAAATTGACTCAGATGTGTGGATGTAGGGCTTGTGCATAAACTGATTTTGGTATATGTTGTTAGTTTTTTGTTTCAAATGTTAACACTTCAGCAAATAGATTTATAAACTTTTAATTGATCCAACATAAACAGTAATTCACCCCAAGATAATTGACACATTGGAAAAACTCTAAGATGGTATTGTCCTGAAGATTCAAATATGGAAGATTTATGGCGGCCATAAATGCAATGATATAAATATTTTAGGTTCGAATAAATATAATATATTTCAAGTATTGTACTGAAGACTTCCCATTTGGAAGATTTATTGTAGCCATGACCGAAAATAATATAAGAGTTTTAGGTTTGGTTTGATGGGATTGTTCAGAAGACTTCACATTTGGAAGATTTACCTTGGCCATGACTGAGAATGATATAAGAATTTTAGGTTCGGTTTAGGTTCGGTTTAGTAAGATTGCACTGAAGACTTTATGTTTGGAAGATTTATGATAAGCAGTGATATGAGAGTTTTAGGTTCAGTTTCATGTTAAGCGGCTTTAAATTGTTTCAATATTCAGGCCTAGGGAACATGTATAGGTTTTTTACTATACAGTATATGTAGTTACGTATATTTTAGTTACATTTCTGTCAGTTTGTTTAATAACTGTTTCTTGCAACTATAACAGATCTTGTCTAGCTTGAATGAAAGTCTATAATGTTTTAAATTAAAAATTTTAATTAAGAAAAAAAAAATCGAAATTTGTTAGAAGAAGAAAAAAAGAAAAAAATTAAAGAAGAAGAAAAAAATCTGATCACAAACGCACATTTTTTTTTTTTTACCGTTTTAACAAGATTACAGAAAAGTAGAAAAAATAACATAAAATGATTTTTAAGTTAAATGACTTGTTCCATTAAATATTTACACATAATTTATTACAACTATCTGAGAAAATGAAGATTTTTTTTTCTCAAAACTTTTATTTTATTTTAAGGCTAATAAGATTTAAAAATTGTACTTTTATTTACTTAGAAAAGATCTAATTAGAATTTTAATCGTCATTTTCGTTAATTTGCCAATTGAAAAATTCATATATCCAAAAAAAAAAAAAATGAATAATAAATAAAAAAATAAGAATTGGAAAAGATAGAATCTTAGTTTTGTAGTTTTTATACTATTTATATAGTAAATTGAAACTCATTTTAAACGTCTAAATTATTTCTCTTTCCTTATTCTTTATTTTCTTTACCATTAACAGCATTTTGATAAAAGCATTCGATTCTTAAAAAGAATTTTAACTTTAATTTCAATTGTAATAGTAATTTTATAATTTCCAATTTTAATTTTAATTTTATTTTAATTTAATCAATCCTAAAATTTGTTAAATATAATTCACCTAAATGTGCACTGAATTTGAACATATTTATAATATTTCTAAGGAAAAATTAAAAAATGTGCTTTTAAACGTATTTTTTTTGAAAAATTAAACCATTTCTTACAGTAAATAAAATCAATTAAATAGTTAGATGGTACTAAATGTATAACAAATATGTATTGAAATTAAGTAAATGTTTACATTACAAGACATTTTCACAAGAATTGTAAATATAAATGACGTAATTTCTTTCCGTATTTCTTGGAATTCTTTTATATGTATTTTGACAAGAATTAAAATTAAACCTTAGTTCTTATTCAGGTTCACTAAACATAAAAAATATCATACAACTCTAAATTATGATTAATAATAGAGATAAATATTTGCCATCAAACAATTCAAAATCTAAAACAGTTACCTGTTGAAATTTAGATTAGGTTAGAAATCAGAACATTAACCTTGGAAAGGAATTTTTTGAAAATTAACAAAGAACTTTATTTTAGATTTTTAATGGAATCAGTCAACATTAATGGGATAAAAAAAAATTTTCTTCCGAAAACTAATTATTAGTTTGTATTCAGAGTCGAGAATTGTTTTTTTTTTATATTCTAGATAAAGGAGCGAAACAATGGTAAAGAAAAGGTGAACTTACATAATAGCCTTTGGCTTTATTTATTTTAAGAATGTTTGGAAGTTTGTACAATATTTGTTGGCAATTTCATACTTTGACTCTTATAATTTATTCATGAATTCATTTCATTCAAAATGAGCTCACTTTCCGTTTGAATGCATGTCTTAAAATAGTTCTGCAAGTGATTGGAAACGCTCAAGATTTAGAATCTATGATATTTTCTGGCAAGATAATGTTTCTTCAGGAAGTGTAAATAAATCTTTTACAACTAAAAATTGCCCTCGTACTGTATTATAAATTTAGCAGAATTTGCACACATTTTCAGTTTTTGAAACTTTTATTTATTAGGAAGAAATATACTTTTGTATTTATTTCTTCTTGTATATTTACCTCTCTAAATTTGAATTAATTTGCATTGATTTTGTTGCTATTTACGAATATCGACTATTTAACCTTAAGATATCCACACTAAACTTGATTATGTAGTGGAATCAATATCATTAAAGCTATATTTTCACTAAGCTGCAGATATTTTGATGTGTAGATTTAAAAATTATTTATTTATTCTTGTATACTTACCTCTCTAAATTTAAATTTATTTGCATTGATTTTTATTCTATTTTAATTTAAATCTCTATTTTATAATTTATTTAGTTTATTATTATGTTATTAATTGCTTTTAAGTTATTATTAAGTTAAATTTACATTTAAAATTTTAATTAAATTATTTTTAAGTTAATGTTACTTTGTTTATTATTTTATGAAATTTTATTATTTAATAATTATAGTGTTATAATAAATTGAATTTTTAATCATAATTGTTAGTTCATAATTTTCAATTTTAATTTGATTCAATATTAACTTTAATTTAATTTAAATTTAATAATCAAGCTTAATATTTATTAAATTTAAATTCACCTAATTTTGTATTGATCTTGGAAATAATTAGAGTAACAATGGTAAAAAAGTATAAAAAATTAGTATTGAAATTAAGTAAATGTTTACATTACAAAACATTTTCGCAAAAATTGTAAATACAAATTGTGTAATTTCTTTCCATTTTCGTTGGAATTCTTTTATACGTATTTCGACAAGAATTAAAATTAAACCTTAGCTCTTATTCAGGTTCACTAAACATAAAAAATATCATACAACTCTAAATTATGATTAATAATATAGATAAATATTTGCCATCAAACAATTCAAAATCTAAAACAGTTACCTGTTGAAATTTAGATTAGGTTAGAAATCAGAACATTAACCTCGGAAAGGAATTTTTTGAAAATTAACAAAGAACTTTATTTTAGATTTTTAATGGAATCAGTCAACAATAATGGGATAAAAACAATTTTTCTTCCGAAAACTAATTATTAGTTTGTATTCAGAGTCGAGAATTGTTTTTTTTTATATTCTAGATAAAGGAGCGAAACAAAGGCAAAGAAAAGATGAACTTACATAATAGCCTTTGGCTTTATTTATTTTAAGAATGTTTGGAAGTTTGTACAATATTTGTTGGCAATTTCATACTTTGACTCTTATAATTTATTCATGAATTCATTTCATTCAAAATGAGCTCACTTTCCGTTTGAATGCATGTCTTAAAATAGTTCTGCAAGTGATTGGAAACGCTCAAGATTTAGAATCTATGATATTTTCTGGCAAGATAATGTTTCTTCAGGAAGTGTAAATAAATCTTTTACAACTAAAAATTGCCCTCGTACTGTATTATAAATTTAGCAGAATTTGCACACATTTTCAGTTTTTGAAACTTTTATTTATTAGGAAGAAATATACTTTTGTATTTATTTCTTCTTGTATATTTACCTCTCTAAATTTGAATTAATTTGCATTGATTTTGTTGCTATTTACGAATATCGACTATTTAACCTGAAGATATCCACACTAAACTTGATTATGTAGTGGAATCAATATCATTAAAGCTATATTTTCACTAAGCTGCAGATATTTTGATGCGTAGATTTAAAAATTATTTATTTATTCTTGTATACTTACCTCTCTAAATTTAAATTTATTTGCATTGATTTTTATTCTATTTTAATTTAAATCTCTATTTTATAACTTATTTAGTTTATTATTATGTTATTAATTGCTTTTAAGTTATTATTAAGTTAAATTTACATTTAAAATTTTAATTAAATTATTTTTAAGTTAATGTTACTTTGTTTATTATTTTATGAAATTTTATTATTTAATAATTATAGTGTTATAATAAATTGAATTTTTAATCATAATTGTAAGTTCATAATTTTCAATTTTAATTTGATTCAATATTAACTTTAATTTAATTTAAATTTAATAATCAAGCTTAATATTTATTAAATTTAAATTCACCTAATTTTGTATTGATCTTGGAAATAATTAGAGTAACAATGGTAAAAAAGTATAAAAAATTAGTATTGAAATTAAGTAAATGTTTACATTACAAAACATTTTCGCAAAAATTGTAAATACAAATTGTGTAATTTCTTTCCGTTTTCGTTGGAATTCTTTTATACGTATTTTGACAAGAATTAAAATTAAGCCTTAGCACTTATTCAGGTTCACTAAACATAAAAAATATCATACAACTCTAAATTATGATTAATAATATAGATAAATATTTGACATCAAACAATTCAAAATCTAAAACAGTTGCCTGTTGAAATTTAGTTTAGGTTAGAAATCAGAACATTAACCTTGGAAAAGGAATTTTTAAAAATTAACAAAGAACTTTATTTTAGATTTTTAATGGAATCAGTCAACAATAATGGGATAAAAAAAAAATTTTCTTCCGAAAACTAATTATTAGTTTGTATTCAGAGTCGAGAATTGTTTTTTTTATATTCTAGATAAAGGAGCGAAACAATGGTAAAGAAAAGGTGAACTTACATAATAGCCTTTGGCTTTATTTATTTTAAGAATGTTTGGAAGTTTGTACAATATTTGTTGGCAATTTCATACTTTGACTCTTATAATTTATTCATGGATTCATTTCATTCAAAATGAGCTCACTTTCCGTTTGAATGCATGTCTTAAAATAGTTCTGCAAGTGATTGGAAACGCTCAAGATTTAGAATCTATGATATTTTCTGCCAAAGATAAAGTTTCTTTTAAGAAGTATAAATAAATCTTTTACAACTAAGAAGTTCTCTAGTATTGTATTCTAAGCTTAGTAGCATTTGCACACATTTTCAGTTCTTAAAAATTTTGTTTATTGGGAACGATTATAGTATACTTTTGTGTTTATTTCTTCTTGGATGTTTATCTTTCTAAATTTAAATTAATTTACATCGATTTTGGTGTGATGTAAAAATATCTACTATTTATCCTGAAGACCTCCATATTCTACTTGCTGTTATGTAGCAGAATCAGCGTTATTAAAGCTGCACTACGAGTTGGTTTGCCGCTCTACGGTCATTTTGTACACACTTTAGGTTAATTAGACCGCAACTTTCAGTTTAAAATGGCTTCCTAACCACTAACAACACCCATGCTAACACCGGGGTTTGAACCTGAAGCCTGTGGTACCCATGGCCAGAGCGCTAGCCATCAGGCCGCTGAAATCCTTGTAGAGATATGTACGATAAACCAGTAGTTCAGAAAGCCCCTCTATTTGGCTCTAAGAGTAGGAGGTTTGGTTTGGTTTGTGGCTCTACTGTCATTTTGTGCACACTTTACGCCAATAAGTCCGGGACCTACAGTTTAATGTAGATTCCAAATCACTAACAAACATTATGCAACTGCAGAATTCGTTGTAATAACGCCAGAACGTTGGCCAACTTTGTACGAGAGAGAAACTGATGCATTATATTTGGTTTGGTGTGGTTTGGTTTGCTCTACTGTCATTTTGTACACACTTTAGGCTAATTAGACCAGGACCAAATTAACGGATCCAGATTTAACGTGGATTCCGAACCATCAGCAAACATCCATGCCACCGCCAGGTTTCAAAGCCTGTTCTTTTTGGAGGATTTTTAAGGAGCATTTTGATGTCATGTGAGAGAAAATCCCATCAGGTAGCTAGAGTATGAATGGAAGATGCTTACATGTGTTATCAAAAGTGGCTTCAAGTCTTCTGTTTTTTAAAAATAGTAACTGCAATTGAAGCCACAAATGGATTTGAGTCTATCCTGAGTCCTGTTGAAAAACTTTAAACGTAAAACGAAATTTGGATTGGCTACTATTTGGTGTATTAATGGCGAAAGTACATGACGTTGGAAAATTAAGCAACTACCCAGAAAATATTACATAAAGCAGCAATATAGCTTTTTTCCTAAACAAAAGAAACTTTTCCCCCCTAAAAAAATGATCTTTTTCACCCTAAACAAAGAAACATTTTCCCTAAACAAAAGGAACTTTTTTCTCCAAACAAAAGAAACGTTTTTCCCTTTAACATAAGGAACTTTTATCTAAATAAAAGAAACTTTTTTTTCTTCTAAACAAGCTGAACTTTTTCCCTAAACAAAAAGAACTTTTTCCTTAAACAAAAGGGACTTTTTTCCCTAAACAAAAGAAACATTTTTCCCAAAACAAAAGGAACTTTTTCTATAAACAAAAAGAAATTTTCCCCTGAACAAAAAGACCCTTTTTCCCCCAAACAAGAGAAACTTTTCTCTAAACAAAACGCACTTTTCCCTAAACAAAAGGACCATTTTCCCTAAACAAAAGGATCTTTTTCTCCCTAATAATAAAGTGCAATCGGAGAACTATTTTTTGAATGGTAAATATTTTTTTGTGATTATTCCTATCCAATTAGAAATAGTTTAAAACAATATTCGCTTAAAAACTTCTTAAAATTTCAAATCATATTTACTTGAATTACATTAATCCGATAGACTAGAAAAAAAAATTAAGAAAAACGATTCTAAAAACCATGCAAGAACTATTGATTTCCAATGAAAATCCATATTCAATACTTGAATTAAATTAGAGAAGATGAAAGAAGCTTTCCTCTGTTTTTCAGCATTTTTGCTAATGAGGCTGTAACACATCGATTATTGCTTCTTTTGAGGGAATTCTTTAACAAGGGTGTCCAAGTTTTAAATACAAATATTTCCCCAAAGGGATAAAAAGGCCCAACTGGAACTTCAAAGAGGGAAAATTAGAAATTGAAGAATTAGTTATGAGCAATCTGTAAAAAAAAAATTACCTCAATATGTTTGAGCTTTACAACTATCATGTAATTTTATCTAGTAGTTAAACATAAAAACTTATATTTTAAAACAAATACCTTTAAATTACAATAATTCGTTTTCAAAAGGCGCTAATTAAATCAGAAAGTCAATTATTCTATTTTTAATTCTTTATTAACTGACTCCTTCTAATTTAATGTGAATTAATGATCTAAAATTAGTTAATAATGATTTTATTTACAGTCAATTAGAATGTCACTCTATTTTTTTTATTTATACTTTATTAACCAACTTGCTCCAATTTAAACATTTAAATTTAAGATATAAAAGATTGTTTTATTTATAGTCAATCAGTGAGTCATTTTTTATATATATTCTTTATTAACCAACTCCAGTCTAATTTAAACATATGAATTTAAGATATAAAAGATTATTTTTTACTTTATTTTTTTTTTTTTTATTTATTTTTTTATTTTATTTATTTTATTTATTTATTTTTTTATTTAATTAATTAATTAATTCTATTTTTATTTTTATTTATTATATTTATCTTATATTATTTTTTATTTATTTTTTATTATTATTTATTTTATTTTATTTATTATTATTTATTTTATTTTCTTTATTTTTTTATTAACCAACTCTCGTCTAATTTAAACATTTAAATTTAAGATATAGAAAATTGTTTTATTGTCAATCAGTGAGTCATTCTATTTTTTATTTATTCTTTATTAACCAACTCCCGTCTAATTTAAATTTAAATTTAAGATATAAAAATTGTTTTATTTACAGTCAATTAGAATGTCATTCTATTTTTTTTTACTTATACTTTATTATATTTATTAAACTTTTAAATTTAAGATACAAAAGATTGTTTTATTTACAATAAATTAGAAAGTCATATATTCTATTTTTATATTTATTCTTTATTTACAAACTATCGTATAAATTAAACATTTAAATTAAGATATAAAAGATTATTTATTTTCAATCATTCTGTTTTTTATTAAAAAAACTCCTCACTAATTTAAACACTTAAATTCAAGATATAAAAGATTATTTCATTTTCAGTAAATTAAAAACTATTACTATAATCAGATAATCTGACTCCGCATTTGCGTATTAGCATATTCTTTATTTCATTTCATACATAAAATTATTTTAAAATGTAAAAAAAAAATGATTTTTAAAAATGATTTGTAAGAAAGGGAAAACAATATTTCAATTTTAATTTGGGGTAATATTTAAAAAAAAAAAACGAAGATAATTTATAGTGTTCTTATATATAAACAAGAAATCATGTAAGAATACTGCAAATCAATAACTCCTACAAATCATAACTTAACATTTCCATTATTTTCATTACATAAATTAACATTTTGGTTCTTTTCATTTCATAACTTAACATTTTCATTAGCCAACGGCCGTACCTTGCTGAATATACAGGTTCTCGTTAGATCACCGAAGTCAAGCATCATTGGACGCGGTCAGTACTTGGGTGGGTGACCACCTGGGAACACCGCGTGCCGTTGGCATTCACAAATTTGGGACCTGAATGGCCGAGTGTCTGGCGCTCAGTGCCACAGGTTTCGGGTTCGAATCCCGGCGGTGCCATGGATGTTTGTAGTGGTTCGGAATCCACTTTAAGCCGTAGGTCCCGGTCTCCTATGACTGTAAAAGCGTCACGGAGCCAAAGTCAGACTTCTACCTACGGGTGATCCATCACAACAGAAGCTGCTTCCTTCCCCTTCAATCATGAATACGTATGGGCTTGGCCAGCCAAGTGGGATAAGAAACAACAACAACACATTTCCATTTCCTAATTTATCATTTTCATTGTTTTCCTTACATAATTTAGCAATTTCATTGATTTCTTTTCATACAAAAAAATTGTTTTTAATTAAAAATATTTTTAAAACTGCTATGTACAAGATGAAAAAACATTTTAATTTTAATTTCTAGATGGTAATATTTTACAAAACATTTAAAAAAATAATTTCAGGTGTTCTTATACGGAAATAAGAGTTTAAATTATAAAAATACTCCATTTTTCTAAGATCCCAATTATTTTCTTCATGACAGCGCATTTCGATTAAAATGTCTTAAAATAATCGAATAGTGAAGTAGAACAAATAAGAATGTTCTAGAAAACGAAATCCCTCATATTCCTGCACATTCACAGAAAACTCTCGAGGTGTAAATATTTCACAGTGAAATGGTTTAAGCAAGGATTCCGGTCTCTCTGTTTGTTCTGCGAAACAGATTTATTCTCTTAGAAAGTTAAAAAGAAATCTAATTTCTAAATTCACGCTCATACGCTAGTAGAAGTCTACAGGAGGACCTGATGTCTACTGAAGCCGAAAGGATTTGGATTGCTTTGTTTCGATAACGCTTATGTAGAAGGAAGATTATTCCAACAGGCAGTGTGATAATACATTCCATGATTATTCAGGAGAAACAGGAAGAAAGTGGTTTTTTTTTCTTGTACAAAGTGGAACGGAATTTACTTTAAGTATAGAATATATCTAATGATAAATTTCTTGGCCTAGACTGATCTGGTGGATAGGGTTTTAGGTTTACACAAAAAATTTAAGAAAAGAATATATGTTATGTGTGTCTAATCCACAGTGCCCTGCAAGGAGAGACAGACATCCCATGAGTCCATCCCATGGCATACTTATAGAAGGAGGGAAAGGAGCAATGGTTGTTAATTTTAATCAATCTGTAGTAATGAAGCACTAGTAGGTAGAAGTCTGACTTGGCTCCGTGTCGCTGAAGAAAAACGGTAGTGTCTTCCTTAAACACTTTTATGGTGATATATCCCTCATTTGTATATCATAACATATTCATTGTTTTCATTACATAACTTAAAATTTTCATTGATTTCATTACATAACTTATCATTTTCATTTTCATTTTCATTTTGTAAGTCAACAATTTCATTGTTTTCATTTCTTAACTTAACATTTTCATGTTTTTTTTTATTTCATACATAAAATTGTTTCGATTAGGGGCAGTTTCGCTGTGTTGAAGCACCAGCCCTGACTTGACTCCGAGTCACTGAAATAAGAGGGCTGTACCTTCAGAGAGCATTTTAGGGTTACCTACCACACATTTGCTTATCGGTTGGGGGAAAACCTGGAAAACTATTACCAGATAATCTGACGAACAAGGTAAGAAGCTGAACATCACAAACGTAAATTTAAATTAATTTATTTGAATAATTTACATAATTTAAACAGTTTTTGGCCCATTTAGTTGTGGCAACGGTAGAACTAAAAGCCACATGCACTTGCTGTGAAAGTTTCATCGTTGTTTTCATTTCATAATTTAACATTTTCATTGTTTTCATTTCATAACATAACACTTTCATTTTTCATTTTATAATTTAATTTTCACTTTCATTTTCATTTTTATAATTTAACATTTTCGTTGCTTTCATTTCATAATTTCACATTTTCATTGTTTTCATTTCATAACATAACACTTTCATTTTTTCATTTTATAATTTAACATTTTCGTTGCTTTCATTTCATAATTTCACATTTTCATTGTTTTCATTTCATAACATAACACTTTCATTTTTCATTTTATAATTTAACATTTTCGTTGCTTTCATTTCATAATTTCACATTTTCATTGTTTTCATTTCATAACATAACACTTTCATTTTTCATTTTATAATTTAACATTTTCGTTGCTTTCATTTCATAATTTCACATTTTCATTGTTTTCATTTCATAACATAACACTTTCATTTTTCATTTTATAATTTAACATTTTCGTTGCTTTCATTTCATAATTTCACATTTTCATTGTTTTCATTTCATAACATAACACTTTCATTTTTCATTTTATAATTTAACATTTTCGTTGCTTTCATTTCATAATTTCACATTTTCATTGTTTTCATTTCATAACATAACACTTTCATTTTTCATTTTATAATTTAACATTTTCGTTGCTTTCATTTCATAATTTAACATTTTCATTGTTTTCATTTCATAACATAACACTTTCATTTTTCATTTTATAATTTAACATTTTCGTTGCTTTCATTTCATAATTTCACATTTTCATTGTTTTCATTTCATAACATAACACTTTCATTTTTCATTTTATAATTTAACATTTTCGTTGCTTTCATTTCATAATTTCACATTTTCATTGTTTTCATTTCATAACATAACACTTTCATTTTTCATTTTATAATTTAACATTTTCGTTGCTTTCATTTCATAATTTCACATTTTCATTGTTTTCATTTCATAACATAACACTTTCATTTTTCATTTTATAATTTAACATTTTCGTTGCTTTCATTTCATAATTTCACATTTTCATTGTTTTCATTTCATAACATAACACTTTCATTTTTCATTTTATAATTTAACATTTTCGTTGCTTTCATTTCATAATTTCACATTTTCATTGTTTTCATTTCATAACATAACACTTTCATTTTTTCATTTTATAATTTAACATTTTCGTTGCTTTCATTTCATAATTTCACATTTTCATTGTTTTCATTTCATAACATAACACTTTCATTTTTTCATTTTATAATTTAACATTTTCGTTGCTTTCATTTCATAATTTCACATTTTCATTGTTTTCATTTCATAACATAACACTTTCATTTTTCATTTTATAATTTAACATTTTCGTTGCTTTCATTTCATAATTTCACATTTTCATTGTTTTCATTTCATTTTAATTTTTTCGTTGCACATTTTCATTGTTTTCATTTCATAACATAACACTTTAATTTTTCATTTTATAATTTAACATTTTCGTTGCTTTCATTTCATAATTTCACATTTTCATTGTTTTCATTTCATAACATAACACTTTCATTTTTCATTTTATAATTTAACATTTTCGTTGCTTTCATTTCATAATTTCACATTTTCATTATTTTCATTTCATAACATAACACTTTCATTTTTCATTTTATAATTTAACATTTTCGTTGCTTTCATTTCATAATTTCACATTTTCATTGTTTTCATTTCATAACATAACACTTTCATTTTTCATTTTATAATTTAACATTTTCGTTGCTTTCATTTCATAATTTCACATTTTCATTGTTTTCATTTCATAACATAACACTTTCATTTTTCATTTTATAATTTAACATTTTCGTTGCTTTCATTTCATAATTTCACATTTTCATTGTTTTCATTTCATAACATAACACTTTCATTTTTCATTTTATAATTTAACATTTTCGTTGCTTTCATTTCATAATTTCACATTTTCATTGTTTTCATTTCATAACATAACACTTTCATTTTTCATTTTATAATTTAACATTTTCGTTGCTTTCATTTCATAATTGTTTTCATTCATAACATACTTTCATTTTTCATTTTATAATTTAACATTTTCGTTTTTCATTTCATTTTCACATTTTCATTGTTTTCATTTCATAACATAACACTTTCATTTTTCATTTTATAATTTAACATTTTCGTTGCTTTCATTTCATAATTTCACATTTTCATTGTTTTCATTTCATAACATAACACTTTCATTTTTCATTTTATAATTTAACATTTTCGTTGCTTTCATTTCATAATTTCACATTTTCATTGTTTTCATTTCATAACATAACACTTTCATTTTTCATTTTATAATTTAACATTTTCGTTGCTTTCATTTCATAATTTCACATTTTCATTGTTTTCATTTTATAACATAACACTTTCATTTTTCATTTTATAATTTAACATTTTCGTTGCTTTCATTTCATAATTTCACATTTTCATTGTTTTCATTTCATAACATAACACTTTCATTTTTTTCATTTTATAATTTAACATTTTCGTTGCTTTCATTTCATAATTTCACATTTTCATTGTTTTCATTTCATAACATAACACTTTCATTTTCATTTTATAATTTAACATTTTCGTTGCTTTCATTTCATAATTTCACATTTTCATTGTTTTCATTTCATAACATAACACTTTCATTTTTCATTTTATAATTTAACATTTTCGTTGCTTTCATTTCATAATTTCACATTTTCGTTATTTTAATTTTATAACATAACACTTTCATTTTTCATTTTATAATTTAACATTTTCGTTGCTTTCATTTCATAATTTCACATTTTCATTGTTTTCATCTCATAACATAACACTTTCATTTTTCATTTTATAATTTAACATTTTCGTTGCTTTCATTTCATAATTTCACATTTTCATTGTTTTCATTTCATAACATAAGACTTTCATTTTTCATTTTATAATTTAACATTTTCGTTGCTTTCATTTCATAATTTCACATTTTCATTGTTTTCATTTCATAACATAACACTTTCATTTTCATTTTATAATTTAACATTTTCGTTGCTTTCATTTCATAATTTCACATTTTCATTGTTTTCATTTCATAACATAACACTTTCATTTTTCATTTTATAATTTAACATTTTCGTTGCTTTCATTTCATAATTTCACATTTTCATTGTTTTCATTTCATAACATAACACTTTCATTTTTCATTTTATAATTTAACATTTTCGTTGCTTTCATTTCATAATTTCACATTTTCATTGTTTTCATTTCATAACATAACACTTTCATTTTTCATTTTATAATTTAACATTTTCGTTGCTTTCATTTCATAATTTCACATTTTCATTGTTTTCATTTCATAACATAACACTTTCATTTTTCATTTTATAATTTAACATTTTCGTTGCTTTCATTTCATAATTTCACATTTTCATTGTTTTCATTTCATAACATAAGACTTTCATTTTTCATTTTATAATTTAACATTTTCGTTGCTTTCATTTCATAATTTCACATTTTCATTGTTTTCATTTCATAACATAACACTTTCATTTTTCATTTTATAATTTAACATTTTCGTTGCTTTCATTTCATAATTTCACATTTTCATTGTTTTCATTTCATAACATAACACTTTCATTTTTCATTTTATAATTTAACATTTTCGTTGCTTTCATTTCATAATTTCACATTTTCGTTATTTTAATTTTATAACATAACACTTTCATTTTCATTTTATAATTTAACATTTTCGTTGCTTTCATTTCATAATTTCACATTTTCATTGTTTTCATTTCATAACATAACACTTTCATTTTTCATTTTATAATTTAACATTTTCGTTGCTTTCATTTCATAATTTCACATTTTCATTGTTTTCATTTCATAACATAACACTTTCATTTTTCATTTTATAATTTAACATTTTCGTTGCTTTCATTTCATAATTTCACATTTTCATTGTTTTCATTTCATAACATAACACTTTCATTTTTCATTTTATAATTTAACATTTTCGTTGCTTTCATTTCATAATTTCACATTTTCGTTATTTTAATTTTATAACATAACACTTTCATTTTCATTTTATAATTTAACATTTTCGTTGCTTTCATTTCATAATTTCACATTTTCATTGTTTTCATCTCATAACATAACACTTTCATTTTTCATTTTATAATTTAACATTTTCGTTGCTTTCATTTCATAATTTCACATTTTCGTTATTTTAATTTTATAACTTAACAACTTCATTGTTTACATTACATAATTTAAAATTTTCATTGTTAAATTACATAATATCTTCATTTCATAAAAAATTTTGAATGAAAAAGATTTGTTAAAAATTAATTGTATCAAATGCAAACAACATTTTAATTTTAATTTCGTGATAATATTTTACAAAAAATGCATAAAAAATAATTTCAGAGGTTCTTATACGTAAATAAGAATTCAAATTGCAACAGTACTGCATTTTTCTAAGACCTGCCTTATTTTCTTGTTGGCAGTGCATTTCGATTACAACTTCTTAAAATAATCGAATAGTGAAGTAGAACAAACAAGAATATGCTAGAAATCTAAATCCCCAATATTCATGCACATTCACAGAAAACTCTCGAGGTGTAAATATTTCACAGTGAAATGGTTTAAGCAAGGATTCCGGTCTCTCTGTTTGTTCCGTGAAACAGGATTTATTCTCTTAGAACTTTAAAAAGAAATCTAATTTCTAAATTCACGCTCATGCAATTGCAGAAGTCTACAGGAGGACCTGATATTTACCGTAGCCGAAAGGATTTGGATTGCTTTGTTTCGATAACGCTTATGTAGAAGGAAGATTATTCCAACAGGCAGTGTGATAATAGATTCGATGATTATTCAGGGGAAACGGAAAGAATAAGTTTTTTTTTTCTTGTACAAAGTGGAACTGAGTTGACTCTTAAGTAAGGAATATATTTAATAATAAATTTGTTGGCCTGGAGTTATCTGGTGGATAGTGTTTTAGGGTTTTTTTTTCATTTCCTACTATTAGCTCACACTCTCCCTATATATATCTTGTTCAAATTTTCAATCGTTTATAAAATACTTTTTATTCATACACTCAAGTTTAAGTACATTTTTTTAAACTTATAGTGGAGGACACTTGATGTTAACACAGTTTTTTCAAATAATTATTAGTTTTATCAAATAATTATTTTTAAATAATTAATTAAATTTAATTAATTTTAATTTTATACTGGTGAAAAAAATTTCTCTTGTATAAGATATTTAGCAAGACATAAATTTACGATAAAATACCGTCAGTCGCGAAGCGTGTAAATCGCTGGAAAAAAATGTCTTTTTCAGATTCTTTTTTCATTCTGGGTTCTAGTCTGAGTCAAGGAGGGAACAAAATGGAACACGAAACATGTGTTGAAATTAGTAAGAGAGATGGACAATGTGTATGTGTGAGAGAGAAAGTGTGTGTCTGAGAGAGAGATAATTTTTTCTAACTTAAAAAAATGAATGAAAAATTAATTGTTAAGAACTTTCTGCAATATAGTGAAAAAAAAGTAGGAATTGTCTTTAAATTTTTTTTTATATTACTTATTCTAATGCAGCTGACAAATTATTTAAATAGTGATCATATAGTGTTTTAGGTTTATGCAAAGAATTTGGTCTAATCCTTAGTGTCCTGCAGTGCGAGACAGACATTCCATGAGTAGTCTACTCATAGAAAGGGGGAAATGACCAAAGATTGTTAATGTTAAGTATCTGTTGTGGTGGAACGCCAGTAGGTAGAAGTCTTATCATTCATTGTCTGACTTGGTTCCGTGTCGCTGAAGAAAGAATGTAATGCTGTAAAGAATGAAGATTCTATAATATATTCTATAATGAATATATTCTATAATAAATTCTATAATGAATATATTCTGTAATATATTCTATAATATATTCGATAATGAATATATTCTATAATATATTCTATAATGAAGATTGTATTCTTCTATCTATTCTAGAATTTTAATTTGCCGGTCCGAAGCAAATTAAAAGAAATATATATTTATATATTATATATCCATCTCCTTTTCTACTTTGATTAAATATTTTTTTTCTTTCTTTTTTTTTTTTCAAAGGACTGATGATCATTTTACTTTTTCTATTTTTGTTCTACAAAACATAAATAGGCTTTTAAACTAAAACTTAATCTGTTTGCTGGGCAGCTAGCTAAGAACGGTTTGTCTCATTTCCCGAGGTTAAATTCAATACCCTAAGTAAATGGGGAGAAGCTTAAGAGTTACGAAGGTGGCTTGAAGAAACTGCATTTTGAGTTCGAAAGCAGATTTCAAGATTTCAGTGCCATTCAAACCGAATTGGATATTTTTACCACGCCTTTCGCCTTGAATTAATTTTGCAATCTAACAATCATCTCAAGCAGTTGTTTCTAAATATGCGAGAATTAGAGTTTAAAACACGGTCTTTTAGGAATCTCCACAACCAGAAAACAACACAACCCACAACTACAACCCAACTTAAATCACAGGGATTTAAGTTGGGTGAACGAGAAAGCCAGGCATCCGGAACAGCTCTGGATATTACATGATTCTCACCAAACTTAGTACGAAGCAGTTCTTTGACTTGGCGCCCAATATGAGGAGTTGCTCCATCTTGCATGAAGACAGTGGTCTGCAAACATTGCCGTTCCTGAAAGCAGGAACGACCTGTTGTCGAAGGAGTTCACTGTAACGTGCGCTCATGACACAGTAGGTTTTAGGACCTTGAGGAGGGGGAGTTTGAATGAAAAAAGGTCAGAGGATAAAATCAGTAACTCCACACCATGCAATAACGTAATCAGAACTCAGTGATTCTTGGTGCAGGTCATTAGGAGGTGAAGTACCCCATATGGAGGTGATTTTGATTATTCACAATTCCATCCCCAAAAAAGTGCGCGTCATCAGACATTAGAAATTGCCAAGGTTATGCTTCATCAACTTCCCTTCTCGCCAAAAATCGACAAGCAAATTCATAGCGTGTTTGGCGGCCTTGAGATTGCAGCATTTGCACCACCTGGATCTCATACGGATACCATTTTGAAATGGATCGAAGAATTTTTTGTACTGATGACCACAAAATCGCCAACTCAAGCGACACTGATCTAAAACTTGCTGACAAATAGCTAGAAGTGAAGGCTCTTTCAACCACAGCAGTAGTGACTTCTTCGATAGTTTCATTCGCAACTCATTTGCGCCCTCTTCCTGGCTGCATACCCAACGCTCCAGTCTCTTCAAATTTCATAACCATCTTCTTCAAGCTATTCTTCGACATGGGCCCTTTTCACAATCCCTTTAAACCAGGGATGGGCAAACTACGGCCCGCGGGCCAAATCCGGCCCACCGGAAGGTTCTATCCGGCCCGTGGATAGAATTTTTAATTTGCCGGTCTGTGGCAAATTAAAAGACATGTACAGCAGTTGTTTCTAAGCATGCCAAAGTTACAGTTTTACAAATCATTATCGAAATTAAGTTTCCCAAATTTAATATCTCAACCCCAGAAAATCAGTGCTATGTTTGCTTCGTCTTATACATGCGAACAAGTGTTCTCAACTATGAAACTTAGAAAGAATTATTTCAGAAGTAGGCTGACAGATGAGCATTTAGTCTCGTTTCTTAGAATCAGTACATGCCACTTCGAATCTCAATATAAGAAACTTTTAAAAATGAAATCGCAATTTCATTCATCTCATATTTAAATTGTAATACACGTATATTGTTTTTAAAATTTTAGAAACATTTATCTTGGCCCGCGAAACGTTTTTTTTTTTTTTTTTTTTTTCGATTTTTGGCCCGCGACGGAAAAAGTTTGCCCATCCCTGCTTTAAACGATGATATTCACGCAGTGCAGCTAAGCTATTGCTAACTTTCTGATAGAAACAGTTTTACCAGTGAAGCTCGATCTTTCTTCTGTAAGGGCATGATCAACGATGACAAAGCACTCAGAAGATTTTCTGACTGTCACTTCAAATCTATTTATAGGTTTGACTAATTTGCATAAGGAATTTTTGAAAATTGCCCTCTGATGATCAAAATTTGAACTATTTTTTTTATTGCAGAAATCTTCTATATTCCATATATACCAAGTTTCATAAAAATCCGTTTTGTAGAACGGGTTCTAGAGGGGTCTGAATAGGGCCACTTTAAGTATAATCACCCTGTATATATATATATATATATACACAGAGACATATATACGTATATATATATGCCTGTGTTTGTGTGTGTGCGTATATATATATATATATATATACACTCAAGAGACAAAACATTATGACCACCTGTCAATAACGAGTTGGCCCACCTTTGGCGCGCAACACAGCTTCAACCCGTCTTGGCATGAATTAATACCACCACTTAATAGCACTTCCACCTGATCACGTGCCTTCCACGTCATCCAGGCGAGTTCATTGCAAAATGTAGGGGTGGTCATAATGTTTTGGCTCTTGAGTGTATAAATATATATATATATATATGACTGACAGAATTTATGAATGGACTATGTATATATATATACATAGTCCAGTCACATTAATGTGACCACCTTTTAAAAGCCAGAATATATACTCTTGTATATTCTGGCTTTAAGTGGAATGCGCAATGTGGTATTAAGTGGTATTTAAGTGGCATTAAGTGGAATTCTTTATATACACTCCACTGCAATGTGCTGCCACGTGCCTTTTGTGATTTGTTATTTCACGTTGACGTCGAAAGTATGTGGTGGTGACATTAATATGTTAGGACAGTATATATATATATATATATATATGCGCTTGTTTGTGCATATATATATTTATTCTCCATAGGTGAATAAAAAAATAGACGTGTAATTTTTTCTAATTTTATTGTACAAAAGAAACATAAATCTCATACCCTTTTTAAGATTGCACAACCCAAATAAAAACGAATTGCAACAGGAAAAAAAACCTCTGTTTCTCTGACTGTCAGTATGGCAAAATAAAGATAATTTTCCTGATTTAATTACACTAATTCTATTTCACGTATGTGTGCATCCAAAATCTGCCAGTAGGTCCCCCAACGTCCTTTCATTAACACTCATTAGGGTGAAAAATAATTAATATCAATTAAGGCAGTGAGCTAATTATCTCAAGAAACCTCAAAAGAAGCTTTTAAGTGTAAATAATTCGACTCGTGGGAATGTGTGTGGTTATTAATTTCAAAATTCGTTTTGTGATTTTAAAGCGTTGGTATTTGAATAACAGTGTAATTAATTTTGTAAAAACGAAGCCAAATGTACTGGTGCTCTATTTAAAACTGTTTTTAAAAAGAGTTTGGCGAGGTTGTTGTTAGATGTTTTAAAAATTCTGCTAATGGTGTAGTAATGTATTCTTTTGACTTGCAGGGCATATATTTTCCCAGAAATTAGAAATAATTCAATACCTGCTTAAATTTTAGAAATCAGAAACGATTTGTAGAAGAAAGGAGCATTACTCAACAAGCCAAAAGGAGGGATTCTTGTTGATAGAATCAAGTTTCCTGAAAGAAAAAAATTTTTTTTTGCAAATATTTTAATGGATTTGCTTGACCAGGGTTTCCCAGACTGTATTCCAAAGGAAATGTATAAACTTACCATCACATCATCATCATCATCATTGGCACTACAGCCCCATGGTGGCCAAAGCCGTCTGCTTATTGGCAGATTCTGAGACAGGGCATGTATCACATTTTACGTGGAAGGGTTGTCAGCCCTACGCTCAATCCTCAATTGTCATATTAGACCGGGATCTATGGTTTAGAGCGGATTTCGAAAAATTACAAATATCCTTTGCACAGCCGGAACTCGAACCCTGTGCCCCAAGCGAAAGAGCGCTAGTCACTCGGCCGTGAAGCATATTTACCATCACATAAAACTATTAAATAAAAAAAGTCATTAAAATATATAAATTTGTCATTGTTTATAAATATCGTAATTAAGTAATGAACTAAGAAAATATAATTATTTTCCTATCCATTTTTAATTTACTAATTTTATCAACATTTATACTCTTGAAACTCTTGCAAGAATATATTCGTATAAATACGTTTCCGAAAAAAAAATTTTTTTTTAAGCAAAATATTCTTAAGTATTTTCTTGACCAATGCTTCGCTTTTGTTTCCAAGACTGTATTTTAAGGAAAATATATGAGCTTCCCGTCACATAAAACTATTGAATAAAAAAAAGTCATTACAAATATCTAAATTTGTTGTTATTTATAAAAAAACATAATTAATTAATGAATTAAGAATTTTTACTTATGTTCTATTTATTAATATTATAAGCATTGTACTCACATAAAATTGTTACAAGAATATACACTGAAGTGACAAAAGTCATGGGATACCTCTTAATATCGTGTCGGCCCCCCTTTCGCCCGGCGAAGTGCAGCAACTCGACGTGGCATGGTCTCAACAAGTCGTTGGAAGTCTTCTGCAGGAATATTGAGCCGTGCTGTCTCGATAGACGTCCATAATTGTGAAAGCGTTGAAGGTGCAGGATTTTGGGCACTAACAGACCTCTCGATGATGTCCCATAAATGCTCGATGGGATTCATGTCGGGCGATCTAGGTGGCCAGATCATTCGTTGGAATTGTCCAGAATGTTCTTCAAACCAATCGTGAACAGTTGTGGCCCGGTGACATGGCGCATTGTCATCCATAAAAATCCCATCGTTGTTTGGGTACATGAAGTCCATGAATGGCTGCAAGTGATCTCCAAGTAGCTGAACATAAGCATTTCCAGTCAATGTTCGGTCCAGTCGCACCAGAGGACCAAGTCCATGCCATGAAAAAACAGCCCACACCATTACGGAGCCACCACCAACTTGAACAGTGCCTTGCTGACAGTTTGGGTCCATGGCTTCGTGGGGTCTGCGCCACACTCGAACCCTACCATCAGCTCTTACCAACTGAAATCGTGACCCGCATCGGACCAGGCCACGGTTTTCCATTCATCTAGGGACCAACCGATATGCTCACGTGCCCACGAGAGTCGCTGCAAGCGATGTCGTTCTGTCAGTAAAGGCACTCTAGTCGGTCTTCTGCTGGAATAGCCCAAGAAAGCCAAATTTCTCCGCACAGTTCTAACAGACAAGTCCCTTGTACGTCCCACATTGATTTCTGCGGTTATTTGACGCAGTGTTGCTTGTCTGTTAGACTTTACGACTCTTTGCAGACGTCGCCGGTCTCGGTCGTTAAGTGCAGGCGGTCGACCACTGCGCTGTCCATGGTGGGATGTTATGCCTGAAATTTCATACTCTCGGCACACTCTTGACACAGTGGATCTGGGAATGTTAAATTCCCTAACGATTTCCGAAATGGCATGACCCATGCGTCTAGCTTCAACTAACATTCCGCGTTCAAAGTCTGTTAATTCCCGTCGTGCGGTCATCATCACGTCAAAACCTCTTCACATGAATAACTTGAATAGAAATGAAAGCTCTGCGAAAGCACTGCGCTTTTATACCTGTTCTACGCGATGCTACTGCCATCTGAAAATTTGCATATTGCTATCCCATGAATTTTGTCACTTCAGTGTATATTAATCTTTTATTGAATCAATAAATTTTTAATATATCCTGAAATATTTAATTATGCTTAAAAAGAGTACATAAGTACTGTTAAAATGTGTTTATGCAGCGAAATCGTTCAACAAAAATATATGCGTTTTAGCACTAATGGATATTAACTTGTGGTAAAATCTAATATATAAAAAGGCTTATATTTTAATTATCCTTTTATATATATATATGTGTGTGTGTGTGCTTGTGTGTGTATTAAAAAATCTGCGTTTTATAGCACTAATGCAATATTAATGTGTTGTAATATTTAATACATCAGGATGCTTACATTTTAATTATACAGTTTATTTACAAGTGGATGTTAGATGTCCTCTTATATATATAATCCACTAAATCAAAATCCAAAATCCAGCTTTTATTAGTTATATCAATCCAATCTGAAACAAATTAATTTAATAAACGTATCAATCACTACGTCTTTGATTTTCAAACTCGATGGATTGGCGATTGAACAGACACCACCCACACAATTGACGGAAGTGAAGTGCAATTTATGATGTAACCTCTCCTCAATCAGGAGAAAGAGAAAGATTGTCTCTCCCTCTTCACCCCCACTTCCCCTCACCGGAAGTGGAGGCCACCGGAAATGGATCTAACCCTTTTTTTCCTCCTCTCCAGAATGGGGAAGCACTCAAAAACGTGTCGTGATATCAGGAACGAATTAGAACGAAAGTGGGGAGAGAGGAAATAAAAGGAATGAAGAGCATTCTCCCCCTTCCCTCTATCCCCAATACAGAATCTCTCCCCAGCATTCTCCCCCCTTAGTCTCCCCCCCTTTCTCCCCCTATGTGCCTCGAAAGCACTTTCAATTAGTAAATTATTGAGCAAGGTCCTTTTTCTCTATTTCGGAATCTTCACTAAAACGAGAATCGCTTTTTAATTAAATGTCTTCACTTTTTTCCAAGCTAGACCTTTTTCTCTCTGTCTACCAACTTTTTAGTTTCGATGCTACTTCGCTTTTTTCTCTGCGTCTACTCTTAAGAAAAAAAAATAGAGATTATATATATATATATTCGTAAAAACAAAGATGGTTTTTATTTTATTCCGATTATCGAAAAGTTTTTAGGCATATCTCTCGAGAAGTTTTTGTGTTTGTTTTGGTTTTACTGATTAGGTATACCAACTTCAACAAAACGTATATTGTTTATTTTTATTTTATTTATTTATTTTGGCATAAGATGAAGGAATTTAAATAAAGATGTTTTAAACAGTTATGATAATGATTTTAAATTAAATATCAGATGTTTTTCTTTTTTTTTTACAATGCAGCTGGCAAACAGACATGGATGTCTTGGATGCCTTAAGGCAAGCACTGCACAGACGTTACTCACTTTGCATTATCCAGGGGGCGCGTGTAACTTGAAGATAAGCCACGGACGCGGAGTAACAATGCCCCCGCAACGCTCTACGATCCTATTAGACCGGGACCTACGGTTTAAAGTGGATTCCGAACCACTACACACATCCATGGCACCGCCGGGACTCGAACCCGAAACCTGTGGTACCGAGCGCCAGAGCGCTGGCCACTCGGCCATTAAGACCCTCCAAGATTTAGCATCAATCCTCAATTTTGAGATGCCATTAAGACATTTAAGATTTTTTTTTTTTTTTGTCATGCAGCTGGCAAACACAGCCATGGACGTCTTGGATGCCATAAGGCAAGTGCTGCAAAGACGTACTCACTTTGCATTACCCAGGGGGCGCGTGTAACTTGAAGATAAGCCACGGACGCGGAGTAACAATGCCCCCGCAACGCTCTACGATCCTATTAGGACCGGGACCTACGGTTTAAAGTGGATTCCGAACCACTACACACATCCATGGCACCGCCGGGACTCGAACCCGAAACCTGTGGTACGAGCGCCAGAGCGCTAGCCACTCGGCCATCAGGCCCCTAAGAAGATAAGGTAATTATTTGGAATTAAATATTAGATGCTGAAAATAAAATAAACCAGAACGTGTTTTTAACTTTTCAAAGACAACTTTTTACTTATAAATGACATATGGCAAACAAAAAAATTTTGGGGCCTGAATGTCCAAATGACTAGTGCTCTGGTGTTTGATGCAACAGGTTTTGGGTTCGAGTCTCAGCGGTACCATGTAGTGTTTTGAAATCCACTTTAAGCCGTATGTCTCATATGGATTTCATTTGAAGGTCTCTTATGACTACTACTACATCACTCTACATCACTGTGCCTAGAGCTTAGTTACCCCTTTACAGTTTGGGAATGATATGGGTGAGAAGTCTGAATGGGCTCTGTGACGCTCTACGGTCATATGCATTTCGAAACATGCGGTATCGGGCACCAGAGTGCTAGCCACTCGGCCATCAGGGCCATAGTCTCACATGATTGTAGGAGCAAGGCCAGACTTCTTCCTGGGAATGCTCTATCACAACAGAAGCTGCCTCCTTTCCCTTTTAAGGGCCTGAATGGCCGTGTGGCTAGCGCTCTGGCGCTCGGTACCACCGGTTTAGAGTTCGAGTCCCAGCGGTGCCATGGATGTTTGTAGTGGTTCGGAATCCACTTTAGGATGTGTTTTTTCGGACCGGTGTGTTTAGCCCAAAGTCTGCACAAGATGACCGTAGAGCGATAAACCAAACCAAACCTTTTCCTTTTTCAATCCTTAGACCCCACGGGTTCGTGGGCTTTGTCTAGATGTCTACCAAGGGGGGATAAGGAACAACAACAACAAATAAATATTTCATCCGTTCAGCAAGCTAAACGAGATGAATACAATAGCGTGTTCTGAGAGTAATGCTCTGGCGTCTACCCATTGACATCATATAGAATTCTGCAGCCTTTTCGAGTCCTAGCGATAATAATTTTAGGTGTCAATCATGTAAATCTGTATTCTATAGATTTGGATTTATAGACGCCAAATTTGGCAATTTTGGCAAGGAAAATTTAATCTCTAAAGTCTTAGAGCGCTTTACAGATTTTGTCCTTTCACATAATAGACATTTTTTTTCTTTCTAATGCAGCTGGCAAACACTTAGACAGCTTGGTCTTGGATGCCTTAAGGCAAGCGCTGCATAGACGTTACTCACTTTGCATTACCCAGGGGGTGCGTGTAACTTGAAGATAGGCCACGGACGCGGAGTAACAATGCCCCCGCAACGCTCTACGATCCTATTAGACCGGAACCTACAGCTTAAAGTGGATTCCGAACCACTACAAACATCCATGGCACCGCCGGGACTCGAACCCGAAACCTGTCTCCTTTCACATGATAGACATTGCAACTTTTATTTAAATCGGACTGACGAGTAAAGTTGCTGAACATCACAAATGCCATCGAATCTCTCCGTCTTTTGAAGTGTCTACAACACAGCCGCCAGAGGATTGAACTTCAGCTCTAATAGCCTCCAGTAGTGCCTGGGTGGGAATATTCTGGATTTGCTTCCATACCATACGAGAATTCGGGATTGTTCCACTAAAAGTCCACTGCTTTCCTTCTTCAGCGACACAAAGCTAATTCAGACTTGTATCAACTCCCACTCCCTTATAACAGAACTCCCTGTATCCCTATGTACAATATCCCTATCCTTCTACTCTAAAAACCAACTCTAAAAAAAAAAGGGTAAAGCCAACCCTATCCTATGCCCTAAAGCCATATAAGACAGAGGCGTACTGTTTAAAGTGGATTCCGAATCTATATAAACATCCAGAACTTGAATCCGAAACATGTGGCATTGCGCTCTAATCACTTGGCCATCAGGCCCATCTAATGATTTACTATATATAAAAAGAAGTAGAATATTTATCATTATATCTAAGCGAAACTTGTTTTCACCGTTGTATTGCCATTAACGGACCTGAATGACCTAGTGTTCAAGCGTACGGGTTTCGGGTTCGAGTACCGGCGGTTCCATGGAGGTTTGTAGTGGTTCGATGTCCACTTTAAGCAGCTTTTAGCTTTGTATTTGCTGTTCATTTCTTCGATGTCGTTCCCCAACCTGATGGCCAATTGGCTGGCTCACTGGCTTTTCATATCACAGGCTTAGGTTCTAATCATGGCGGTGGCATGGATGTTTTTTAGCTGTTTGGAATCCACATTAAACTGTAGGTCCTTATCTAACTGGCCTAAAGTATGCAAAAAATGGCCATAGAGCGAGAAACCTAACCAAATATAGACTATTCCTTTGTTTAGAATTGGTTTATTTTTAAATCTTTACAAGTTCTCTATGTAAATTGTTGTAATCTTCATTTCGATATTTTACTTACTGTTATCATTACTGTTGTATCATTTATCTTGTCTTTTTATTTTGATCTAAGCTACTGTATTTTATAATTGTTCATAAAAACAAAGAACAGATTTTTTTTACAGCCTAATAGCATGCTATTGCTCTACACTTTTTTTCCTGTTTTTATATAAAGAAAAAACTATATATTTATTTGTTTTATCCGTAAGAACAAAGATCATTTTTATTCCATGTCGACAAGTGAAGTTTTTCTACACATTTTCTATCAAGAGAACGTTTCGAAGGGAAATTATTGATTAGGCCCACTTCTCCGATCTGAAATGAGTGTTTCACTTTGGCATTACCAAATAGAAACTTAAATATTGATGTTATAAAAGCAAAATGGAAAAAAATGTGTGGGAAGATAGGAAGAGATGGTTACCGAGAAAGAGAGAGAGAGAAAAAAAAAACATGATCAATCATTGAAGATAGGAGAGAATGGATTTACGGGCATTATTTTTATTTTTGGTTTGGATTCTGTTTTTAGACCTCAGGAGGTTTAGAAAATGCTAGAAAAGAGAAATTTGTCAACGTCGATCTGTGCTCTGCAACTTCGATGGATTGTTTGATAGCGTTTTGCAAACTTGATTGATTTGCTGTTTGGAAAATATATTTTAAAAAAAAATATGATTTAAAAGCTTTTTAACTTTTGCGGCTTCTATTACTTTTTGCATAATCTTGCCTTATGTTTATTAGTATAAATCAGATAGTATGTAACATGGCTTGGATACAGAAATTAATAAAAAAAAATATCTGTGCTTATGAAAGTTAAGTGTTTAATGTTTTTAAATACTATATCTCTTTAAAACAAAGAATTGAGTAGTTTAGCCGTGCTAACACATCACAATCAGGTCTCCTTGCATTTGAAAACAGTGACTACAACACTTCCACGAACGGATTCAAACTTTGGTCCATTCAATCGCTAGCTGGCGCACATTACCACTGGGCCACAAATCGAGATGTTTAAAGCAATTTATTTTCTTAAAATGTTGCAACATTTATTATGTGTTTGCCAATCATTTTCAGTAAACTTTTAAAAATGATAAAAAAAAAGATAAAAATGACACAAAAAAGTGATAAAAGATAATGTTGAAAAAAAACATTTTATGATAAAAAAGATGAAAAAAAATAAAAAAAGGATAGGAATGATGAAAAAAAGGATAAAAAGATGAAAATGATGAAAAAAATAGATAAAAAGATAAAAATGATGAAAAAAAAGAAGATAAAATGATGAAAATAAAAAAACGTAAATAAAATAATTTTAAAAAATTGAAATGATAAAAAAAAAAATAATGAAACAAAATGACAAAAGATATAAAAAATATTAAAATGAAAATTAAAAGATAAAAATTAAAGAAATCATAAAAATGATGAAAATAATATTAAAATGAAAATTAAAAGTAAAAATAAAAGAAAAGTTAAAAAACATCTTAAAAAAAAAGATAAGGTTTTACCTAAATAGGATGATCTATTTGTAATCAGAAAAGAGTAATTAAATGATTTACATCAGCAGAGAAAAAAAATATAAAATAAAAATGCATTTACTCTTGTTACTAAAAAAACAATTTAAATAAAAAAATTATTTTTTTAATGACTAAATTGCCAACATTGATTAGATTTTCAAAATTTATTTTCATGTTTCCTGTATCAAATCTTTTTTTAAAAATAATGGCATTGAATAAAAGTCTGATGTATTACAAAAAACGTATCATCGCAACATAATTGCATGCAAAAAAACTTGTCACGAATTTCCTTCAAAATAATGATGCGAGATTTGCACTACTAAATTAATATTTAATGATGTTTTGAAGTTGTGCTTGGGTACTCTATTCATAGCATAATAATTCAACACTTTAATAGTGCTTTTATGTATATTTTAGTGTAAAAGTAACAAGTAATATTTTCATTTATTCAACACAAACTAGCAATTTGTATAGAAACAGTAATTGTTACACGAATTATCATTGATTTTAAAGATACAAACTAAGGTTTCTTAAAATTATTTGCAATTTCTTGTTGTTGCTATATTTATTTTCATTATGTTAGGTAAGTGCTTTTAATAGAAATATAAAATATTAAATATAAGTTTTGTGTTTGAAAATGAATGAAATAGTTCTCAATTGATTTGAACGCTGTTTCTTATTAATTCTTTTTGAAATTTTTAGCAAGAAATTTAAATTCAATAAGCTTCATTTTAACATACCAACATACCACCAAGCAAAAAAAACCCATAGTAGGTAAGGTTAAATTAATATATATCTTCTTATATGGTAATTAAAGTTAATTTTTTTAATGTGTCGAGGACTGGGTCGTATTGATCGTCTGTCCCTGTGAGCAGTCCAATACAGACTAGTCGTCAACAAAGCATGTCGTGTGGGCTGCAAACGCTGTTAGTGATTTAGCACTATCCCCATGTGTAGCTTGAAGATATGCTACGGATGCGAATAACATTTTTAATTGTAAATAAATGTAGGTTTAATTTTTCTAAATATTAGACATTTATATTTTACTAATAAATTTTCTTGTGTTATATTTTCCTTCCAAAATGATTAAGAAAAAAAATATCTTCTGTTAAATATAATTCCCGTGTCACGATGTTTGTCTCGGGATGAACTCCGAAACTAACCAATCCGATTTTAACCTTTTTTTTTCTTAAATGTGTGTTTTGCTCCAACTTGAGAGATAGGATAGTTTTTATACAGATTTTTTTTTTAAATGCATAATCGACAATTTTCATATTTCGTCATTTGGCGCAACTGAAATTTGCGATTTCTCATCCTATGGACGTAATTTTGAAAGTACATTCAAAATACAAGGTCAGGTGTACCTTAAGGTCGGGTCGTTGATGCCAATACCTAACGAAAAGCCAAAATTTCTTCACATTTATTTTATGGGCGGTTCTGAAGAACGTGGGACAACTCGATGTCAGTATAATTTTATCGAACAAGCAAGTACAAAGAGCTATTGTAGAATCGTTGGAAAATCTTTTAGAAAATCATAACCATCTTATTAATTTATTTAAAGAATTTATTTATTTTGACGAAAGACAGATTAACAAGAAATAGTGTTCATCGATAAGTTCTTAGTGAAGTGAAAGTAATGATTATTAAAAATTAAATTTGGTAAAATAATTATAGAACAGTATTAAAAATCAGCATTATCTACCTCATTCATTAATTTAATAAAAATTAAACATTTTCTATTCGTTGGAGCTGAATTTGAACTTTTCATCAATCTTTATCAATCGCTTCCTTACCAATGCCAATTATAGTATCTAATAATTGAACGAAATACAAGAAAGTCACAGCAACGCGTGGCCGGGTCTGCTAGTTTATTTATATGTTGTAATGTATTATTATATTTTTCAAAAGAATGATCAGCATTATAAACACAATAACATTTCTTGTATCTGTTTATCTTTAGTGAGCACATAATCAAATTAATATATGACAGGCATCTTTCGGAATTGGCAGAAGGGCTTCGTAACCTGTTTACATCTTTTTAAATAAATGCTTATAGGAAAAAGAAGCCAAGCAGCGAAACAGAGCCAATTCTAGTACGAAAGGGTTTGATTTGTCGCTCTACGGTCATCTTGTGCATATGACTGGGACCTACAGTTTAAAATGGATTCCAAACCAATCACAAATATCCATGCCTCCACTAAGATTCGAACCTGACGCCTGTGGTACCAAAGGGCAGAATGCTAACCAATTGGCCATCAGGCCACTAGTACGAAAGGGACGGGAGATGTTTGTCTCAATTTTCTGTTTCTATAGAATAGGGGGACACTCTATTTTATTAATACTCTATGGTTCAAATGCAATTTCAAATTTTTAATATTTTTAATTATCTTGTGTGATTTACAGTACTAGGCAAATGCAAAATAAAATTTATTAATCGTTCAAAAATAGTTTAAATACTACTTTTAATTAAGGCAATAGAACATTTAAACTATAATCACCATTAAAAAAGAAGATCTAAAAAAATTGCAAAATTTGCAAAAGAACCAATATTTTATCTTTAACCTTTAAAAGATTAATGACCCCAGTTTGGGAATTACTGTACTAAGCTGTTCAAATATCCAGTTAAAAATAAATTCAACAAGCAAAAAAAAAAATTCAAATACATATTTTTTCTATAATAAAATTAAATAAATAAAAAAATCCAATAAAAGTAACCCTCCAAAATAATTAATGCGAGCATTTTTTTAATTCCAATAATTCCACAAAACACATTTGGTATATCTCATAAATAATTGCATATTTCAATGACAATTTTCAAAGATGGGATGAAATATATTTTACTTAATTAAAATTATGAGGTCTCATATGCATAAAACAAACATGATCTAATAGAATTCAATTTTTGGAAAATATTTTATTTTTTAATTATTTGCAGTTCAGTACGTACGAAATGATATTTCATTACAAACACTAGCATTTTTTTTTTTTAGGTTTAAATTTACATAATTCTAATCAAAATATTTATTTGCACATAATTTTCACAAGTGGAAAAAGAAATAAAACCGTTCTACGATGCGCAATTTGTGTAATACGCGCATAAAGCGCATGCAGCAGAATTTGTTTTTTAAAAAAAGAATGTCTTTATTTGTTAAAATATTTTTATGACTCTTTGACATTTAAGATGTGCGATGTAGTAGCGTGATTTGTGCTCTCTGGGATTCAAATTCCAGACTGGATTACAACGTCGGCGAATTTTTCAAATGAGATACTTTTTTATTACACTTTAACATTTTATGAATCTAAAGAGAAAGGAGATTTATTTCGCATTTCATAAAACTGCTTATAATCAGTTTAGGTAAAATAAATTTACGAAATGTCTTGTTTTTTTTGAGTAAGAATTGTAACCCTTTTTAATATAAGAATTTTTGTAATTGAAATCCTTCTTAAATATAAATTCATAGAATCATGAATTAATGACATATGCGCAATGTAAAGAATTTTATTAATAATTTTTTTGCTCACTATATTATTAGAATTAAAAATAAAAAAATGAAATATATAGGTTTAGCAAGTGGATTGTAACTGTATATGGTAGGATTGAGATACTTGGGGGACAGGTTGGAGAACACATAATTTTATTTACACAAGCACAAGTACCACACATATAAAACTAGAGACGTACAGTATTTAGCATAGTTAAAGACATATAATTATAGATTAGTGGAAGAACTCCACGTTTAAAACCCGAAACTCGGATACGCGCAGAATGCGAGAAATATACTTCTTTTCCGGTGAGAGTCTTTAGGTCAACTGATCATTTCTTCTGAATGGCACAGGAGAACTCTTGTCAGTGGATAGGAGGAAGCATGGTTAAAATGCGATGTACTTGCAATGTAGTAGCTTGATTTATGCTCTGTGGGATTCAAATTCCAGACTGGATTACAACGTCGGCGAATTTTTCAAATGAGATACTTTTTTATTACAGTTTAACATTTTATGAATCTAAAGAGAAAGGAGATTTATTTCGCATTTCATAAAACTGCTTATAATCAGTTTAGGTAAAATAAATTTATGAAATGTCTTGATTTTTTTGAGTAAGAATTGTAACCCTTCTTAATATAAGAATTTTAGTAATTGAAATCCTTCTTAATATAAGAATTTTTGTAATTGAAATTTTTCTTAAATATAAATCATAGAATCATGAATTAATGGCATATGCGCAATGTAAATAATTTTATTAATAATTTTTTTGCTCATTATATTATTAGAATTAAACATAAAAATTGAAATATATAGGTTGAACAACTGGATTGTAACTGGGTATGGTTGGGTTGAGATACTTGAGGCACAGGTTTGAGAACTCATACTTTTATTGACAAGCTAACAAACACCACACATATAAAATTAGAGACGTACAGTATTTAGCATAGTTAAAGACATTAATTATAGATTCGTGGAAGAACTCCACTTTTAAAACCCGAAACTCGGATACGCGCAGAATGCGAGAAATTCCTCTCCGGTGAGAGTTTGTAGGCCAACTGATCATTTCTTCTGCAAGCCACAGGTGAAGCTCTTGCCAGTGGATAGGAGGAAGCATGGATACAATGCGATGTAGTAGTAGCGTGATTTATGCTCTGTGGGATTCAAATTCCAGACTGGATTACAACAACGGCGAATTTTTCAAATGAGATACTTTTTTATTACAGTTTAACATTTTATGAATCTAAAGAGAAAAGAGATTTATTTCGCATTGCATAAAGCTGCTTATAATCAGTTTAGGTAAAATAAATTTATGAAATGTCTTGATTGAGTAAGAATTGTAACCCTTCTTAATATAAGAATTTTTGTAATTGAAATCCTTCTTAAATATAAATTATAAACTCATAATAATAATAAGTAAATCCTTTTATTGATAATTTTTTTTTGGCTCATTGCATTATTAGAATTAAAAATAAAAACTGCAATGTACAGGTTGGCAACTGGATTGGAACTGGGTGTAATTGGGTTGAGATGCTTTATTTGCACATGCACAAATATCACATGCATACAATTAGATACAAACAATATGTAACACAATTAAAGACATATAATTATAGATTCGTGGAAGTGTTCCAC
This sequence comes from Caerostris darwini, assembly GCA_021605075.1. NCBI lineage: Eukaryota > Metazoa > Arthropoda > Arachnida > Araneae > Araneidae > Caerostris > Caerostris darwini. Next base: position 26,700 of record BPLQ01001789.1, on the reverse strand, counting down.
TTAACCTCGACTAAACCTCGACTTAAGACTAAACCTCGATACTTAGCTATGCTCAGGGTGCACGAAAGATACTTCCTCTCCGGGAGAGAGAGTCCGTAGGCCAACTACTATGCACGGTTGCGTTAAATATATTTTTTCTCGGGGTGAGAAATTGTAAACTAAACGTTTCTCAATAAAAGCGTGGTTACGTTGTACTTCGTCTCGATATGCAAATGTGAATGATTACTAAACTACTGTTCCAGTAGCAAACAAGCTCTAGTTCAATTGATTAATTATTAAAGTTAAATATATATTGAAATGTACTACATCCAGATCTAAGAATATAATTTTTTAATAGGTAATGTGTTAGAAAGTACAAAAAAAATATATATATATCTTTAAAAATATATAATCTTCTTCAACAGCGCGCCAATTCCATGGTGAGCCGTGGCCTTCTGCCAGATTTCGCAGCATGGGCAGCAGCGTTTTTCTTCCTACGAGATAATGTTGTCAGCACCCAACGCTGTACATTCGTGTTAGACCGGAACCAACGGTTTAAAGTGGATTTCGAGCAACTACATCAGTGGCACAACCTGAATTCTAACCCTGAAGTATCGAGGGCTACAGTATTAGTTACTTGGCCATCAGGATCTAACTTTTATAATGAACATTGTAACAACTGGTTTTTTTTTTTTTTTTTTTTTTATAAAACATTTATCCTCTCAGTTCGAGAGTTTTCAATTATAACTCAAGTATTGTCATTTAGTTAAAAATTCTTATAAAATAAGACTCCGTAAGAAAATGCAATTTATTTTGAATCAGAGTTCTTTAAACCTCAGTATTTTCATGACCAAGGGTTTGTTTTAAGTAATGGCAACGTTAGTATCTGGTGTACTTTTGTTGTGCAAACTATTTTTTATAATAATATTTTGACACTTGATAGAGACATTCGATCTCATTAATTCTCAAAAAGAAATAAAGATCGATCAACCTTAACACTATAATGAATAAATAAATATTGATGCTTTTTCTTAATTGATGTCAAAATTCTTCAGCTCATTAAAAGTGACGCAGTAGATGCTCAGATAAATGAAAAAAAAATAGATTACGAATAAAAATAAGCATTTTTTAAACTTTTTTAAATATATTTAATTTATAGTTGTCAAAATAATGTAAGAATTATTCATAATTAAACAAAAGATATTGCGACAAAAAATGCGTAAATATATATATACATATATATTTACACATTTTTTTTATTAATATATATATATTTACATTATAACCATACTTCCTTCTATCCACTGGACGGCCTGATGGCCGATTGGCTAGCGTTCTGGCCTATGGAAACTCAGGCTTCAGGTTTGAATCCTAACTACGACACGAATGTTTGAGAGGGGTTCGAAATCGATGTTAAATTGTAGGTTCCGGTCTAATTAACCCAAAGTGTGCAAAAAAATGACCGTAGAGGGACCAAATCAACCCTACTCACTGGTAAGAGCGGCCTCTTGTGATGGATAAATGGAAAGAAATGTTCAGTTAAAAACTCTCACCAGCAGAGGAAGTATATTTCGCGGGCCCTGCGCCTGTCCGATGTTTGTATTTTCGGCTTAGAAATGGAGTCCTTTCACAAATCTATCTTTAAATATTGTTTGTGACTAATTGCATGTATGTGAGTAGTGTTTTTGCGTGTGTCAATAAAGCTGTGAGTTCTCAAAAATTGTGTATCAAGTATTTCATTCGAACCACATCCCATTGCAATCTGGTTGCTCTGGCTATAAACTGCAATTATTAAATAATAAAATAAAAAGTTAAATTTGAAAAACATAGATACACTAAAAACCCGCTTACCACTGTTTCAGTGTTATGTGTAAATAATGTAATTCCCCAAAATCACAATTTTTAAAGCCCATTTAGACAATTGATTGATAAAACCAATGGAGAAAATAAACATTCCATTATATATTTTTCGAAAAAATACTATAGCATGGATGCTCTCACAATATAAATCTATTCTGGAATAAAGTGGTCGGTAAATGTTTGAAAGGAGCATGGGAAAATGTAGGGCCCGAGGATGTTGGTACAAGGGAATCCTTTGTTGATGTTGACGTAATTGTCAAGCGAGCAAACGAAACGGGATTGGATAGTATAAATGCGCACGATATTGTAAGAATTATAGCAAGTTACAATTGATGAAAGTCCTTTTAACGGCTACTTTAAAGAATTAGCAGAACAAGAATTGCCAGCAGATATCAATATTTCAGTTTCTGAAGATAAAAAGTAAAATGATTTTCTAAAAACGGTTTAGCCTCTATAATGGAAATTATGAATCAATTTGTACAAAATGATTTAAATTTTGCTCGACTCTTGAGGGTAAGAAGCGCCATTGATGTCTTGCCATCGACAGTTGCTAGCGGCCTGATGGCCAATTGGCTAACGCCCTGATCTTTGGTGTTACAGAGACAAATCCTGGCTGAATCCCCGTTAAACTGTAGGTCCCGGTCTAATTAACCTAAACTGCACAAAAAGATTGATCGTAGAGCGACAGACTATAGATAATTACTTGATGAAGCAAATATGAAAATACCAAATCTTAGATGGAATCTTCACAAAAAAACAAAAGATGTCAAACAAAAAAGGTTCTTTCTCATCTCAAACATAACTTCTTTACTCGAATGTTCTTTGAAAAATTGATATTAGCATTAAATAAATCTTCAGGGGCTCTATACTTCAGGCTTCGAGTTTTCACGTCTTTGCTATGGATGTTTGTAGTGGTTCGCAATCCATTTTAAACTGTAAGTTCCGGTCTAATACGACTATAGAACGTTAGCAGTAGGGCTCAAAACCCTTCCCCATAAAAAGAAAACATTTCCTGTCTTGAAATATACCCTTAGGCAGACGGCCTTGTCCAATCCCCCTGGGCTGTATAGGTATTCTTATAAGAAATTAGAAAAATTATTTTTTTTAAAAATTCGTATTCGTTGATTTATATAACCATAAACATCTTCATTCGTAAATATATTAATCATGAGCTGAATGGTATCTGAAAGGAAACTGAATATACCACAAGGAAGAATTCTATTCATTCTAACTAGAATTTGAAATTAAAATTTCATAATAATTAATAAATTATTATTTTATAAAACAAGAAACGTTGTCCATGATAAAATAATAGCTGTAGAATTGCAAATATGTGGAATATGGATGCAAATTGTATAATGAATAGGAATTATAAGTGCTCTTATAAGAAATAAAAAAAATTATTTTAATAAAAATTCATGAAGATTTATTTATATAACAATAATCATCGTCATCCATAAAAATAATAAGCATGAACTGAATGGCAGATAAAATTAGACTGGATATACCACAAGAAAGAATTCTATTCATTCCTACGAAATTTTGAAAAGTTCTTCTTTAAAAATCATCGAAATGCAGTTTTGTAAAACGGAAGTAAAGGATATTAGATAGCTAGATCTTAGTAATGATGCTACTTATGTAATGAATAGGAATTATACGTGTTATTATTGTTATGATCTAAAAATAAAACATATAGCACAATAGTGGACTGTAAATACCCATCTCTTTTATTCAAAAACCAAACCCACTCTGGTGTTGAATTTCTTTCTCCCTCCAGCAAGCTCAGTTCCACGCAGACAGGTTGTTTATATTATCTTGCTCTGGCTTCCACTTCTATTTCTTTTCTTTTTTTTCATATTATACACGGGGAGCTATTTATCCATGAGGTAAATATTATAAAAGTTACATAAAGTATTTTAATAAAAATTCGTAAAAACTGATTTATATAACCATAAATGTCGTCATTCACAAAGATAATAATAATCAAGAACTGAATGGTACTAGTAAAAGGAAACTGGCCTTACACTGAACTGAATTTACAGCAAGTAAGTTTTCTATTCCTCCTTATGAAAATTTGAAAGAGTTCTTCCATAAGAATCACCAAGTTTCACTTTTATAAAATAGGAATGGTGAGATATCAGTAATGAAAATATAAAAATGTATTTAGAGTGAATATTAAATCCAATATAGCGAACTTCGAAGCTCACTTTCAAAGGATTGTAGAGGATTTATTGGAAATCTCGGATCAACTTCCTCAACTTCTTCTGGGAACACGTTATGCGTTCCTAAGAATATGAATAAACCTAAGAATATGAATAAACTTTTTTTCCCCTGAGTCTCAGAAGACACTTTGTTACTTTCTGCTCCCTTTAGAGCTGAAGAATTTTCCCTCCGAGTTTTCATTTTGTTGCTTTGTGCTTCATTCTGAATATACTTCTCTCAAAGAACCTCGGACGAAAAAATGAATTGGTTTGCTCTGTATTCTGAGAATACACGCGTGTAAATATATATATATATATATATATATAATAGGAAGAATTCAACAGTCTTATATTGGTGAGTAGAACTGATAAGTCGATTTTGATTTTTTTTCTCCACAGTTTATATGGGAGGAAAAAGATGTTTTAGAGACATTGGAGTAGATGAGGTTTGCAGAATAGTTGTGGAAAATAAGTTCCATTTAAGTTAAGTGAGAAGAAGAAATATAACTTGCGCATGTTTAAGGAAATGTAATGGAAAATAATTCCTCCTACATTACAAAATGCCATTCTTGAAGTGAACATTACAAATTACATCAATATTTTATAATCATATATATTTATATTCAGAGGAATTCCACAGTCTTATGCTGGGATCAAAACTGAAAATAATAAATAATAAATAAAATAAATAATAAATAAATAGAATAATAAAATAAATAATAAATAAATAGAATAATAAAATAAATAATAATAAATTTTGAATGTAGATAATAGGAATGTTGCAAATTATATAATTGATAGAAATTATTCGTGTTCTTATAAAAATTAAAAAAATTGTTTTAATTACAAAATTTAAAAAAAAATTTATTATTATTATTTTTTTTAATAATTATTATTGTTTTAATAGCAGATATATGGAGTGATGAAGTAGAATTATGTGTAAAAATTATAAATAATCTAATTAGAATTTAAAAAAATATTTCCTAATAATTAATAAATTATCGTTTTATAAAACAAAAAACGTTATCAATAATAAATAATTTGCAGAATTGTAAATACCTTTAATATAGATACAAATTTTATAATGGATATAAATTATAGGTGATCTTATACAAATACGGTAAATTATTTTACTAAAAATTGGTAAAGATTGATTTGTATAACCATAAACATCGTCATTCATAAAAATAATTAATCATGAACTGAAGGGTATAAAAAAGAAACTGAATATATCACTAATAAAAATTCTATTCATTCTTATGAAAATTTGAAAGAGTTCTGCCATAAGAGATACCGAAACGCAGTTTTATAAAACAGAAATGGTAGATATCAGTAATGAAAAAAGGAAATGTATTTAGAGTGAATATTAAATCCAATATAGCGAACCTCGAAGTTCACTCAAAGGATTGTAGAAGATTTATTGGAAATCTGGGATCAACTTCCTCAGCTTCTTCTGGGAACACGTTATGCGTTCCTAAGAATATGAATAAACCTGAGAATATGAATAAACTTTTTTTTTCCTGAGTCTCAGAAGACACTTTTTTACTTTCTGCTCCCTTTAGAGTTGAGGAATTTTTCCTCCAAGTTTTCATTTTGTTGCTTTGTGCTTCATTCCGAATATACTTCTCTCAAAGAATCTCGGACGAAAAAGTGAATTGGTTTGCTCTATATTCCAAGAATACACGCGTGTAAATATATATATATAATAGGAAGAATTCAACATTCTTATATTGGGGAGTAGAACTGATAAGTCGATTTTGATTTTTTTCTACAGTTCATATGGGAGGAAAAAGATGTTTTAGAGACATTGGATTAGATGAGTAGTTTATTAAAGAAAATGAGATGATAGTCATTTAAAAAAAAAGTTCGATTTCACTTGAGTGTGAAGAAATTTCTCTTGCGCATATATAAAGAAATAAAATGAGGGGATAATTTATTCTTCAATAAAAAATACCAATTTTGTAGTGAACATAAACATCGATTCGGTATATATAACTTGTATATATACATACAATGTATATGAGGGGTATCTAACAATCTTATATTGGGAAGTATAAATCAAAAATCGATTTTAATTGTTTCCACAGTTGATATGGAAAGTGATGAGGTTTCAACTGATGAGGTTTGCAGAATAGTTGTTCAAAAAAAAAATCATGCTGAATTTCATTTGAGTAAGAAGGAGAAATTTCTCTTGCGCATATATAAAGACATATAATGGGAAAATGTTTCAGTCTTCAATAAAAGTGCCATAATTGTAGTAAATAATAAACGAATTACATTTATTTTTTCCGTTATACGTATCTCTATCTATCTATCTATCTTTCTCTCTCTCTCTGTATACGCACACACACACACACACATATATATATATATATATATATATACTGCTGTGTCCAAGAAGTAAGACCGATTTTTAACTTAAAATTCCCGGGGCTTATGGAATTTCGATGTTTTCTTTTTTTAGGTTGCTGACACTGTTCTTGACAACTGTGTGAATTTTGATGTCAAAATATTCATGAATGTTCGAGTTACGCTTGGCTTTGTGAGACGCTAAAACTGATTCCGGCGAATTTTGAAATGTCTGAATGAATTGAGCAAAGAACTTGCATTCAATTTTGTTTGCCGAAACGTATAGAATGTAGCAGAAGGCATTCAGTGAGCATTCCTATATCGGAAAGTATAAAATACAAGTGGTATAAACAGTTCAAAGAAGGCAGAGAACGCGTTGAAGACGGAGAGCCCTCTGATCGACCATCTGCCTCAACCGACGAAGCTAACGTCCAAAAATTTAAAGGTTTGTCGCTTACAAACCGTCGATTTACAATTAAAGACTTTGCTGATGATGTTGGAATTTCAAAAGGATCGGTCAATTCCATTTTGGCCCTCAAATGCGTCAAATCTCAATTGGTGCTCCAGCTGATTCTGCATTGATTCTTCGTGACTTTTCCGCCAAAAATGAAACCTATATCGTTCCACAACCATCGTGTTCATACCGTATTACATCTGGCTATTCCCTAAACTCAAAAGACCCCTGCAGGGACACCGTTTTGAGTCGATCGAAGAGATTCAACGTGAATCGGCACGTGCTTTGAAGGCCATCCCTGCCGATGACTTTTTAGCATGCATTGAGGATTGGGAAAATAATTTGGCATAAGTGCATTGGAGGGGATAACTTTGAAGGCGACGAAATAAATTTGGAAGAATAAATAAAGAGTTTTGAAAAAAACTAATAATAATTGGTCTTACTTTTTGAGCACAGTAGTATATATAAAGATAATATATATATATATACATATATATATATTATCGATTTTTCTCTCTAAAAATTGTGTTTAAATATATAAATATAAACACACTTTTTAGAGAGACATTAGAGCAGATGAGGTTCGCAAGGTAGTTATGGTAAGAAAGTTAAATTTCACTTGAATCAAAAGAAGAAATTTCTCTTGTGCATATATAAAGAAATATAAAGAGAAAATAATTCATTTTCCATTATAGAATGTCTTGTACTAAATATTATACAAATTTACCTTATATATAAATAAGGAGAAAATTCTCTTGCGCTTATATAAAGAAATATAACGAGGGGATAATTAATTCTGCATTAAATAATCTCATTCTCCTGGAAAACATTAAACAAAGTACATTTATTTTTTCTGTTATAATTAAATTTATTAAATCTGAGCTACATCTTGATTTTGTAACATGCAATAAAACGGTTTTAATAAATCATGTCTTTGTAACAAGTAATAAAACATTTTTTTTTATTAATCATGTCTTTGTAACATGCAATAAAACATTTTTTTTTATAAACCATGTCTTTGTAATATGTTACAACAGTTATTTAAAAGCATCAAATTTTTATGACATGCAATAATGCAATTTTAATAATATATTATTTTTATAACGAGTGATAATATTAGTTTTATAAAAGTGATAATGTTAAAAAAGGAAAAATATTGTAATATGATTGGATTAAGGGATTACGTAATTCCTATTATAATAATGGAAATAATTAACATTATTGTATTGTTTCCCATCATAGGGACATCAATATTTCGTAATATGATTTAATGTTTTTTTAGAACATCGTGATTTTGTAACATATAATAAAACAGTTTTTATAAATCATGTCTCTTTAATATATTATCTTAATTATTTAAAAGAATACTATTTTTGTAATATACAACAACGTAATTTTATTAATATATTGCTTTTATAACGAGTGATAATATTATTTTCATAAAATCAGTTTTATAAAAGTGATAATGTTAAAAGAGTGAAAATGTTTAGATGATTGGATTACGGTATACCTTAATTCCCCTTATAATAATGGAAATAATTGACACAACTTTATTATTTCCCATTATTGAGGACATCAATATTTCCCATTAACATGAAAATTTAATTATTCATCATCAGAAATTAGTGATTTCATGTAACGCTAAGTGTCTAATGCGTTAGATGAAACTTTCTAGATACTTCTGCAAGAAGAATCATAATTACTAGCTAGTACATTGCAAAAGCTTGTAACTAAGAACGCCTACAATGCTGCATTATTGATACCGTACCTGTTGCTATGGTAACGCATCGTTTATTTTATCATAACACTTCACATTTTTGCTCCGTTTTATAGAGAATAAATAAGGGAAATATGGCTTTGCCCCTTATTTTTTTTCTAATCAGGATAACTGGAAATAGGGAAAGTTTCAGGTATCGATTGTTTTGGTGCTCGTTGCATGCTTCTCTGAAAAGTGTCTCATAAGATCGTGCATCTCGTGAATCATAATTCAGGTGAAAGAGATGAATTTCGTTTTAAGAGAGTGTTGCGTCTCCTTAGAGATGAATTTGTTAACACGATTTGTAGGAAAAATCGTGATATCCTCCAGGTACTTCTAGATTGCAAAAGAATTTTTTGTTTTATCTGTATTTGAATATTACAGAGAATTATGAAGATGTGAGCAATATTTCTTGAAAAATAACAGATAATAACAAGAGAAGAGTTAAATTAACAAAAAAATTGAAACAATCGTGATATCCAGATACTTCTAGGTTGCAGAAGAAGAAAAAAAAAATTGCAAAAGGAAAAAAAAAAAAAAAAAAAAAAAAAGGAAAAAGTTGCAAAAGAAAAATAATGTTTTTTAATCTGTATTTGAATATTATATAGAATTATGAAGATGTATGAAGTATTTCTCGGAAAATAACAGGAAATAACAAGAAAAGAGTTAAATTAAAAAAAAATTGAAAAAATCAGGATATCCAGGCACTTATAGGTTGCAGAAGAAGAAAAAAAAAATTGCAAAAGGAAAAAAAAAAAAAAAAAGAAAAAGTTGCAAAAGAAAAATAATGTTTTTTAATCTGTATTTGAATATTATAGAGAATTAGGAAGATGTATGCAGTATTTCTCGGAAAATAACAGGAAATAACAAGAAAAGAGTTAAATTTAAAAAAAAATTTAAAAATCAGGATATCCAGGTACTTATAGGTTGCAGAAGAAGAAAAAAAAATTGCAAAAGGGGAAAAAAAAAAAAAAAAAAAAAAAAAAAAAAAAAAAAAAAAAAAAAAAGAAAAATTAATATTTTTTAATCTGTATTTGAATATTATATAGAATTATGAAGATGTATGAAGTAGTTCTTGGAAAATAACAGGAAATAACAAGAAAAGAGTTAAATTGAAAAAACTCATGATATCCTGATACTTCTAGGCTGCAGAAGAAGAAAAAAAAATTTGAAAATGAAAAAGTTGCAAAAGAAAAAAAAGAAAGAAAAATGTTTTTTTTTACCTGTTTTTGAATATTATAGAGAATTATGAAGATGTGTTCAGTATTTCTTGGAAAATAAGACGTAATAAAACAAGAAAAAAGTTAAAATTTAAAAAAAAAAAAAAAGCAAGAGTATAAAATTTAATATATTATAACTTAATTTGTTTTAATTTATTAATTTTCAATTTATTATTATGAGTATTGTTGTTAAATTTTTAATTTTTATAATTTAATTTTAATTCATTCATTTTTCAATTGATTAATTTAGTACTAATAATTATTAATATTTAATTATTAATATTTTATATTTATTTATAATAATTTAATATTTTATTATTAATTATTTAGTATTAATAATTATTCTATTAATAATATTTTATTTATTTAATTTAATTTATTAATTTTTATTAAAATTTATTCATTTTAATTAACCAGTTAATTATTTGGTTTAATTAGTTCACTTTATTAATTATAAACTTAAAAGAATTTTTAATAGCTTTTTAATTTTTTAATTTCATAATTAATTTTTTTATAATTTATTAGTAAATTAAATATAAAATACTAATGTATTGTTAAATTAATTAAAAATAAAATCTATTCAAAACAAATTATTAATAAATTATTTAACTATTAATAAATTTATGAATTATAATTAAATATATTGTTCCTAACTACAATAATTTTATATAATTATTATTATATTCTATCAAATATATATGTAACATATAATAATTATATTAAAATAAATATGAGTTAAAAACAATATTAATAAAAGTTGAAATTTATTTTTATTAATTTAGAATTTCTTTTAAATTATTTTGTTGTAATAATTAAGTTTACATTTTTGAAATAAATACTTTTCTTTAATTTGCATTTTTAAATGAATATTCTGTTACCAAAAGTAATGATTTTTACAGAAATTATAAAATTTGACGTATTTAATGAATTTATTATCCTCGATATTAAATAAAAATCTCCATTTTGTTACATGATTTTACTAAAAGAAATACTTTAATTTATTTTTTTAAACTATATCCTTTTTTGAACATCCAATAAATCACATTTTCATACTAGTGTTATATGTCTAATTGTTTTGATTAATTTGATAATAAAAAATAATAAATACTTTTTAAAGCTAATATTTAAAAAATTTCTTAAGTTGAATTGTTTCTTATTTCTTTTTTGCTCGATGATATTTTGCTTCTCTATAATATTTTTAGTATCAAATATTTATATAATATCAATTTATATGTATATTAAATTACTTTTAGTATTAAATGTTTTAATAACATCAATTTATATGTATATTAATTTATTTTTAGTATCGAATATTTCTAAAATATTTGAAAAAATGGAAAGCAAACTACAATTACTAATCTCATTAAAATATATATATATATATATATATAAATATATAAATGATCTTAACGACTCATTCCAACTGACATTTAAAACAAATATGAGGCATTTGTTTCTATAAATATTCTTCTCATAAAAATATAACGCCATTTTACAAATTGAAAATAAATAAAAATCTTCAAAATATTTTAGATATCTCTTAAATATCTGAAAATCTTTTTAAATTTATATTCGATGCATTTTTAAGAATGCAAATTCATATATTACCTATTCTATCACTAAAAATAATACCATAAAAGATTACTTTTCCATGCTCTTTGCACCAAACCGTTAGGGAATCTTGAAATCATAATTATATTTTCCTCTGTTTACCTGCAATAATTTTATTCGTATCATTCATTCTGAAGCCATATCTATTCATTACGATGTTATTTAGATGGCGGAAATAGGAATTTAGTGATGGTAGGTGTTGTATATAGTGGGTGGTATTGTCTAAGGAAAATACCAGAATTCATTCACCTCCAAGAAGTGATTTGCTCACTTCAACCTTTGTACTTGTATACCGTATATTGTTGATAAACGTAGGTTTTCAGAGAATTGAGCATTCCTTAATCTTTAAAGATTAACCATTTATTTTCTTATAAAGAAATATAATGTTTAATTATATTAACAGTTTGTTCACAAATAAACTTTTTGAAGCGACATATTTTGTAAATGAAGTAAAAATGAATTAGAAATGCTCTTTTAGCTGTAAAATTTATAATGGCTGAAAGTTGCTTAGGTGGTAAAAAAATATAATGAATAACTTTTACCGACGATTTTCCAGTAGCTAAAATTGATTACACTAAAATTTCATTTTTTCTTTTTACCTTTCCAAACATTTATTTTTAAATTCCTTCTATTAGCTCACACTCTCCCTATATATATAGCTTGTTCAAATTTTCAATCGTTAATAAAATACATTTTATTCATCCACTCAAGTTCAAATACATTTTTTTGTACTCGTAGCGGATGACACTAGATGTTAATACAGTTTTTTCAAATATTAATTCAGTAATTAAATTTAATTAATTAATTTTAGTTTTTTTTTAGATTTAAGTTGCATGTATCTACCAATAGATGGCGCCAGACAAACTTAAAAAAATGAATTAAAAATTATTTATAAAGGGCTTCCTGCAATATAGTGAGAAAAAGAAGAAGGAATTGACTTTAAATTTTTTTTTTATATTACTTGTTATTATATGATTTTACTGCAAGAAATCCGTCATAATTTTAACCTTTTTTTTTAAATTATGGTTTTTTAGGACAACCAATATATCCTTCCTGCATACTAAATTTATTTGTCATTAATTATTTTATTTAATTTGATATAGATAATAAATATTTTTAATAGTTAATATTTAAAAATTTTCTTAATTTGAAATCGTATTTTTTTTGACACGATCATATTTTGTCTCTCTACATTAATTTTAATATCAAATATTTCTTGAATATTAAAAAAAAAAAAAAAGCAAACAACAATTACTAATCTTATTAACACAAATTAAAAAAATATGTTATGATCTTAACGACTCATTCCAGCTGACATTTTAAACATATATGAGACATTTATATTTAGAGAAACGTTTATATATGGATAGGATAAAAATTATTTTCATGAAAATATAAACCCCTTTAGAAATTAAAATAAATAAATTTCTTTAAAATATTTTAGATATCTCTTAAAAATCTTATAAATATCTTAAATTTTTTTTTAATTTATATTAAATGTATTTTTAAATACGCAATCATAAAAAATAAATAAATAAAATTCTGAACTTCTTTTTCTGCTTCAGTTTGATCGATGTAACTTTCTACATCATTTTAAATATAAAATATTCCTTAAATTAGTTTTTAAAAAAAATGGAGAAAAAAAATTACAATTATTTATCACAAATTAAACTTCAATAATTAAAAAAATATATTTTTAATCTTAATGACTCCTTTCAACAGATATTTAAAAAAACTGTTGCAATTATTTCCAGAGAAACTTTTTATATTTTGATAAGATGAATGTTCTTCTCATAAAAATATAACGCCATTTTACAAATTGAAAATAAATAAATATCTTCAAAATATTTTTGATATCTCTTAAATATCTTAAAATCTTTTCAAATTTATATTCAATGCATTTTTAAGAATGCAAACTCATATATTACCAATTCTGTCACTAAAAATAACACCATAAAAGGTTACTTTTCCGTGTTCTTTGCATCAAACCGTTAGGGAATCTTGAAATCATAATTATATTTTCCTCGGTTTACTGCAATAATTTTATTCGTATCGTTCGTTCTGAAGCCATATCTATTCATTACGATGTTATTCAGATAATAGCAAACGGAATTTAGTGATGGTAGGTGTTGTATATAGTGGGTGGTATTGTCTAAGGAAAATACCAGAATTCATTCACCTCCAAGAAGTGATTTGCTCGCTTCACCGTGCTTTATACAGTATATTGTTGATAAACGTAGGTTTCAGAGAATTGAGCATTCCTTAATCTTTAGAGATTAACCTTTTATTTTCTTAAAAAGAAATATAATGTCGGCTTTTGTGAAATAAAATTTCCGATAAACTGCCTCTATAAAGGGAAATGATTTAACCGTTTATTTTTATATAAAAGGTCATGATTATATACTTATACAAGACTGTATCTAAGCGCCTACCAACAATTTATTTTCAAAATTTGAACAATTTTATGTCATCCATTTTTTATGAAATACAAATGAGAAAGTATGGAATTTAACAAATATTATTCCGTTATTAATCGTTTTAATTCCCTATAATATTATACGGCATATAATTCGTTTAATTATATATTCGCAAAAAATATTCTTAAAAAACAAATAATCGTTAACCAAATATTCGTTATATATTAGAGTTTTTCGTTATGCATTGAAGAAACTATTCGTTATATATTAACGATATATATTAATGAAAATTTATATATTATTCGAAATATTCATTACATTCGATATATATTTTAACAAAATATTCATTATATTCGATATATATTTTAACGAAATATTCATTATATTCTATATATATAACGAAACATCCATTATATTCGATATATATTTTAATGAAATATTCATTATATTTTATATATATAATGAAATGTTCATTACATTCTATATATATAACAAAATATTCATTTTATTCGATATATATTTTAATGAAATATTCATTATATTCGATATATATAAATAAATATTCATTACATTCTATATATATAATAAAATATTCATTATATTTGATTTATATCTTAACGAAATATTCATTATATTCTATATAAATAAAGAAATATTCATTATATTCTATATAAATAATGAAATATTCATTATATTCGATATATATTTTAACGAAATATTCATTATATTATATATATATAAAGAATTATTCATTATATTCTATATATATTTTAACGAAATATAAATAAATATTCATATATATAAAAAATATATATAAATCTTAACGAAATATTCATTATATTCTATATATATTTTAACGAAATATTCATTATATTCGATATATATAACGAAATATTCATTATATTCGATATATATTTTAACGAAATTTTCATTATATCCGTTAAAAACTTTAAAATCTATTGATAAAAATTATAAGCCACTGTGAATTTATTTAGAAATTAGATAAAAAGTATTTTAAAAAGAAACGTTGCATTAAATTTTTTTCCAAAAATATACAGAATTCATATATGAATACAGAATTTTTATATGAGATCAAAAAAATTAACAGTTTGTAAATAAATAAACGTTTTGAAGCGACGTATGAAGAAAAGAAATTTGTATTTTATGATAGATGGCAACAAGCTGATGATTATATGGCTTGGAAAATGACTTTGAAATGAAGTAAAAATGAATTAGAAATGTTCTTTTGACTGTAAAATTTATAATGGCTAAAAGTTGTTTAGGCGGTAAAAAATATAATGAATAACCTCTACCAATGATTTTCCATTAGCTTAAATTGATTACACTAAAATTTTATTTATTTATTTTTTTTTACATTTTCAAACATTCTTTTTTTCAATTCCTTCTTTTAGCTCACGCTCTCCCTATATATATCTTGTTCAAATTTTCAATCGTTCATAAAATACTTTCTATTCATCCACTGAAGTTCAAATACATTTTTTTGAACTTGTAGTAGATTACACTGGATAATAATACATTTTTTTCAAATATTAATTCAGTAATTAAACTTAAATAATTAATTTTAGTTTATTTTTTTTAGTTTTAAGTTGCATATATCTACCAATAGATGGCGCCAGATAAACTAACAAAAATGAATGAAAATTATTTATAAAGGACTTTCAGGAATATAGTGAAAAAAAATTAGGAATTGACTTTAAATTTTTTTTTTTATATTACTTGTTTATAATTGGCATATAGTTTTTTTGTTTAATTTTTTGCTATTTTCAACTAAATACAATTCAACTAAAAACTCATATGATGCACAAAAAAATTTGCACAAGCTAGCAGTTGTGTAATATGCTATGAAAATTTAATTTCGCATTTATTTTATTGTAGTATTTTTTTAATATCATTGATGCCAAAAGAAAGCAATTAAAGAAATAAATTACTGCCATTATGAGAAACGAAAAAGTTTGTCTTTTTTTCTCAGCTTTAATATTCTTTACAATTCTGAAATTATTGAAAACTAATATGTATATGAACATCAGGCTACATACATGTAAGTTATGCATCAATTTAATATACAATAATCGAAATAAAAAAAAATGAATTAAAAAAAATGGAGTGATAAATATTTTTGTAATCGACAAAATTTCATTGTAATAAATATTCTTATTTGTCCAATTTATAAAAGTGAATGTCATTTGTTTTCCTGATGTGCATATCATGTGTTTTAATGATGTGCATATCACATTCGAAATTTCAATATATTTCTTATATCTAACTGATTTAATCTGTGGCATCACCTTTCGGAATACTATTGAATTGTACACAGGATTTCTAATTATACTGGAAGCATACGAATTCCACCGATAAATTTGGAGGTTTAGTTTGGTTTGGTTTGGTTGTCGCTCCACGGTCATCTTGCGCACATGTTTGGCTAAACAGACCGGCACCTACGGTTTAAAGTGGATTCCGAAGCCCTACAAACATCTATGGCTTTGGAGGAGTGATAGTAAGCATCAAGATGAACAAAAAATACAATGAAGCAAGTGGTCCCAAATGACGTTAAGTGGATGAAGATTGCGAAAATGCTTCTACAAGTATGACAACAAAATAAATAAATAAGTATAGAAAACATTTAGAAAACATATGATGCACAGAACAAACAAATTTGTTCCAGTAGTTGATCAAAATGGTAGCGCGCGTACGTCATTGCATTAGGTAAAACAACTTGCAAGTTCGAAGGTTCCACATGAGATCCAATGCCATCCGTGGACACACCTAAGTTTCTGTTTCATATCGATGAAACCATGAATTCACACGGGAATTATACAGCAGACAAAAACGGAAAGATTACTTGGAAACGGGAACAGGCAGCAGAAAACGGGAACATTATTTGGAAAACCACAAGGGCATTTTCTTGGAAAAGCTGGATCAATCAGACAGACATCAAGTGAAAAGAAAACAAGGAATAGGAGCGGGACTTTTCCCGTTGGTCTTGCCACACCTACCCGTTACTTTGGTCATTACCACAGTCAACTGGTCATTCTTTCCAAATAGGTATGGAGGGCTTTCAACGGAATTGGACTCAGAGACCAAAGAAAGAGTTGGAGTGATAGAGTTCAACAATCCAATGAAGTAGTCCAAAAAACAGAAATGATACCATTACCCTTTAGGATATTTAGTTTAGCCATATTCCATGTGTTTTTAATTATGTATAATATGCATAAATTGTTCTGTGATGAGTTTTTAATATATATATATATATAGGAGGAATAGAATAGGTTTAGAATGTTTTCTACTTCACTTGATGGGGGACTAACAGAAGCAGGCTTTTACAGTATTTGGGGGAAAAATTGGGGAAAATATGGATGCACACAATGCAGTCGACCAGTTGCTCAGAACGTGATGTCTCGCTTTTGAAAATTGACTCGGATGTGTGGATGCAGGGCTCGTACATAAACTGATGTTGTTATATGTTGTTAGTTTTTGGTTTCCAAATGTTAATACTTTTTCAAACGTTGCATCAATAAACGTTTAATTGATGCAACGTTAACTGTAATTCACCCCAAGATAATTGGTACATTGGAAAAACTCTAAGATGACTCTAAGATTCTCATTTGGGAGATATGTCTTTGAGTAGATTGAAATAAGAGTTTTAGATTCGGTTAGATGGGAATGCATGAAATCTAAACGTTTCATCTAATCAGCTTAAAGAAAAAAGTGAATTTATACGTATAAAAACTAAATTTACTGGACCAAGACAAACTATTCAATAACGCTAATCTTTAATACACCATTTTACTGTACAAATTTAGTTTGTTCTATGTATCACAAACTGTATTGTATCCATGCTGCCCAATAAATGTTTCAGCAAACAAAATAACGCAAGTGAGAAAGGACAGAAATGAGGTTCAATATCTTTACATAAAGTTTTAAAACTTGAGATTCTTTGGGATACAATAAAAGATAGGGGAAATTATCTCGTGATTCAATTGATTATGATTTCTATGGAAGTAGTTCAGGATTTTCCACTCTGGTGTTGCTTGACTGTGGGAGATTTTTTTTTGTTCCAATGCAGCTGGCAAACTCTTAGACAGCTTGGTCTTGGATGCCTTAAGGCAAGCGCTGCACAAACGTTATTCACTTTGCATTACCCAGGGGGCGCGTGTAACTTGAAGATACGGACGCGGAGTAACAATGCCCCCGCAACTTTCTACGATCCTATTAGACCGGGACCTACGGTTTAAAGTGGATTCCGAACCACTACACACATCCATGGCACCGCCGGGTCTCGAACTCGAAACCTGTGGTACCGAGCGCAGAGCGCTAGCCACTCGGCCATTCAGGCCCGCTGTGGGAGATTAATGTTAAAAAATTTTCATTGATGTTGATGAGAATATATTCATTTTAATCTATAATTTTGAGTGTATTCCTTTGTACAAGAATTGTTCGATATAAAATACATTCGTTGTATTTCTCGTTGTCTCAATTAAGCTAACATCATATTGTTTTAATTTTTTTTTCGCAAATTCAAAATAAACAAATAAAAAATTCATTTTTTTCCTGATAGATCTATCTCCTTAGCAAGTTTTTAAAATATTTCAAAACATTTTAAAACATAATGTATTCCGAAGATATTTAAAATACCTTATTTAATACCTAATTTTTAATGTCTGTTTACGAGGATGGAAAGCAGACATTTTGAATATGATATCTCAAAACAAATAAAGTACAATTTTACACCACTGTGTAATTTAGATAAAACTCTCAAAGGCGAGGTAGCACATGCAGCAAAAAAAGTAATATGTGAAGTAGAGAATTTTTTGACTCTTTGACATTTGGAGACAACACCACTCGAGACATTTGCAATAACAAAAGGAATGAGATTTATGTCTTCCTGTAAAATTTTGCATCCCTCAATTCCACTCACTTTATGAATTACGTTCCGCCTACTTTTTAAATTTATGTTTTATTTCAGATATAGCAAGGCATCAGAGGTGTTTGAATTTAGTTCAGTTTTTAATTTTGCAGCGTTCTTTCAAAATTTAAATATTTAGACAATGCAAAAATGTTTTTCATTTTTTGAAAAGGTTTTCATTTTGAAATGCCAGTCAATTTAATTTTTGGAGGTAGTGAATTAGATTGGTTAGTGAATTGGAAGAAATCGATTCGAAATTCGGTAAAGCATGTAGAACCCATCCATAAGTTACCATGTCTACGTCCCTATGTCCAGAATGGGCACTACATATATATATCTACACTCAAGAGCCAAAACATTATGAACACCTGTCAATAACGAGTTGGCCTACCTTTGGCTCGCAACACAGCTTCAACCCGCCTTGGCATGGATTAATACCACCACTTAATACTAGTTAAATGCCACTTCCACCTGATCACGTGCCTTCCACGTCCTCCAGGCGAGTTCATTGCAAAATGTAGGGGTGATCATAATGTTTTGGCTCTTTAGTGCATATATATATGCTCATACACACACACACACGCACATACACGCATATATATATATATGTGTGTGTGTGTGTATCTACAGGGGGATTCAGCTTTCATGGAACAATTTTTGAGGCGTGATACAGCTTACTGAAATATACTTTTTTTATAGGAATGTACGGTCGGAAATGACGCATGGAGGCGCGAACACAAAAAAATGAGACATGAAAAGTTAAATAATGTTTATTTACAACATCATTGCAATATGCTCCTTTGATTCAACGATTGCAGCTACTGTTGAAATACACATGTGTTAGACCGAGGAGTGATTGGCGAACAGTTTCAAAGATGCAACCTATTTCACACACACTTACAGCTTCAATGGATAGTTGAGCTACGAGGTCTTCAACTGAGTCCACAGGAGTTTAGTAAAAAACACAAACAGTTGCAAATACAGAGTAATAATAAAATTGAGTGAGCATCGCTGCGTGCTTGCCAGTCAGAAGATTTGAAACTTGTCACGTGACGGGTATCAGTTAAGGCATTGTGCCTAGCTGTTGCAAAAAATTCCTGTGAATGCGCGCTTGTTCCTCCCCGCGTCACTTCTGACACTACATTCCTTCACAAAAAATGAATTTTTAGATAGCTGTTATTACCTCTGACCAACTAATAAAAAGTATCCCACGATGTTGAATCATCCTGTATATTTAAGATTTATACATTGGTTTGAAATCATATTTAATGAAGAATCATTAAAATTTAAATGTAATTAAAGTAATATACATTTTGTTTTAGCTTCAAATTTTTTAGCATGCATCAAAAATGAACACTGAATGAAATGACATGTGAAAGTCAATAGATTAAAAGCATATCTAACAGTAATATATATATATGTATAGTATGAAAAAATTTTGGTACGTTTTTGTTTTATATTTTTCTTTCGATATCAAGGGTCATTCAACGGTAGTGGTACAAAATTTAAAGGATGGTAAAGCTTACTAAAATATACACTTTTTGTATAAGAATGTTGGGCCAGAAATGACGCATTGAGACGCGAACACGCACACAAAAATGAGACAAAAACAATGAAACAGTGTTATTTACGATATAATTGCAAAGCGTTTCTCTGATTCTATGTTTACAATAAATGTTCAAATTTGCGGATACCGACATTAATACATGCTTGGTAGAGTCGAAGGAGTGATTGGAGAATTGTTACAAAGATGCGACCTATTTCCCGCAAGCTTGCAATCGCAATGCAGAGTCCAGCAACAAGGACTCCAATTGAGTCAACAATCTTAGAATACACCAGAAGAAGTTTCTTGAAAATCTTCACGAGAATATTGCCTTCCATCTTCGTAATCACACCTTTCAAAATTTGGCCAATTCCTTGGGATCCATCCATTCTCCCGGGATCAGCAGTGCCTTTTTATTGCATTCCGGTTTCCACGGAGCTTGGGGAATTTTTTCACGTTTTCATTTGCTGCTCGAGGTATTATCTTGCTATTTTTTATTTCGCTGTTTGAGTTGTACGTTGTTTTCCAAACTGGCACTGTGAAGGAAAGGAAGTATGTCATGAAGAGAGTATCTTTGTCATGGGGGAGCCTTAAAAATTCCTTGGTGTATTTTCACCGTAGAAACGTTTATTGTTTTTGCTGAATGTAAGAGAAAGAAAGAAAGGGAGTATATATATTTTCGCTTTCGTTTTATTTTATAAATATAGTTTGTAAAAAAAAGTAATTTCTGACTTTAAGTAGATCTTTTAGATTTGGTGAATATTTAGGTATTAATTGAAAGTAGCATAACATGCTTTGTATCATGAATCTATTTTCTATAAAAATTATTCTATAAATCTATTTTCATGTAAATTTTTTTTTTGATTCTATGTTAAACATATTTTGTTTTAATTTTTCTATCTTTCTTCCATATAGTTAATGTATCCATTTGTAGAAAGTTAGCTGAAAAACCTTTCTATATTATATAAAATCTAGTTTGTTGTTTTATGATTTAGTTTTACAAAATATTTTATCATATGTGTTAATTGAATTAAATTCTTCTAATGCATGTTAATGAACAAAATGTTTTATTGCTTTCAAGAGCAGTTTTAACGTGTGTCAATATGGAAATCTCGTGACACCAATTATGATTTTTTGATAAATTGATTGTGAATAAAAAATATACATTTTTATCTTCAAGTGTAAGGAAAAGTTTTGAAGAAAGAACTGACTTAATGCATCAAGTATTATATAAGCATAAAAAAATATGTTTACATACTTGTTCAAATATATGACTATTAAATGATCATACATCAAATGACATCGGGGTTGACAGCTAGAAAACTTGAAACACTCTTCAAGTGAGGAGTATCAGTCGGCACATTGTGCCTGGATGTTTGTCATATGTATATATATATATATATATATATATTGCGTGTCTTAGAAACAAGTAGTGAGGATTGTATTGAAATAAACAGATCTTGCACTGGAGGGACAGACGCATTCAGTTGGCACAGAGAACATATTTAGATCGTAGATTGAGTGGTTTGATACCTTATAGCTATTATTACCTTATTGTTATCTTATGTAACCTGTTATCGTTGTGATGCATTTTGTATTTGAAAGCAGTGACTAACATGGACATCACCAGCAGGTTCAAACCTAACTCCTCTTGCTTTCCATTTGCACACGGATCATGTGCAACATGTTTGGATGTGTGTAACATGTGGGATCATGTGTCCGGTAACAGTTCATTGTGGCAGAAAAACCCTGTGGTTGTCATCTAGATTTCGAGAATTGAATTTAGTAATCAGTTTATATAAAAAATAGAGTACTTCAGCAGAAGTGTTTTGAAAATCTAGTCCTATATATACTATATATATATATATATATATTATGTCTTACAAACAAATAGTGCATATCGAAATGAAGAGTTCTTGCATTGGAGCAAAAGACACTATGAGGTTACACAAAGAGCATTGTTTAGATCGATGCTATGTTAAGAGGTTTGCTATCTTTTAGCTATTGATATGTTATTGCTATCTTATGTAGCCTGGTTATGGATGTGAGAGGTTTTGTTTTTAAAAGAAGTGATTGCTAAGGACGCCACCAGTAGCTTCAAACTTGACTTCTCTTGTTCTCCAATAGGGCAGGTATCAAGAGTTTGGTAACGGGGCATTGTAGTTGAAAGAACGATGTGGATGTAATCTAGTTTTCAAGCATTGATTTTAGTAATCAGTTTATATATAAAAAATTTAGTACTGCAACAGAAGTATTTTGAAAATCTTCCGGAAAATATTGCCTTCCATCTTCATAATCACACCTTTCAAAATGTGACCAATTGCTTGGGACCCATCCATTCTCCCGGGATCAGCAGTGCCTTTTTATTGCATTCCGGTTTCCACGGAGCTTGGGGAATTTTTCCACGTTTTCATTTTGCTGCTCGGGGTATTGTTTTTTTTATTTTTTTATTTCGCTGTTTGAGTTGTACGTTGTTTTTCAACCTGGAAGGAAGGGGGAAGTATGTCGTGAATAGAGGATCTTTGTCATCGGGGAGCCTTAAAAGATTCCTAGGTGTATTTTTCACCGTAGAAACCTTTATTGTTTTTTTTTATTGAAAGTAAAAAAAAAGGAGGAAAAAAAGAGATAAATATATTTTTTATTTCAGTTTTTATTTTATAAGTAATGCCTGTCAAAAAAAAAGGAATTTTTCGAGTTTGAGTAGACTTTTTCCTAATGATTTTTAGAGTTGGTAAATATTTAGGTACTAATTGAAAACAGCATAACATGCTTTGTATTGTGAATCTATTTAAAAAAAAAATTTTTTTTTTCGTTCGTGTTTTTGAATTTATGTTAAACACAATTTGGGTTTAAGTTTTCTATGTTTTTCCGATATAGTTATTCTAACCATATGTAGAAAGTTAGTTGGAGAACCTTTCTAAGTTAATGAAATTTACTTCGTTGCTTTTATAATTTTAGTTTTACAAAATCTTTTATTGTATGCGTTCATTAAATATTCTTCTAATACATATTAATGAAATAAATGTTTTGGTGTTTGAGTTACACGTTCATTTCCAACTAGCAATGGAAGGAAATAAGTATGTCATGAAGGGGGAGCTTTGTCATGGGGGAGCCTTAAAAGATTCCTTGGTGTATTTTTCACCGTAGAAACGTTTATTGTTTTTTTTAAAGTAAAAGAAAGAAAGAAAGCGATATATATATATATTTTTAGTTTAGTTTTTATTTAAAAAAATAAAGCTTGTAAAAAAATAAATTTTCTGTAAATTTTCTTCTAATGTTTTTAGAAGATTTGGTAAAAGTAGAATAAAAACCCTAATTGAAATAGCATAACGTGCTTCGTATCATGAATCTATTTTTTTATAAATTTAAAAATTAATTAATTAAAAAAATTATTAATCTAACTTAATTAATTATTAATTGAATTAAAATTAATAAATAATTTTAAAATTAATTTAATAATTAATTTTTTTTAATTAATTTATCCGTTTTTGGATTTTCGATGCATGTAGTTTAATTTTTCTATGCATTTTCGATATAGTTAATCTATCCAAACGTAGAAAGTTAGTTGAAAAATCTTTCTAAACTAAAGCTTATATATTGCTTATATATTTTAATTTTACAAAATCATTTATCTTATGTGTTCACTAAATAAAATTTTTCTAATATATATTAATGAACTTAATATTTTGTTGGTTCAAGAGCATTTTTAACATGTGTCAGTAGGTAAATCTTGTGGCGACTAGCATTTTTTCATAAATAAATTAATTGTGAATAGAGAAAAGAAATTTTTACCTTTTTTTTCATATAAACTTCATGTTTAGAGACATTTAAATATTAAGATATAACTATCTTAATGCATTAAGAATAAAATAAAGATGAAGAAAATATACTTACATATTTGTTGAAATGTATGATAATCAAATAACATGGCGGATAAAAGGAGTTAAACTTGATTTGTTGATTTCTTTCCGTATAAATCTCACGTTTAGAGACATTTAAATTCTATGTTCAAGTTTAGAGGCATTTAAATTTAAGGGAAACACTATCTTAATATATTAATAATAAAAAAAATAATAAATAGGAAAATATGTTTGCAAATTTTGTTCAGATGTATGACGATCAAATAGCAAGACGAATAAATCCAGTGAAACTTTGGTTCGTTCATTTATTTCTTGATAAATTTTTCAAATTAAGATTTCCAAAAAAGTGATATTACAGTATAAAAATTGAAATGTTCGTAATTGGGCAATATTAACTAGGCGATATTTTCAGTTCTTTATTTTTGCATTGTTTTTTTTAAGTATTTGGTTAATTTGAAAGATTTTCAAAATAGTTTAGTTACTTACAATACATTAGCACATGAATAAAATAATGTAAGTCAACTAAATATCGATCTTCAGAAACAAACCACTTCAGTACTTGATGATATCAGAAATAGTTGTATTATATAACTTAATTGCTTAAAAAAAACTAAAAAAACACGCTTTTAGAGTTAATCTAACTAAAAAGTAAAAAATAAATTAATAATTTAAAAACTAAAAAACACGCTTTTAGAGTTAATCAATCAAAAAAGTAAAAAATAATTGTTAACATAAAAATAAAATTACTGACGAGAAAATGAATGTCACTGTTCTAAAAGCGTGGGGAGCTCGATATCAATCGTTATAATTTTTCACTAATTTCATTCCAAAATGCAGAGTTAGTTTTAAAATGTCATACAAAGCACCCCACGCTTTTAGAACAGTGACATTCATTTTCTCTATTCTCAAACTATTAATTTATTTTTTACTTTTTAGTTTGATTAACTCTAAAAGTGTGTTTTTGTTTTTTAAACTAGTAATTTATTTTTTACTTTTTAGTTTGATTAACTCTAAAAGTGTGTTTTTTGTTTTTTTAAACTAGTAATTTATTTTTTACTTTTTAGTTTCATTAACTCTAAAAGCGTGTTTTTAAACTACAATATTTAAATGAGGTTCCGGTACGGAGGACTGGAACTATAGTTCTTACAATAATTTAATTGTGAGTAAAACAAAGGCTAAATTCGAATATGTCGAGCCAGCCAGAATTCGAACAGAGAATCTCCTAATGAGGCGTGTTATCCGTTGTGCCGCTGTGCCACGTAGGTTTGAATATCTGAAAGATGTCTGTAAATGTTTCTTTGCAGCTTATATAGTGTGTATGAGGAGAAGCAGATATTCAGGGGGAAAATGAGACGCCGATCAAGATGACTTTTCAAAGGCTGTGTGTTTTAATCACTAATCCTGGTGATCCTAATCATGATGAGATAATAAACTTATCAAAATATTTTATTGGCTTCGGTCCTTGATAAGTCTACAACGTTTAAATTAAATCGGATCGCTTAAAATAGGGCAAAATAGAGCCCAAAGAGTCAGTTACATACATACATACATACAAACAAACAAACAAACATACAGGTGAAAATAATAAAAGCGTATTAATAAAAGAAGGCATCGCATATGTAACAAATTTGATGTATCTTTTTTTATATGTATTTCTTTCTCTTCTAACCTGGGATAAGACAATTATTGGGCCTTATAATCAGAAGACGTAATTTTCGGTAGCAAAGATACAGAAGATCTCGTATTATATTCCATTGACATTAGTGGGTTGACCTCAAGTTCACCGCAAATTGATGAACAACGAAAACACGAAGTAAACTTATATGCCAACGTAATGCGTTTTTTCAACTCAGTAGGCATTGATTTTCACCAGAGGTTGATTTGGAAACTAAATGCTCCAGCATCAATTTCGACAGATAGCCAATCAAGTCTAACTTCATCGAATTGCAGGTTACTTTGGCAATCAGTACGCAGATGGCCTTTCTAAAACAAACGTTATTATTCTTGACTTACTTTGATTTCCGCATTCATTTTCACTTCTCAAAAATTATTTAAATAAGTGTCTTTCACGGGACTGACAAAAAGATTAGAATCAAAACAATACAGAACGAAAAAGTTTCAAAATGATTTCTAAAATAGCCCCAAAACAAAGAAAAGAAATTATGTTTGCAAGTTCTTCTAGTTATGTATGGATTAAAATTCTTTATATAGTAATTCAACTGAGTTAAGTAATTTAAATAAAGCAGTAAATGCTACAGGTTATTGAAAACAAAGAATCATTTACTTATATTCATTACAATATTTTTCATAAACAGACTTTTTTCCTTTTATGATTTTGTCGTGAGGTCCTCATCTGAGGCATCTGATAAGGTCCTCTTCCATGCTGTTTTGTTTATGTATTGGTTATTGTATTTTCTGCAATTTTCATTTCACACATATGTATGTCCATACACACGCACGCATATATATATAATAAATAACATACAAATGCATATATACATGGCCTATGTATATATGTCATGTATA